>CM052892.1:41671598-41699786 GCA_028534135.1 Potos flavus | reverse complement strand
GATCTCTCTGATATGAGGAATTTAAGAGGCAGGCCGGGGGGGGGGGGGGAGAGGGAGTTGTGGGGAAGAAGGGAGGGGTAAAAAATGAAACAAGACGGGACCCGGGAGGGAGACAAACCATGAGACTCTTAATCTCAGGAAACAAACTGAGGGTTGCTGGGGGTGGGGGTTAGGGATAGGGTGGCTGGGTTATGGACATTGGGGAGGGTATGTGCTATGGTGAGTGCTGTGAATTGTGTAACACTGATGATTCACAGACCTGTACCCCTGAAGCAAATAATACATTATATGTTAATAAAAAAAAAACTGAAGTCAAAAATTATGATGCAAAATGCCAACTTTATTAGTACCAACTATCCTTTACTAAATGCTTCCCTGCGCATGTCTTATGCCAATCCCTTTGTAACATTCTCTACTTGTAATTCTGATACAGATACCACAATTATTAACACGCACTGTAATGCCATAGACAAAAGCGTAAACTTTAGCTTTGAGAGCCTACCTACCCCAGGGTCTTTCAGTTAATAATTGGTTGAGTGGTGGATAGGACATTGGTTTTATTTCTCTTGATGGTATGTTTCTGTAGTTTTGAATGAAATATTCTGTGGGAGCATATTTGTCTTTGTAATCAAAACCAGGTAATTTCAATTACAAACCAGAAAAATGTGAACATGACTGAATGTGTTTGCTTTACAGGTGAACTACAGGAATTCTGCTGTTGGCAAGAAGGGAAAAAAAGTATGGATTTGAGTAAAAATAAAATCTGTTTTTCTTAATGCACATGTATTTGATACTTAGGAAACAAGCACATTATTTTGTAATATATACATATTTCATAAAATCTGAAGAAAAAGTCATAATGATAGCAGTGTGTATGTTTCAAAGTTGGATTTATTTCCTTTTATCATCCAGATTTTAGGCTAGAGTCTGGCATATTTGAAAAATATTTGACAAATGTCTGTACCTATGTATATGTATAATATATCCAATATTAACAGAAGTTACCCTTGGCATGTAGTAACCACTGATTATTTACAGTTTTCACTTTTATTTTCCTGTACTTTTTAGAATACACATAAATTACTTCTATAATCAGGAAAAACTAATAAACAATAATTTTGAAACTTAGAAAAATAAGAAACATTAAAAATGTCTAATTAATGTTTACAGTTTATCCTATTTTTTCCAGTCTTAATTTTCCATAAAAAATTATTAGCTTATGAAAGTAAAATCTCTTTCCAATCGTTTTAAAGCCACTGAAAATTTCTTTATCTATAAGCAAGGAATTCAAGATGTAATTAGTAGCATTAGCATACCATCATTCACCTACTCTAGAACTGCCAAGACAGCTGTCTACTGCAGAAAATTCTAAAAGGGTGAGAGGTGGAATGTGTGAGGCTAGAGGTTAGGGGATATAGGTGGAGTAGTTAGTTTATCTAGTTAAGCAATTCTTAGCTAGTTACAAAGCAAAGGAGTCAACTGTAATAGAAGGCAAAAACCTTTTTTCAACAAGGTAAAGAGAAAATCTTGTGCAGAATAGAAGGCAAGCAGGGCAACACCACCTCGGCAGGTTAGAATTAGCACCAAGAGTAATACATCATTACTACATAAAAAAATAACCATAGCAGAATTATCCCTAAAAGGTCAAAATGCAAAAAGATGGACAAATTGTATCTCTAAAATTAACCGAATGGCCCTGCCTTTGTAAAACCGTAATAGATTGAGAAAAAGAAATCAATGCAAACGAATTCCAGTTAAATCATATTTATTATATAAAGAGATCCTATAACTTGGTATGAAAAACAAAGCAAGTCCAATAGGTATCACAAGGGTAAAGGACATGAACATTCAAAGAGGAAACAGAGCTACTCAAAAAACACAAATATTTAACCTCATTAATAAAGAAATGATTGGGATGCCATTTCTTGCTTATTTAATGCACAAAGTTAACATCAATTTCTACTTTCTCTATTTTCTAAATGTACTCAACTGTGTTATTTTTAGTAATAAAAAATAAGTCATTTAAAAAAACATAGAAAGTCTGAAATTCTCTGCCAAGGCAGAAATCATAAAAAGCATTAAAATGAATCAAAACTTGTATGGGCAGTAAGGTTCAGATCCCTGGAAGCCAATTCCTTTTGTCTGGGTTCCTGAGTTCTATTATGGGATTGTCAGTGAAGAGAAGATTGTTCCTGATTTATACTATGACAATCTCCCAAGTGTAGGGATATATTTATATGTATGTAAAAGTGCATATGTAAATTTTTCTTTAGGTAGGCAATTATTCCAGGAAAGTACCTCTCCAGAATCACTCACTACATACAAAGGTCTCCTATGACTCCCATTCACTGACAAGTTCTCATTAAGATGTCCCTATAGGATTCTCAACCAGTAGGGATGCCCTTGGTATTTTAGAGGCTGAACATCTAATTTAGTACCTGTCTGAAAACCAGCAGTGTCCTAGGCTTTCTGTAGCTGGCGTCTTAGGGAATCTGAAGTTGGTCCCATTCTTTAGACATAGCCAAAGGGCCACTTTTCTGATTTGATACAGAACTGAGTCTATCTCCTGCTTGCTCAGATCACAGCCTTGAGGCAGATCACACCAAGCTCAGGATGCACGTGGGCTAGAGCAACCACACCAAATCAAATGATCATGTTACAATGACTAAGTTGGGAGACTGAACTTAAAATCCTACAGCTTTGTTCAGCATATTTCTTTCTTAGCTTTCCTCATGGAAGTTTTACTGAACAAAAAGGCAGAAAATAGCAGAGCTTAAACTTACTTAGCAAAACGAATTCTCGGAAACCTGCACTCTGCTAAATAGCCTGTATAAAAGCAACTTTATAGAAAACAATACACAGCAGAGAAAGTAATGTGTTTCATCTGAAATAACAATTTAGTCGAATGACGGATTTGGTAGTCAACCTAATATATTGTAGCCTTTATCTATCTCAATTTAGTATGACTCTATAGATACTTATTTTCTGGTACTGAATTCCCATTTGAATAGAAATAGCTGCTAGGTAGAAGAAAAAATTTAATTTAAAAACAATTTCTCTATAACTGAAATACCAATCAATTTAAAAATTATATGTGTATGTGTATGGATGTATGAATGTATATACACATGTATGTAACGTACGTACATACATACTTATATTCTCTCTCTCCCTTCCCCTCTCTCCAGAGGGATACAAAACCCTGCCTTAGGGCTATACTGTTTATTTCTCCTATCTAAGAAACTTCGCATATTCTGAACGCACTCAATCAGGTGAATTGGCAATGATGTCAAAAACTATATGAAAAAAGGGAGGTAGGTAATAATATTTGGTGATCTTTTGTTTATTTTAGGTCAGAGCAGGCAGCCTCCCTTTGATGTTTTGAAGTCAAAGATGAAAACTTGCAGCTTTGAAGCATAATGAACATAATCATACATTTACTACAATCACCTACAATTTGACTTACGGAACACCACAAACACATCTAAAACATTTTTCTACACATCTTTTTACATTTGTTAAACAGCTGGCTATGTTGAATACATTTTCAGAATGCATTTGTTAACCATATGATAAACACAGAGCCAAACAATACAAATAACATCAATTACCATTTTAGCTAATAACTGTACCAATCATTATAAGAAGATACAACTGAAGGGGAAGTGTGAGATCATCCATGATGCACTGCAAAGGTACTACATTTTAGTCCTAAGAATGATCTGAAGGTGCTGAAAGAGGTGATTCTCTAGAAGGTGATCCAGGGTTTTCCTCGGGTGGAAAAACTGTGAGAGTACAAGCTCGAATGCCACCAAGTGACTCTGGAAGGTCAAAAACTTTATGCCACTCATCCTTTTCTGGGTCATATTTCTGGACAATTTCTACCATACAGCGATTATTCCAAGAATATCCACCTACAACGTAGATTTTATTTTCAAAGACGGCAACTCCAACATCACTTTGACCTCTTAACATAGCAGCAATTGGTGTCCACTGGTCAAGGGTTGGTGAATAGTATTCACAGCTTAGAACATCATCATAATCACTTGTTCCTCTGAAGTGATTGCCACCAATGACATAGAGCTTGTCTCCAACTGTACACATGCAGTGCAGACCTCTGACTGTGGTCATTGGAGCCTTCTGTGTCCATTTGTCTGTATCTGGGTCAAAACACATGAGCTCATTTTGGAAGGTGTCATGAGTAATTCCTCCTGAAATATACATTAGGCCTCCATACACTGTTCCAGCATGGCCATAGTGGGGTTCACTCATTTTTGCAACATAGCTCCACTCATTCATCCTTGGGTTGTAACATTCTACTGTGGCCAGTTCACCAGCTGCACTTCGCCCACCAACAGCATATAAATGTCCTTTGAGGGCACTCAAGTGGAAGAATGTACGCTTTTCATTTAATGAAGCAACCTGCATCCATTTATTATACCGAGGATCAAACCTGAAAACTGTATCAACAGCAGTTTTTCCTTTCGTATCATAATTGCTTTGACCACCAACTACATAAAGAAAGTTTCCGATGACAGCAATACCATGCTGATAACGAGGAGCATCCATGGGGGCTAGAGATCTCCATTCTTGTGCCCTTTCATCATACATCCGTAATTCTTTACTGACAACCAGCTGCTGTCTCAAAACTCCTCCTAATGTGACCAAGTGTGTCGAGTCAGATCGAATGGCAGTTCTATCTGACTGCATCACTGGCTGCATATATGGCATCATTTGGTAATTGCTAGCTTCTAAAAGCAAATTCACACAGGTATTGTCTGTTCTCATGAAATCTACTGTCTGCACGTAATTGATGAGATCCTGGGGTGTCATCAATGGAAATCGAATATTCTTCATTAATTTTGCAGCATAATCCATCCGAGGGTCTTCCAACCTTAGCCAGCGACAGGCAGCCTTGAAGAGCTCAAGTTCAGAACAGTGCTTAAGACTGTTACTAGAAAGCACAAAGGCAAGCCGTTCAAAGGGGAGTTTCAGAAACTCCCCAGTACTCAGTAATGCTGGAAAATTCTTCAGGATGAAATTATTGACATATTTATCCACTTCGATAAGATTGTAGGTGTTAGCAATTCGCCCAACTTCAACACAGTTATCTAAAGAGACTCCTGAAATAAGAAATACTTTACAGAAGTCCAAAACAGGTAAAATTTGTAAAAAGCTGGCAGCTTCAAGTGTATCCTGGAGATTGTCCATATTAAGGGAAAGTTTCGCAGTATAAATAAAATCAATTATTTTCTTCAGACCAACCTTGTTCACCCCATGAAGCTTAATGCACATTAAATCTTGTTCTTTCATTCCACCTGTGAACATCGCCTTGAAATAATCACTAGCAGACGCCATCATAGCTCTGTGAACGGGGAAGATTTCGTCTCCATCACCTGGTACCAGGGTCACATCACAAAGCAAGCCTTCTATTCTAAGCTGATCAAAGCCTTGCAATACCACCGAACTGTGAGTATTGCTGGTAAAAAAACGTGTGGTTCCTGCCTTGCAAGGCTGCAAATGGGCGGAGACGCCCATTTCGCCGTTACCGAGAGACACTTTCATGTGCAAGCCTTCCTCCGGCACAGATATGTGTGCCCGTGCACGCAGTTAGAACCCGAAAGCTTCCAAGGAAACCAGGCAGCCCAAAGACCAGGAGAGCTCGCTTTCCTTATCAAGGGCAAGCAGTCACTGTGGCACCCCTCACAACACACCCGTCAGTCATCCACCGAAAATTGTTCGACAGCAGGACCACAAAGGGCTGTGGACCTCAAATCTGATTATTATGCGGATGATTCACCAGAAGGCGGTTAAGCGGCCCGGTTCACCTGGTCAGGCCTGCGCTGCCGCTCCTCCAGCAGTTCCGCTCCGGGCCAAGGGCGAGGCGCCGCCACGTACTGCGGCTCGCGAGGCGGCGAGGCCGGCCGCCTCAGCCAGCGGCCCGCTGCGCCCTCCGCTGTCACCAGAGCGCCGCCGCGGCGACCGGCGACTGTGTTGGGACGAGGGCCTGGAACACCGGCCTGGCTTGGGCCTGGGCCTGGAACACGGGCCTAGCCCCGGACGCCGAGCCGGTCCTTCCGGAAAAGCCTCGTCCCAGGATCCCCCGGGCTAGGAGCGGCCGAGGCGGCTACTGCGGCTGCGCAGCCGCCGGGCCGCGTCAGTGGGCGGGCGTATGGGGGATGGGGAGGAAGGGCGCGGGAGGCGCGAAGGGGGGCTGTTGAGGAAGAGGTGCTGTGCGGGGTGCCCGCGAGCTGGCTGGCACCTCCAGGTCACTCCGTATGTCAGGTTCAATCGGCCCCAGCGGGTGCACGTATGTGATGCTGCGCGTTTGGTATAAACTTTGCACGGCATCGGAGCTCTCCAGCTAAATTCATACTTCCTCTTTAAGATTTACACTTCCTGGCTTCTGCCTTTTGAATGAAGTGCGGCTTTTGTATAAATTGAAAAGCAACAGGGCAGAAAAGGGCCTACGGGCAAGATGCTGAAAACTGTTCCTCAATAAAGTGCTTGAGTGCTACACAATTTAGTAACAACTCAATTATAATTTTGGTTCATATTTTCATATTACTAATCAATTAAATACATGTCATATGTCTCGAAATACCAAATTGTGACCATGGCATGTAAATAATATAGCCAGAATTTTTGCTGTGCAATACAATTCCATCTTGTTTTCCACTCACACATTTTTAAATGGCTACACAACTTTCCGATGACTATACATACTATAGTTTCCTTTGCCCATTATTTGTTCCTGAATATATACCTTCTTGTACTTCATTTTTTATAGACTCTTAATAAACTAAAATCTAGGCACAAAAGTTTCTCCTGTATTTAGACAGGGGAACACTAAGGATTCAAGACGTATAAAAATTTCTTTCCAATATCGTCACCAGCAATGTTTGTGCATTTCCCCCATATATATTTTCGCTTTATGGATATTTTCATTAACTTACATTTCTTCAGTAGTAAATTTCAATTTTGCCATATGAATAAATGTACATTTTGACACAATTTCTTCCAACATTTCCCACAGTTTGAAGAGTTTAATGTCTTTTAAATCTTTAGTTTCTTTTTGCATATGCAAACTAGTAAGAATATAACTATATTCTAAAAGATAGAAGCCCAGGGATGCAGGGGGTAGTGGCAGGCAGCCCCACACAATTCCATGACCTTGGAATCGACCTTTGACCTGAGCCAAGGGCAGATGCCTAATGGACTGAGCCACCAAGGCATCCCTGTATTTTTATTCTCTTTATTTAAAGTTTTACTGTCAAAGCTTTTTGCATTTGTTTATTTTTAATAAATAAATACCAAAACTGATTTTGTAGCTCAGTTGAAGGTACAGTTCATTCATCCATTTGATTCAATTTAGATACTTAAGTTGCTAAATCACAGGCACTGTCCTTGCCTTCAAGATAAAAAAGCTGAATAAAGAAAACAAGGTGCCAGGGGCTTGGGTGGCTCAGTTGATTAAGCAGCTGCCTTCTGCTTAGGTCATGATCCCAGCAGCGTCCTGGGATTGGCGTCTTGGAATTGAGCCCTTCATCAGGCTCCCTGCTCATCAGGGAGTCTACTTCTCCCTCTGCCTGCTGTTCCCCCTGCTTGTGCTCTCTTGATCTCTCTCTCTGACAAATAAATAAATAAAATATTTTAAAAAATAAATAAAAGGCTAAGATGTCAGGCATCATTGCTCAACCATGTTTAAGTACTAGTGGGCTAGAACGTTTTTTCATTTGTCTGCTAGTTTTAGTTCTCTTTATTTGGGTTTTATTTTATGACATTAACTAGTTTTGTATTGTCCTTATGCATTACGTTTTTATATATCCTTAATTCTTAAAAGTAGGTATAATCCTCTCATGCAAATGGTGGCTACAGTCCTATGATGTACCTCTTTGTCACATTTCCTTTACGTTTTCTTTGAGTTCCAATATGCTGAACATGTAGAACCAATACTCTCCCATTTCCATTCTGCTGTAGAGCTTATGAATTACCAGTTCCCGTTTATGTTTTAAATCTTTCACATGTTTTTCTATATCTCATTAGGATTTTATTTTCATCTATGACTTGAGATGAGAACCTACATTGATTTGTGTCTGGATCACCAGGAATTTATCCCGTTACCAATTACTGAAAGTTCTTTTCTTCTGTATTAACATCTAAGATACCTTTAATTCCAAACTTAATTACTACTGATAATACAACAATTTCTGGGATTATTTTCTTAATTATTCTGGCCACCTATGTTTCCTTACTGGCCCCATGTTTATGCTGTTGCTGCATTATAATCCAGTTCATTTTCTGGTAAAGCTAGATCTGTAAAAAAATTTTCCTGTTCTATTCTTGGATATTTTTGCTTAGTGATCTTTCCTGATTTAACTGTTGAACTGTCTTACAGAGGTCAGCGTTGGCTTTATAAAAATCATGAAATTTTGTGGACTCAGATATAACCATACTGCAATGAATATAAAATTCTGAGAAACTTCTTCATCAGATAGAAAAATGAAGTTGTATCAGAGAATTTCTCTTTCACAAAAATCTAAGGTAAGGAACAAAAAATAGATGAAAATAATCAGAAAGAACAAATGTAGCTGCCAAAAAGAGAAGCCCAGGGAAAAAAGAGGAAGAAGTTAAAAAAAAAATTTAAAAACCAGAAATCCGGAGCATCTGGTTGCTGAGTCGGTTAAGTGTCTGCCTTCGGCTCGAGTCATGATCCCAGGGTCCTGAGATCGAGTTCTGTGCTGGGCTCCCTGCTATGCAGGGAGTCTGCTTCCCCCCTCTCCTTCTGCTGCTCCCCCTGCTTGTGCTCTCTTGTGCTCTCTTTCAAATAAATAAATAAAATCTTCAATCAATCAATCAATCAATCAAACAGAAATCCAACTTAAAGAATCACCCATAGCTTGCTTGCCGATTCTATGTAGCATTCTGCATGGAACTCCGTTCTGCTCAAAGTCTGCTCAACTTCCCCAAGACTCAGTTTTCTCAAATGGAAAAATGGAGTAAAAAATATTTGCAGAGCTGATGTAAGTACATTTAAAAGCCCTTAGGACATCCTCTTCCTCAGAGTCAGCACTTAATAAGTGCTGACCATTTTCTTCGTTTTCTCCATTACGTGTCTTCTATAAACTGGTTGGAAACTGTGCCATCTCGCTCTTGATTGATGCCTGACAAAAGTCAGCTGAATTCCAGCCATAAACCTGAAGAAAACGGGGATGCATCCCATCAAAGTCATGTTTGATTTCTGTCCAGTCAGCATAGCGGCTGGCATCCATATCTGAAACGGGGAGGATCCTCCTAGACTGGAATGGGAAAGACAGGCTGCTCTCCTGGATCTATTCCTTCACTAGTTTTATTCTTCTTCAGCACAGCAATTACCAGGGAGCTCCCCTCCCTCCCCCACTCCGTCCCTCCCTCCCTCCCTCTCTCCTTCTCTTCCCGCTGCCCTTTCAGTACACCCGCTTGCTCCCTGTCCTGTTGTGGTTTCTGGCTAAAAGTTTTCCCAGATGAACACAAATAAATAGTTGAATGAGATTTCCAGATTTTGTGAAAACACGTGGAAGAGAAGTCTCCCTTTTTTAGGCTGAGTACTTTTGAAGTCTGAGGGCAGCAGCCCTTGTAGTTTCAAGGAAGCAGAAAGCAGGTGCAGTAACTGTGGGCTAATAAAAGGTGATCAAGGGTGACAGGGCTAGAGACCAAGTCTGTGGAGGGCAGGCTTCTGGTCTGTGTAGATGTGCTCCTTTGGGGAATTTTTCTCCAGAACTGGTAAGGGGCTCTTTCCTAGCAGGAATTGACCCTCGTATTGGAATCGGCCTCCTACCGTAGTCTTCGATACAAAGAATAAGTCTTCATGTTTAGGCACTGCATGGCACCTTTGGGTCCAGGGCAGCTCTGGTGAGAGAAAGGGGCCAAAATGTTTCCTTTCTCCAACGTGTGCAAATTCACGGATCCTGATCAATGACCAGCTAGGAGGTGGGTACAGCCTAACAATCTGAGGGTAAAAACTGCGAAGATATTTTGAGTATAAGCTCATATTTCATGGTGCATTACATTTCTCTGTTAATAGTAAATTCCCAGTTTTACATATTTGTTTTTTTATACTGGAGCTCTTGATTTTTATAATTAGGAAAATCGGTTCATCCAAACTTTGCATTAGGATTGCAACATCCTTTCTAATGCCGACGCAGTAGTAAAAGAGAGCAGTCTTGCTCTGTGTCTGTCTGGAAATTTCCCAATCACCCCTTGTGAAAAGTCCAGCTAATTATTGCATCTTCCCTGAACGCTAATTGCTTGGCAGAGTTCTTAACTCACAATGCTGAATGCTTAGAGCTGCCCCATGGCTGATTTTTTGTTGTTGTTTTTTTGTTTGTCCAGGGAGAGACTTTACCTGATTCATCACAGAATAGGTATTAACGAATGGTTCTAAGAACTGTTACCTGCTTTTCACTGTGATAGCACCTAATTAAAACACACTGAGACCTCTGGTTGTCCTTGCATCGCATCTGGTTTTGTTTTGTTTTGTTTTGAGTAGATTCCCCAAATTAAAAGTACATTAATATGAATGAAACATAGAACCTTGTGATTAAGATAAAACACCTGGAAGGCATGTGGAGTGCAGTGGCTAAAGAATATATCAGGACCACGAAACAGTTAAGGAAAATGGGTTTCAAATCACACTGACCGCATCAGATGACTGGGTTATCTTTGTCGACGTGAATAAATAATATCTAAACCCTCCTCGGAGGGAGTGTGGCTGACTGGTCAGAGAGCTCATTTATCACTCTCTTCTCCCATCAGAGATGTTAATTCTGCCAAAGTATAGAAACTGAGGAAAGCCCAGAGAAGCATAGCCATCCCGGCGAAGGGCTATGTGGCGCCCTGACCTGTCCCCAGTCTGCTCCTGGAAGCACTTTGAACCTCCTGTCTCCTGCAGGGGATGTGCACAAGTTCCTTTTTTGAGGGAATCTTTCTGGAGTAGCTAAGCAATGGTGGGAGCAGACATTCTTTTCTGGAGCAGGGGGGTGGGGGTGGGGGGTCCTGAGAAGACTATGCTCTGCTATCTTTGGGATCCACTGGCATTACTCACTCTGACCTCTTTACCTCCAACCTTTCCCTACCCGCTGGGCCATTTTATTCCTCACTTTCTATTTTATCACCACCTCCAAATCCATTTTTATCACTGGATCCTGTAATATCCAAGAATCATGTTTACCACACCACTGGCCTTGAGTGGTGAGCCCTCATGGTGAGCCATGAGAGGGGGCCCTCTAATCCTTCTCATAGGTTTGTAGAATTAGGCCCTGAGGCTCCATCAGCCTTACTGGGACCCACGGCAAACAGAGTATACAGTACTCAGAAATGACCATCTACATAGATCAGAACAGTCCATTAGAAGAGAAACTCCACAGTCTTCTGACCTATGTCTCAGGTCATTATGTTACTGTGCCCTTACTATCTAATGATACAAACTAACTTCTCAGAGAAAGAGAGATACTTCATTGTTGACTCCAAGAAAAGAGCTAATCCAAATGGTCCATCTAGGAAGAGGGAAAAGGCTAAAAAATAGAAATAATCCCTTGGCAGAACCTGGCAAGCAGAGCCCTCTCATTGTTTTGAATGTCTTCGTAACGCAAACTGGAATCGGGCTTCCCTCCTCTCCAGACAGAGATTCTTCTCACATGCCTAAGAGGTCAGGACAATATGGTATCGATTTATCCCTCCTTTCCTTTAAAACTACATTGTTTTTATATTTTTCTATTCAGTTAAGACTCAGAATGCGTTGTTATGCGTGAAAGATTGTACTACATAATGCAGGTAAAGAGATCAAGAGTCACATCCCACCACAAATTAGCTCCTAGTCTAGTTGGAAGAAAGAAACGTGATCTGTTACATTTTAGTGCTGTATACCACATGATAGGAGTTGTGCTCTGAGAGATTAGTAGAGTCAGACTATCAGGGCTTTCCGGTAAAAGTAACAGTCTTAAATGAGTCATGAAGAACAAGAAAAAGTAACACGCATAAGAAAGTATGTACCTGTCCAGGGGAATATCATATCAGCTTGGGTTTCTGGGGCCCCGAAATGGACGATCTCGTATATCGTGATGTTGGAGATTAGATACCCAAGAAGCAGACCCTGAGATGAGAGATTATTACCTGCAAGGGGTTTATTGGGATGTGCATGGGTCAATAATTGGGGCAGAGAGAATTGGGGCAGAGAAAGTTGAGCTGCAGTGCAGTCCTATCAGGGCTTTAGCAGATCCCAAGGGAGCTCTGAAGCTGAGATGACACTTTAGAGGTAAGAGTACAAGCGCCAGGCCTTTCTACCCCACCTGGACCAGTAATTGGATACAGGCTGCCCCCAGGAGGGGGAAAGAACTTTGGGCTAAATGATTCACTTTAACGAAGAGGAGTTTCCAGAGAGGGCCTATGTAGGAGGGCTGTCAGCTCGCAGCCCTATCAGTAGCCAGGGGGAGTAGGTCCTTAGGTCTTAGAGGGAGATTTGAATTGTGTATCAGATGTCTATTATAAATGCTAAAGTGTTGGATTGTACTCATAGGATTATAGGAAACAATTGAATCCTGGAAATAATATGACTAGAGTTGTATTTGTAAACTAAACATATTTGACGCCATCAGCTTCCTTGAGAAGGTGCCACAGCAGTTGGACAGGAGAGTTCCCTAGAATGATCTGTAGTATTTCTCTATGGACGATTTTCTGTCTCCAAATTTCTAAGTCATTTGCAAAAAAAAAATAACACCATCTTTTCAAGTCTTGTTACTCAAGTAAGAGACCTCAGGTCCCTCTAGGAAGTGGAGAAAGAACCGTAAGAAATATGACTGCATTAACATGGCCAACTGAGAAGCCAAATAAGCGAAGAGAACGTGTAGGGAGGAGAAGAAGAATATTACTGCCTTGTTACCATTTGCAGAAATTAGCTCTGCATTCTCTAGATATTTGTTCTTTCCTCTTGGATTGTAAAAAAAAAAAAAAAATTGAATTAGTCCTTTTGATAAAAGTTTTTCTCTTCCTTTTGCTTCTTTTGGATGGATTTGGTCATACTCAAATTTTCAACTTGGTCCATAAGTTGCAAAAAGGCACGACGGGATTATGCTGGACAATGTATATGGTATTTATTAGAAGCAGTTAATGGGTGTGATATTTGTCGTCCCTGACTGGGGGCATGACTGTTGCAGGTGGGATCACGCAATTGGGCACCTCTGAAATAGTGTGAATGGGAAGGACGTAGATACTGGGAAGCCATGGGTGGAACAGAGCAGGACACATTATCTGTTCTCACAGCCCTTCTAGATCTGCCCTCCAGCCATGATATCAGGATCTGCAAGTTATATCAAGCTGCCAATGGCTGATAAAATCAGATAGGGTGAGCCAATCAGATGGCCGTTCTCAAGAATTTGTCTCAAGATAGCCAGAACCTGAGACTTAGGAGCTAAGTCACCTTAATAAGAATGTTCTGAGGTTGTTAGAGTTTATGCAGTCCTTATCTCTTCTCAGTCTATACTGTTTAACCTTTACTTGGATTCTATGAAATATCATTATATTCCTCGCAGCACATTTTTTTAAAGATTTTATTTATGTGTTAGAGAAAGAAAAAGCACAAGCTGGGTGAGCGGCAGGCAGAGGGAGAAGCAGGCTCGAGCCCGAGGTGGGACTCGAACCCAGGACCCTGGGATCACGACCTGAGCCAAAGGCAGCTGCTTAACCAATTGAGCCACCCAGGTGCCCCAATAATAAAAATATAATACAAAAATGTTTTATCAGAGATTTACTTATCCATTTTAAAATTTCTACTACATATAATATGCAGAGTATTTTATAACTGTAGTATATATATATGATAAATAAAAATAAACATTGGAGCCGTGTGCTCAGCATTTTTTCTGAGCAGGGTAGAAGGTGAATATTGAGTACCTGTAGCTCCATAACCCCGGGTACTCCACCTTAAAGACACGGGTGGACATTCTCTGGGATTCCACGTATGTGTTAAAAGTTGACAGTTGCTACTCTGGTCACAGGAAATAGCGCAAGAGTTATATACATACACTTTTTTGGACATGTTAGGTATACCCGGGTAAGCTAGATTGTGCAAGACCGCGTACCCACAGCACTGAGTAAATGTCACAATCCCCTCTCCCAAGGTGGTTGTGGGCTGTCAGGACAGATCCAGTGCCCACGAGTCACCCCTTCCAGATCCTGGGCTCACAGAGAGCCTCTGCCCTGCTTCCCTTGTGCCTTGCTCCCCCTCCACCTCAATTCTCACCTTCCTATGTTATCTGCCTAGGTAGTTAGCAAATCTCCTATCACCAGCACAAGTGCAGTCAAGATCTAGGGTTCCCGGGGCAGCTGGGTGGTGCAGTCCGTTAATCAACTCTTGGTTTTGGGTCAGGTCCTGATCACAGGGTCGTGAGATGGAGCCCTGTGTAGGCGTCTGTGCTCAGTGCGGAGTCTGCTTGACATTCTCTCTCCCTCTGCCCCTCTGGCTTGTGCTTTAAATAAATAAAAAAATACATACATACAACTTATTTTTTTTTAATACATACATCTTCTTAGATAAAGATCTAGGGCTCCCTCCAGGAGTCTGGGGGTTCAAGTAGCACCCCAATATTCAGGACAGAGATGAGGCCAGTCTAGGACTTCATAAAGGTTTAACACCAAGCACTTGCAAAGGTGTTGAGCTGGGCCCACTGGAGAGAAGCGACTCTTAACTTACACAACCCACCTGGCCTCAGTTATCTCCTGTCATCCGTGGAATGGAGAAAAAAACAGAGGTCCCCAATCTGTCTCGTGCTCTAATAGAACACTGCTCCTTACCAGCGGTAGCCCTTGGGCACGTCCCCTCCCTCCTTGAGCCCCGGGCCTCTCCAGAGCTTTCTGAGTTGCAAGAAAGAGGATGTAACGCAAAAAATAGTGTGAAGCCATCTGCAAAGTGCTATGTGGGAGTGGGTCACTATTCTTCAACCCCTCTGATGGGATTGCATTTTTGTGCTCCCCAAAGTGGAACTCAAAATTTTGAAGTCGTGAAAGCCCTAGGTTCAGAGGGTGAAGGAAAAAAAAAATTGATGACCGTGAACCTGATAGGGCACTGCATGCATCTGCACCTAAGATCCCATGCCCTTCCGGAGGAACGCTGGAAAGGTGGGCTCGGCTGCTCATTTCTCAGCCTCAGTGAAAACATACAGCTGATTCCCACATCTCCTCTCATCCCCGTCACGGGACATGCTCTGGATCACTAGGGGACACAGGACTCGTGGCTCAAATTCGGTAAGTGCTGATGGTGGTGGAGCTCTGTCGGGTACTGTGGACCAGGGGTGGGCTGGGCTGGCTAAAGCAGGGTGTATTCTCTGCTGTTTCCTCTTTTAATTTTTTTTAAAGGTTTTATTTATTTATTTGTCAGAGAGAGAGAGAGAGAGAGCACAAGCAGGCAGAGAGGCAGGCAGAGGCAGAGGAAGAAGCAGGCTTCCTGCTGAGCAAGGAGCCTGATGTGGGACTCGATCCCGGGACCTTGGGATCATGACCCTAGCCGAAGGCAGCCGCCCAACCAACTGAGCCACCCAGGCGTCCCTCTGCTGTTTCCTCTTGACAGGAGGTGGCTAAAGGAAGGGTAGCTGATGGAAGGGTTAGGAAAGCTTGGAGGGAAAGGAGAAAATACTGCTTACAGGCTTGGGGAAGAAATGGCTGCATATCTTCCAGTAACACTCGTGTCACTTTCTAGCTACTGGAAGGGAAGTGGATTCAAAGCGAGGGACGTGAAAAGAGAGCCATGACCACCGGCAGCCCAGCTCTGAAGGGGTTCAGAGACTGGATAATCTTTCTTTGAAATTCGGCTTTTTCAGATGTTAGAGAGGCAGCCACAGTACAGGGGCCACAGAACTGGGGGAGTGAGGGTGGAGGCGGGTAGGGGGGTTGGGGGCGAGGTATTGCTAAGCTAGGTCCTGACACGGTTGTGCTAAGGCCCGAGACTATGGTCAGTGCTACTTAGAGATGGGCAAAATCTGTGATATCCATCTGTTTTGACACAGACTTCGAACTCAAAATGAACTCTCTCTGCTGGTTAGTCCCCTCCTCGCTGAGACGCTGCCCTGCTCCATAGCATCAATGCAGGGCAAAGGGGTCACCCGGTCTTCAGTGACAGGAGTGTTCGCACTGCAGACACACAGCACCTGTAGGAAAGTGAGGAGAGAGTGAGGAAGGGTCAGGCCTTGAGTGAGTGAAAAGAAGAGAAACAGATGAAGAGGGACCAAAGGACCCCTGGGCGGGAAGGATGGAGAATGTCCCCATCACCACTAATCAGGCCACACTCCCACGCCTGCCTTCTCCCCTACTACCTGCCTCGGGCTCCACCTGCTGGTGACCGACTCGAACACTGAGCGGTGACAGGGCCCTGGTGCCATCTTGGCAAGAGTGTGTGTACGCGTGTTCGTGTGTGAGGAGCAGGTTGGGGGGAGGGTGTCTTTGTGCACAAAAACGATGCCTGCCAAACTCTTTTTTGATTAAGTGACTTTTTTACAGGCATTTTTAAAAAGGGATTTTATTTATTTATTTTTGCTAGAGTGAGCGAGCATGAGAGAGAGAGAGAGAGAGGAGGGAGCCAGATGATACGGGACTCGATCCCAGGACCCTGGGATCCCGACCTGAGCTGAAGGCAGACGCTCAACCGACAGAGCCACCCAGGTGCCTGAACAGCCATTCTTCATGACATTGTGCAGGATCTTGTACTCAATGTGAACGGTTGGCCTATTAGGCCTGAGGGGTCCTCTGTGATTGTCATATACTCGGTACAGTCACGGGCTATCTTCTGCAGGACACACACAGTGCCTGCACCACAGGTGGGTGGTTGTGACAAGCGTGCAGTTTTCCTGGGCTCCCCTGGGACCACTATTCGGCCCACTGAAGCCAATGTGATGAAACGTGCTAAAGGACTCCATAGTCCTCTACCTCCAAGTGGTCAGGATCAATGCCACGAAAGGGCTGAGTGGAGTGACTGCTGAAAAGAAGAGCCACAAAACAGTGGAATCACCAAAAAGGAGGAGTCCCTATGAAATAGAGAGAAGAGCCACTGGAGCCACCTGTCGTGCCATTTCCACCTGGAGGAGAGGAGAGGGTGAGGTCAGTGTAGCTCATCCTGGCTCTCCTCCAGTCTCTTCCCCTGCCTTGGCTCCCATATCCACATAGAGAAGCAACCCTTATCTCCTACAGGCAGGTGAACCCTTACACAGCAATTCAAACCTGAGAAGATGAATGTCTGCTTTTTGTTACATAATTAGTAATACTGAACTTAATTTTAAAAAATCTAATTCTCCTTGGGCACCGGAGTGGCTCAGTCGGTTGAGCATCTGACTCTTGATCTCTGCTCAGATCTTGATCTCAGGGTCACGAGTTCAAGCCCTGTGTTGGGCTCCGTGGTGTGGAGCCTACTTAAAAAAACTAATTCTCCTAAGTTGAGTTTCAGACAGGATGAGTAACCACATAGGTAGAAGATCCAGGGCTAAAGAACTCAGAGGAGGTGACCCTCAGGACAGTGACCTTTCTTATGCTCCCAAGGGCAAACATGATGCATCCGAAGAGAGGTAGTGGCTTCCCTTTCTGAGGGACTGGCGGTGGGTCCCATAACAAGTCACATCTGGCTCCCAGATCTGTACCTTTCTCCAGAAACACACATGGGGTTGGGTAATCAGACAAGCTGTGTACTCACAAAGAACTCCAGTTCCAAAACTGGGGGGAGGGCCACATCACAGGAAGGATCCCTTACACTAGCTCTGCTTCTACCTGTTTCCCCTTCTCCTTCCCTAACTCTTGCCCACATTGACAATCTGAGAATTTCTTGGTTGCTTTTAAATTGAGACAATGTGTCAATGTTAGGGTCACCCAAGTGTCTTATACCCAAGTGAGTCTCTCCAAGGAAGGTGCCATGAAGTAAAGTTTATTGGTTGGAATATAGACACATTGCAAATAGGTGCTGCCAATTGTTCGCCAAAAAATGGCCACATTAATCTGTATTCACGAGTGTATAAATCCTTATGTTCCCATACATTGACAAACACAAGATCTTATCTCTTATATATATTTTTTTTAGTTTTTGCCAATCTGATGGGTGACAAATAGCATCTCCCAGCAACCATGAGTTGTCCTTTTCCAATGGGCGGTAGTTGGGACCAGTCAGAGTGCAGTCAGGAAAACAAAGCCTACTTCCAGCTTTCCAGTCCCTCTCCCGAAACTGGAGTGGAGTAACTTCAAAAGAAAAGCAAAGCAGAAATACAGCAAAGGAATGGGAGCCCCGGCATCACAAAGCAGAGTTGAGAAGAATAGATTTGGAGCTGACTTTAGCTTTAAGAGCAGTATATTTCCATATTCATTGGAAACTCATATTTCTTCTGGGTTTCCTACCCACAGACAATGCATTTGTTGCTTCTGCATTGTCTTTTTCTGAATTATTTAACGAAATTTATCATTCATTTTTTATACAAAGTCTTTAGACAACACACACTGTGTAGCACACGCACACACATACACACACACGGTCTGTAAGATCTTCGGTTAGACTCTGGATGTGCTGCTCTGCCTTTCTGGCTGCCCATTCTGAGTTTCACTGGTGACATCTAAATTTGTGGTTTTCCTGTGTTCAGGGCCTAGAATTCTTTTCAGTTTAAACTCATGAACTAGGTCCTGACCCCATCTAGTTTTCAGGGCTTGCAGCACAACCCGTTTGCTGAGGTAGTCTGAAGTTCTGGAATCATATACCCAACAGCCTATTCGATAGTTGGTATCTAATAAGCATCTCAACTTTATGTTACTCGAAATTGAAATCTCCTTTAAAAACCTGGAAACCAAATAAAAGCAAACACAACTCGCTTTCCTCTCTTACTGTTTACCATTCTGTTAATGACAACTCCATATTTTCAAGTGCTCAGGTTAAACACAAGAAATCATTCTCAACTCCTCTTTCTCGCCCATCATGTATTGAGTTTGATTGTCATCGAGGTTTTACACCATAGAGGGTTTTCATCCCTGAACTTGATAAAGCTCTGCATTTTGAGCACAAGTCTTCTAAAATTGACTGAATTATATTAATAGCTATGGTTCAAGCCTCCTTGAATTATTATATAAACTCTACTTGATTATGATTTATGAATTATTAACATGCCTTCTGATTTATTTTACTGATATTTTACTCGTTATGCATTGATAGTTTTTTTTTTTTTTTTTAATCTGAGTCTCTTGTTTAATCCGTTAAAAAATACTTGAGGGGCACCCGGGTGGTTCAGTCAGTTAAGCGTCTGCCTTCAGCTCAGGTCATGATCCCAGGGTCTTGGGATCGAGCCCTGCATCAGGCTCCCTACTCAGTGGGAAGCCTGCTTCTCCCTCTCCCTCTGCCTCTGCCCCCTGCGTGTGCTCTCTCTTTCTCAAATAAATAAATAAAATCTTAAAAAAAAACCTGACCCCTCAAACTCCTACCAAAGATTTATACATTTCATTTAATATATTTCTACTTTAATTATTCTAATAATTTCCTATGGTCTTGTACTTCTTAAGGTCAAGGTCTTGCCCTTTACTCTTATCTCCCCTTCCCCCACATGGGTCCTCATAATTGAGAGTCACTTAAATGTTTGTGATTAATTGATGCCCCAGAGCAGAAGCACTTCTACATCTCTTACTCCTATCCAGTATTCTGCACAATGTTAGGGATATTGTAGGTCCTGAGGGTGGTTAATAGAAGTGGCAAATGTAATAAGTTTAAAATAATTGTGCTGGGGGGGCTCAGTCAGTTAAGTCACCAACTGTTGATTTCGGCTCAGGTCACAATCTCACAGTGATGAGATCAAGCCCTAGTAGGGCTCCGGCTGATTGCAGAGCTTACTTAAGATTCTCTCCCTCTCCCTCTGTCCCACATCCTGCTCCCCCATTCTCTCTCTCTCTCTTGAAAAAACAAAAGTTGTGCCAGTAAGAGTGTTCGAAAACTTCTATCCCATTCCATTTTTCTCTGGTGGGTTACTGTGGTCTCAGGTGACCTATACATTGCTAACAAGGCATTTCTGAAACTTTCCCTCAATTTGCTACATGATTGGGGCAATTGTTTCCATTGTCCTATAGTATAGTTTTCTCAGCTTCAAAATAAGAATAACAAGAATACCATATTCCATTCAATATACCATCCCATGTTCTATTCCCTAAATAGTGAGAATATGATAGAATTATCAAAATTGAGTAATTGCATAAAGCATGAGGGACATACTAAACATAGCTATGATAGTTGTTACTGTGACAGGTATATCCAAAGGTATAAAAGCCATTATTTCATGCCCTTCCCCCAAAGATGATGATGCCACATTTGTGCCTTGCTTACCCCATAATTCTATTATGCAAAAACTCTTTCTCCTTCACTTCTGAAAGACAGTTTTGCGGCTAGAGTCTTCCTGGTTGGAAGTTTTTTTCTTTCAGCAGTTTGACTATAATGTGTCACTGCCTTCTGGTCTGCAAAGTTTCTGATGAAAAATACATAAATTAAAAAAAATATTTTTTTGGTCACCTTAACATTATAGCAGAAATTAACCTTTAAAATCGAAGGAAATCATTTGTATACAGCCTCACATTTTCCCTTTCCTTGAATTCATGTCTTTCTCCCCAGAAACAATGGTGGATCTGCAAACATACCCCACGCAGCACGCTCTCAGTTCAGGCCGTGCATCCCTGGTACATCACTCTGGCTAAAATACCGCGCGACAAAGGAGAGGATCCACCCAGGCGCCAACCCAGAACAGGACCAGCTCCGTGCAAGGCACCGCATAGCATCCCCTCGGCGGTCACGCCCGACAAGGGAGAGTTTGCTTTATGTCCTCGCGACTTCACCTGGTCCCGGAGTCCCCGGCGCTCGGGCCGGGGCTGGGGCCGGGCTCCTGCTCCCTGCGAAGCTGCTGTTCTCCCAGCGACGCAGCCATGGTTGGCCAGAGGTTCCCGCTGGTGGGCGGGGCCGGTTTGGTAAGTTCGGGCGCCTCCTGCTGGCCGTTGGGGGTACAGCGACGGAGCCTTGCGTACTGGGTTTCGCTGTGGTCCAGGGGAAGCCTGGATTTCTGACTCCGCAGTTGTTCTGCTGATGGCTGTGGTGATGTTCTGCTCCATTTCTCACACTCTACCTCTTAGTATATGTCATCTTCCATTTTTCCAATCATTTCCCATATTCACCTAAATTTGTAGCATGAGTAGTTGTTCTTTTTAATCCATAAGAACCAGTAGTTCAGTGTTTTCTACAGGAGAGTCACTGAAATGTTTGTAATTCAGTCCCTCTCTGGTGCGGGGGCTGGAACTCTCATGGGTCTTGTGTCCCAGATTCTCAAAAATTTATGGTGAGAATTAACGAAGCAATCTCAACGAGTCATTTGGGATATATTAAATATGGTTATTTTTAAATTATTAATAAAATTATTACTTTTGCCAGTCACATTTTAGGCTCTCAGAAATAATTGCCAATTGATAATTTCATTTGGCTTATGCGAAATAATGAAATTACTTTGTCATTTGGTCTATGTATGAACACATTGGGAGGTGGAAGACAAATTAATGACAACACAGAGAATTTGTAATCGGTGAGGTAGGAGACAATAAAGGAAAACTGATGTGTAAGAAGTCCAAGCTTTCCAGAAAATAAGTGTAGTTCACTACATGCAGTTTGCACAGGCGTCTAATGCTATGGGTGAGGAGGTGGAGTTTGAAATCTGAGATAGCAGGTTTTTAAACCTGGATTTGTCATTGACTTCTTAGGTTATTCTATTTTATCTAAACTCTTAGGAGGTGCTGTTTAGACATAATAGTATTAACAACTACGTTGAAAGGTTTGAACGGGTCCCTTAAGGGCAATGTATTTGTAGTTGTTATCATCATCAACATCAGCATCATTTTTGATAAAGTCTTTGATAAACTCTATAGAATTTGGTAGCTCCTTCAGGATCATCATCAAAGAGTAGCACTGTAACATATAGTGAGTCAACAATTAGGATTAATGTGCCATAAAAAAATGAAGTCAGCATCAAAAAATGTGTTTTTCATCCCAGGTGAATGTGGAAACTAAAAGCTATTCTAATAAAACGTTGTCATGCCCACAATATTTGGGGATCTTCTTATCAGGGTGTTCTGGACTGAATGTGTGTACCCAAAATTCGTGTTGAAACCCCACCCCTCCGTGTAATGGTACGAGGAGGTGGAGTATTTGGGAGATAATTGGGATTAGGTGAGGGTATAGGGAGGTCTTGTGAATGCGAGCAACGCCTTTATGAGTCACAAGAGAGTTTGCTTCCTCTGTCTTCTACCAGGCGCGGCTCCAAAGAGAAGTTGACCATCTGCAACCCAGAAGAGGCATCTCACCAGATCTGAACCATGCTGACACTTTGATCTTAGACTTCCAGCCTCCAGGATCCTGACAAATACCTTTTTGTTTATAAGACACAGTCTTTGGTAGTTTGTTAAGCAGCCTGTACGAAGACTGGGGCATCATTAATTAAGCGCTTCCAACATACTAGTTGAGATTGTGCCTACATATTTCCAGTTCAAATCATACATGACAGAGACGAAGCAGTCATGTATAACTATTTAACTTTCGTTTAAGAGAGGCCTGATATCCGTGCTCACAGGGAAAAACGTAGATGCTGAATCCAAGGAAGAAGGGGAATGATGGCCCCATCTAAAAGTCTTGAGTAATAAGGAGAATGGAAATAATGAGAAAGGAAATGGCAAGAAGTAGGAGGAGGCTGCCAGAAAGAGGATGCTGGTGTGTGGCTCCCCGCCCTGCCCCAAGCAGATCATCCCAAATACAGTTTTAAAATAATTTTTATTCTTCAGGTTTCGAAAAAATGTTGGAGGTCATACCACTTGTTCCCTAACCACGGCCTGCTCTAAATATTTGCATCAACCATTCCTTTATTCACTAACCAGTAAGAAGGAGGGCAGTGAAATTAGCCACTTGCTGGATTTCATGTACTAGTGACCGTCAATGACTTTCAGTATCTCCAGGGTCAAAAACCTTTTTCCTAATTCCTGAGTTTTCTTGTCAACTTGTTAATGAAGAAGAAAAACTGACTTGATTCCGGGGCCAAAATTATTTTATTTATTTTCCTACTCTCCTTGAAAGGACAGAAGGAGGATATGATTTCAATGTAATCTGCCCGTGGGAAAATATTCTCAAAGCAGTAGGCTATTTTGCATGGTTTCTTAGAAATCCACAGGTGCTTTAATGCCAAAGTGGGTGTATCAGATCAGACAGGAGCTGATAAGGAAAGAAAGGATTTACTGGTGAATCCAGACTCATTAAATGTTTAAACGTTTTTTGATTTCACACTTCATCACATGCTGATCTAAAAATCTATTTTTTAGTACAAAGTACTTCTCTATGCTTACAATTATGATAAATGTTTATGCATATAAAGACTTACTCAACATGTCACTGTGATAGGTATCAAGGAAAAAATATCTCCTAATTTGCTGTCAGACTTTACTAATTCATGGAATGAATATGAACTCCTAGCCCCTAATTATCCGAAAGTCCTTATTGACATAACTGGGAAAATTCTGTTTTCCCCATGCCAAAGAGTTGTCTTTTTTAAATATTCAGAAGATGATCCATTTCGGTACTTTTAAAAAGTGTTCAACTTTTTATTTAAATTATCAACTTTTTATTTAAAAAATAAAAAAACTTTTAATTTAAATTTTATTTAAATTTATTTACATTATCAACTTTTTATTTGTTTATTTAAATTGTGCATTCAGCCGATTTTTAACATCCTCAACACTGATAAACGTGCTTCCATAAAGCTGATCTGCCTGAGAAGTGGGAAGTTCGGTCCATGTGCATTCCCACTTTCATACTCACATGTACATCTTCCATCTCTTTGTGAAAGAGCATCCCTCTTCCTCATCCCAGGCCTCTGATGCACTGCCCCGGGTGCAAAACCTCTGTGACACCAAACAGAGGGACCATTCCAGAAGGCTTAGCTTTGGGGAGAGATCCCCTTGATGCATAAGTACAGAAGGTTCTAGTAAGATGCTTAGGACTGACTGGGGACTGTCTCTCCTCTCCGGATCCACATTTTCTTATTCCCTTCAAAAGAAGTGAACATCAAATGTGCTGAATTTTCCATCTTATCTATCCTCAGCCCTACAATCACCTGTAGGCTTTATCTTGCTTCTGTCATTCTGTTCATACCCAAACTTTTTGAAGTTCTCTGTCATGTCTGTTCCTACTTCACATGCAGGTCTTCCTGCACTCACTGGAATGTGGCTTCAGCCCCCCTGTTCTCCTGAAACTGCTCAGCCCAGGGTTCCAAGAAACGACACCTTACTGAGGTCAGAGATTGCGGTCAGTCTCCTTGGCTGACATTTCACAAACATCTGACCCTTCTGAGCACATTGTCCATGTTCAAGTCTTACGTCCATCTGGCTTCTGTGTCCCACTATCTTCCGCTTTTCTGCTGCTCCTCCTCTCTTTCTTTTGGTGATACTCCCTCTCACGTTGGGGGAATTTTGGTGTTCCTCAAAATTCTCTGCTAGGTGCCACACTGCTCTCTGCACATACAGACCCAATCTCCCAAATAGTTCAGAACTACTTAACCAGAAGTTAAAAATTGTTTAACATTGTCACGGAGACCCAAGAAATTGTCAAACATACAGATCTTTCAACCGAAAAGAAGGAAAGAAGTAATCTTCAATAGATCATCTAGTTAGTTTCCATCAATGTTAGAAAAGTCAAGTTATATTCAATGGTTGTTTTTTTAAGATTTTCTTTATTTGTCAGAGAGAGAGAGAGAGAGAGCCAGCACAAGCAGGGGGAGCGACAGCAGGAGAGGGAGAGGGAGAAGCAGGCTTCCCACTGAGCAGGGAGCCCTATGTGGGGCTCCATCCCAGGACCCTGGGATCATGACCTGAGCTGAAGGCAGACGTTTGACAGAGAGAGCCACTCAGCTGTCCCTCAATTGCTGTTTTGATATAAATAAAAAAGAGCTTCAATCAGGTCAAAGAAGTTGACTACACTGTTATGAGCTTGAATATTTTCAATATGAGCAATTTTGATGTTTTATGTTTTACATTTCACTTTTATCTGCTGTCTAATATGTCATGTGGACGAAGTTGACTGGGACACTGTCAGAGTTTCTAGGTTCCTCCTTTGCAGTCTGCAATCCTGTTCCACTGGCTGCCCCCGCTGTCCCACCGGCAAATCGGCCTCGGAGTCAGGGGATCGTGGTGTGGACGCATGACTTCCTTCCAGTGATGACACACACGAGGCTGGCTGGTGACTGGCTCTGTCCACTGCGTCCTCACTGAAGTCCAGGCGAGTCCTGCTGTCCCGTCCTCTTGTCACCCCGTCGTCCCAACAACCATCATCCCTTCCTCTCATCTCTCATTCTCCCATCACCCCGTGTGCTTTGCCCTATTGCCCCATCCTCCTGTTACGGTGTTGCCTCATCACCCCATCGTCCCATCACTCCATCATGTCATAGCCCCACTGTCCCATTGTCCTGTCAGCTAGTCCCCACAACACCCCATTGTCTTAAATCCCCATCATCCTGTTGTCCCTTTGCCCTATGGACCCATCCTCCAGTCATCCTGTTGCCCCATCATCCCATTACCTGTCACCCAGTGCCCCCACCTCCCCATCATCCCATTTTCCCATAGCCTCAACACCCTTGTGTCTGATCATCCCATTGTCCCTTCATCGCCCATCATGCCAACTTCCCATATTCCCATTGCTTATTGCCCTGTCCCCTCATTGCCCCAATGACCTGCCACTGGTTGTCTGTGGATGTTGCTTAGGTGTAACCTGGGCTTTGGGAGTTAAATGCAAATGGTTTCTATTTTATTACTTTTGCAGATAAAGTGACTCAGCCCATTATAATTATGTTGACTGCTGAAAAGAAAAAAAAATGTTGACACTCTGGGTGAATATCTAGCAGCTAGTGAAGTTAAAAATTATTTTCTGAGATGAAGCAAAATGGGAAGTTAAGATCTAAGTAGACATGTTAAGGAAATAATTTAAATTTCAATTATTTTTAGCCATTGTGAAAGATTTATAAGTATATCCTTACCTTATTATAATTAGTATGTATTTGTATGAATTTTTAATTTGAATATTTTGAATGTGAAAGACTGCTCAGTAACCAGAAATTAAATACAAATTATATTTCAGACTGTCATGGCATGGCAAGAAATTGTCCAACCTGCAGTCCTCTCCAATGCAAACAAGTAAAGGAGAAATCTGGAATGCACAATTGACTTAGCTTTCATCAAATGTGGGAAAGTAAAGTTATTCCATCATTGTTTTGGTATAAATAAAATATGTTTCAGTGCCACTGAAAAAGTTGCCTAAAATATTCTGAGTTGGAATATTTTTAATATGAAAATACTTTAATATTTTGTTTAACATTTTTAGTACGTACTGTGAAATATTTCATGCTGATCAAGTGGACTGCAGTGCTGTATGAGTGTTGATATTCCTCCTTTGCAGGCTGCAATCCTGTTCCCCTGGCTGCCCCACTGTCCCTCCGGCAGATCGGTCTACAAGTCAGGATAGTGCATTGTGGGCACACGACTTCCTTCCAGAGATGATGCAGAGGATGGTGGTCTGTGACTGGCTCCATGGAATGTGTCCTCACTGCAGTCCAGGCGCGTCCTATCCTCCCATTGACCCATCCTCTCATTGCTCATTGCCCCGTTGGCCTGTTCCCCCATCGCCCAGAGGTCCCATCATCCCATCTTCCCATTGTCCCACCGTCCCATTGTCCTGTCATCCTGCCACTCATTTGTGCCATCTTCCCATCATCCATTGCCCCTCTGTCCCTTTGCCCCATTGTTCCTTAGTCCCATCACCCCAATCCAATCTTCCCATAGCCCTATTGCCCCATGTCACATTGTCTCATCATCCCATTGCCAGATTGCTTCATCATCCCATGGTGGTAATGCCCCATCCTCTCAGCCCCTCATCATCCAATCGTCTCCTCATCCATCACCCCCCACCACCACGGCCATCGTCCCATCGTGCCATCTTCCCATTTTCCTGTCGCCGCATCGTCCCTTAGCCTCAAGGTCCCTTCCCTCTTCGTCCCATTGTCCTGTTATCCCATCGCCCAGTCATGCCATTGTCCCATCTCCCCTCTATCCCTTTGCACCATCCTCTCATATTCCTATCTCCCATCCCATCTTCCCATCGCCCCATCATCCCATCCTGGTATCATCTCATTGCCCATCAACCCATGGTCCTGTGTTCCCTTCCCCCAGTCGCCCCATTGTCCCATCATCCCATCATCCTGCCTCCCAACACCGCTTCCTCGCATGGGCCCAACGTCCCAAAGCGTCCTGTGTCCTTGTCCCTTCGCCCCCTCATCACATTGCCTAATGGCCCCATCGTCCCATTATCCTGTCATCCTGTCCCGCCATCCCATCATACTGTCATCCAGCCGCCTCAAGGCCCCATCATCCCGAAGCCCCATCGTCCATCCGCCCCCTTGTTGTCCCATCATCTCAGCGTCCAGTCAACCCATCCACCTGTTGACCAGTCGTCCCGTCGTCAAGTGTCCCCGTCATACTGTCGCCCCTTCACCCCATAGTCCCATCGCCCCGTGTGCTCTCTTCCCATCATCCTAAGGTCATATCGTCCTGTCATCCTACTTTTCAAAGCTCCATCAACCCATTCCCCTATCACCCCATCTTCCCATCGCCCCATTGTCGCGTCATCCCGTCCCCCATCGCACCATCCTCCCACCGGCCCATGGGTTCCCTCACCCGTCATCCTGTGGCCCTCATCGCCTAACAGTCTCATCGTCCGGTCACACTGTCCTCCCTACATCCCATCGTTCCATCGCCCCAACGCCCCAACCTCCCATCCTCCTGCCCTGTGCCCTGCCCCCCGCCCTGCTATGAGCGGGTCTCGGCCGCGGCATCCGGCGCACACACGACCCCAAAGCTGTAAACGCCACTGAACGCGCTCCCGCTCTGAGTCTCAAATCCTTTAGGAAACCGGTTTTCGTGACAATGGTCGGCCTGCAGTTTCTGCGCAGAAGTAGAGCCCAGGTCTCAGGGCCGCGCCCAGAAACTGCAAGGTGCAGGACGTCCGCCCTGGCTGTAAACGTCCCCAGCGAAAGTGCCCCACAGCCGCTGCTCAGCAGGGAGGGCGGTGGAAAGGCTGGGTTTGTGCGGACT
>CM052892.1:41655183-41671098 GCA_028534135.1 Potos flavus | reverse complement strand
GTCCCAGGCAGCGATGAAGGCTGGAGAGGAGGTTATGGAGGGCGGCGTGGCTCCAGGCAGCTCGGCTGTGGTCTGTGCTGAAGAGCCTGAAGTTCTTCCGGCGCATCTAGCGGTGGAAACGGGAGCCTTGCGTCTTCTGGATTTGGGTGATAGTCCGTCTTTCCCAAGGAACTCTGAGGTAGGTTGTCCTTCAGGCACGTGTGAGAGGGGACACTTTTCAGCTGTCTCATAGTATGAGGATGTCTGTGCGCTCTGGGCTATGGACCCTGGCAAGTGTCCATCGAGGGAGCAGGCAGGGGTGCAGCAGAGCAGGGCTCCTGCCACTAGCGGAGAGACGTGGGCGGTGGAGGAGTTCGCTGATTCTCCAGGCGGTCTGCAGGAAGCCCATGGGTGTCATTTTCCGCAGCTGTTTGTGGCCCAAGGCTGACTTGGGTGTCAGGCGCCAGCTCTCTGCTGCTTTCATAGTCCGCACAAACCCGGCCTTTCCATCGCCCTCCTCGCTGAGCAGCAGCTGTGGGGCACTTTCTCTGGGGACATTTTCAGCCGGGGGCGGGGGTGGGAGGGTGGGGGACGTCCTGCACCTTGCAGTTTCTGGGCGCGGCCCTGGATCTGGGCTCTACTTCTGCGCAGAAACTGCAGGCTGACCATTGTCACCAAAAACCAGTTTCCTAAAGGATTTGAAACTTGGAAGGGGGCACGTTCAGTGGCGTTTACAGCTTCGGGGTCGTGTGTGAGCCGGATGCCGTGGCAGCAACGGCTGAGTGTGGGGGGCAGGGCACACAGCAGGAAGATGGGAGGATGGGATGATGGATGGGGGCACAGGGTGATGGAATAATGGGATGAGGAGGTGATGGAACAGTGGGGCATGGGGAAGACAGGATGATGGGATGATGGGATATTGGGGTGACAAGGTGACAGTGCCAGGGATGATGAGGAGACTTGAAGAAAGGGCATCTGGAGGATGGGTAGATGGGGTGACCAGTCGAGGGGGGCAAATAGACTAAGAGATGATGGGTATTTGGGACAATGGGGCATTTGAGGGACCGGCTGATAGGATATTGAGACGATGGGGCAATGACGTGATGGGATGATGGGGCGATGCAGCGACACCTTAATGGAGGGTGGGGCTACACGGAGAAGGCACATGGGGACAGGGCGATGGGACAATGAGAGATGAGGGAATGATGGTCGACGAGATGATGTGGTGACAGGGCAATGAGAGACCTATCGGCAGGATTCGTCTGGACCACAGTGAAGACACAGTGGACAGAGTGAGCCACCAGCCAGCCTCCTGTGGGTTGTTGCTGAAAGTCATGGGTCCACCCAGTGCTCCCTTGACTTCGAGGCCGATTTACCGGTGGGACAGCGGGGCAGCCAGTGGAACAGGATTGCAGACTTTGAAGAAGGAACCTGGAGACTCTGACAGCATCTCAGTCAACTTTGTCCACATGACATATTTGACAGCAGATATAAATGAAAGTGTTGAACATAAAATATCAAAATTTTTCATTTTAAAAATATTCAAACTCATAATATTGAGTCAATTTCTTCAATTGGGTTGAATCTCTATTTTATTTACACCAAAACAATTGACTATAACTTGACTTTTCTACCATTGATGGAAGCAAACTCAACGATCTATTGAAGATTACTTCTCTCCTTCTTTTCACTTGAAAGATCTGTATGTTTGACAATTTCCTGGTCTCCGTGGCTATCTTAATTATGTTCTTTTAACATTTGGGAATTGAAATGTCTTTCAATGACCTCATCTTGGCTATATTGTTAGCAAGAAAAGGTAGCATTGTGCACAAGCATTGAGGACATTTAGTAGGTCAGATCATCTGCACCTGTCCTTCAAGCACCATGTCTGTCCCCCAATGTGTCATTGTTCCTGTGTGTCCTTCCAACTGCACTGGCCACTCTGCCATAGACTCTCCTCTGCCTAACCTTTAAATGCTGAGGCTCTGCAGGACCACACTTAGGTCTCTTCTCATTGTCCCCTCTACATAGAGGTGACCACATCCAGTCCCTTGCCCTCATTCCCAGATGCAGTAAGGAATTTCACATGGGAGGCTAGGTCCAAGATGTTGGAGGAGTAGGAGACCTAAATTTCGCCTGGTCCCAGGAATTCAGCTAGATAGCTATCAAACCATTCTGAACACCTACAAACTCAACTGGAGAGCGAAGAAAAGAATAGCAGCAACTCCGTGAACAGAAAAGCGACCACTTTCTGGAAGGTAGGATGTGTGCAGAAGTGAATCTGAGGCAATATATGAGAAGACAGACTGCAGGGGAGGGAGCCTCTGTCAGTCCACTACCAACAAGTGATAGAACGGTGTACCACAAAATTGGAAGTTTTGGGGCCCTCGGGTGGCTCAGTTGGTTAAGCATCTGTCTTTGGCCATGGTCATGGTCTCAGGGTCCTGGGATCAAGCCCCACATTGGGCTCCCTGCTCGGCGGGGATCCTGCTTCTCCCTCTCCCTCTGCAGCTCCCCCTGCTTGTGTACTCTCTCTCACACACACTCTTTATCTCAAATAAATAAAATTAAATTAAAATTTAAAAAAACAAAAACAAAAAATTGGAACTTTTAGAAGTCTGCCCTGGTGAGGGATGTCATTCTGATGGCCAAGCTGGGGGTGGAACCCTCGCTGGGACAGTGTGGTCTCAGGACCCTTGGGGTCAAAGAAAGACTGGGGGTGACTGAGTGCAACAGAGCTCCCAGGTATCGGAGTGGGGAAGCCAGTTGCAAAGAGTGAGCCCAGGAATGGGCTCTCAGCTTGGGATTACCATAAACCATTATCCGAGGCACAATCAGGCCACTGCTCTATGAGCAGGAACCCAACAAGCGGCAGATCTGGGGAGACTTCCCTTCCTCCCTGGGAGGAGCGATGCAGGAGTGGGCCTCAGGAATCTCCTGGGTTTGGGGTGGTGTGCCTAAGATAGAAACACTTGGTCACAGGCCAGGGAGTGCGGACAGAGACCAGACAGAGAGGAGTGATCGACTGCTTTTCTCTGAGGGCTCACTGAAGAGTGGGGTCCTGAGCTTTCGGCTCTTCCCAGGCCAGAGATTAGGAGACCACCATTTTCATTCTATTTTCATTCTCATCCTCTAAAGCTGTACAGAAAGACTTCAGGGAACAAAAGCTACAGAGAGAAAACCCAAGCAGATTACTTAGCCTGGCCCCTGGCGAGGGTGGTGCAACTCCACCTGGGGCAAAGACATTTGAGAATCACTGCAACAGGCCCCTCCCCCAGAAGATCAGCAAGAACATTCAGCAAAGACCAAGTTTACCAATCAATGAGAACTGCAAAACTCCAGTACTAGGGGAATACAGCACATAGAATTCATGGCTTTTTCCGTATGATTCTTTAGTCTTTCAACTTTAATTATTTTAATTTTCTTAATTTTTTTCTTTTTCTTTTTCTTTTCTTTTTTTTTTAATTTTTCTTCTTTCCTTTTTCAACCAACTTCTTATCAGTTCCTTTTTAAAAGTCTTTTTTAATATTCATTTTTACAGTCATATTCTATCCCTTCATTGTATTTAACCTTATTTTCTCTGTATATGTAAAAGTTTTCTTTCTTTAAAATTTTGGGAGGCAGTTTCTTCTAACAGACCAAAATACACCCAAAATCTAGTGTATGGCTCTGTTCTATTCACCAGACTGATCATATTCTTTTTTTTTTTTTTCCCTCTTTCCCCCTGGTTTTAGGTCTCTTCTGATTTTCTTAGTGTATATTTTTCTGGGGTCGTTGTTACCCTTTTAGTATTTTGTTCTCTCATTCATCTATTCTTCTCTGTACAAAATGACAAAGCAGAAAAACTCACCTCAAAAAAAAGACCAAGAGGCAGTACCGACTGCCAGAGACCAAATCAATATGGACATTAGTAAGATGTTGGAACTAGAGTTCAGAATAATGATTATAAAGATACTAGATAGGCTTGAAAAAAGCAAAGACACTAGAGAATCCCGTTCTGGAGAAGTAAAATCTAACCAAGTTGAAATCAAAAAGGCTATTAATGAGGTGTAATAAAAAATGGAGGCTCTAACTGCTAGGATAAGTGAGGCAGAAGAGAGAATTGATGAAATAGAAGACCAAATGATGGAGAATAAAGAAGCTGAGAAAAAATAGATAAACAACTACTGGATCACGGGGGAGAATTTGAGAGGTAAGTAATACCATAAAGTGAAACAATATTAGAATAATTGGGGCCCCAGAGGAAGAAGAAAGAGAGAGAGGGGCAGAAGGTATATTGGAGCAAATTATAGTGGAGAACTTCCCTAATTTGGGGAAGGAAACAGGCATCAAAATCCAGGAGGCACAGAGAACCCCCCCTCAGAATCAATAAAAACAGGCCAACACCCCAACATCTAATAATAAAACTTACAAATCTCAGAGACAAAGAGAAAACCCAGAAAGCATCTCAGTACAAGAGGTCTGTACCCTACAACAGTAGAAACAACAGATTGGCAGCAGACCTATCCACATAGACCTGGCAGGCCAGAAAGGACTGGCAGGATATATTTAGGATACTAAATGAGAAAAATATGCAGCCAAGAATACTATATCCAGCTAGGTGGTCATTGAAAATAGAAGGAGCGATAAAAAGCTTCCAGGACAAAGAGAAACTAAAAGAATATGCAGTCACCAAACCAGCCTTGTAAGAAATATTGAAAGGGGTCCTCGAAGCCAAGAGAGAGCCCAAAAGTAACATAGACCAGAAAGGAACAAAGACAATATACAGTAACAGTCACTTTACAGGCAATACAATGGCACTAAATTCGTATCTTTCAATAATTACCCTGAATGTAAATGGGCTAAATGCCCCAATCAAAAGACACGGGGCATCAGATTGGATTAAAAAAAAAAGACCCATAGACATGTTGTCTGCAAGAGACTCATTTTAGAACCAGACACCTCCAGATTGAAAGTGAGGGGGTGGAAAACCATTTATCATGCAAATTGACATCAAAAGAAAGCTGGGGTGGCAATCCTTATATCAGACAAATTAGATTTTAAACCAAAGACAGTAATAAGAGATGAAGAAGGACACTATATCATCCTTAAAGGATCTGTCCAACAAAATCTAACAATTGTAAATATTTATGCCCCTAACATGGAAGCAGCCAATTATATAAGCCAATTAATAATAAACCAAAGAAACACATCAACAATAATACAATTATAGTAAGGGGCTTTAACACCCCCCTCACTGAAATGGACATATTATCTAAGCAAAAGATCAACAAGGAAATAAGGGCTTTAAATGACACACCGGACCAGATGAACATCACAGATATATACAGAACATTCCATCCCAAAACAACAGAATACACATTCTTCTCTAGTGCACATGGAACATTTTCCAGAATAGATCATATCCTGGGTCACAGATCAGATCTCAACTGGTACCAAAAGATTGGGATCATTCCCTGCATATTTCAGACCACAATGCCTTGAAACTAGAACTCAATCATAAGAGGAAAGGTGGAAAGAACTCAAACACATGGAGGCTAAAGAGCATCCTACTAAAGAATGAATGAGTCAACCACAAAATTAAAAAAGAATAATGGAAAGATATGGAAAAAATATGGAAACAAGTGAAAATGAAAACACAACTGTTCAGAATCTTTGGGATGTAGCAAAGGCAGTCCTAAGAGAGAAGTATATAGCAATACAAGCCTTTCTCTAGAAACAAGAAAGGTCTCAAATACACAACCTAACCCTACACCTTAAGAGCTGGAGGAAGAACAGCAAATAAACCTAAACCCAGCAGGAGAAGAGAAATAATAAAGGTTAGAGCAGAAATCAATGAAACAGAAACCGAAAGAACAGTAGAAGAGATCAACAAAACTAGGAGCTGGTTCTTTTTTTTTTTTTTTTTAAGATTTTATTTATTTGTTTGACGGAGAGACCACAAGTAGGCAGAGAGGCAGGCAGAGAGAGAGGGGGAAGCAAGGTTCCCTGCTGAGCAGAGAGCTCGAAGTGGGGCTTGCTCCCAGGACCCTGAGATCATGACCTGAGCCAAAGGCAGAGGCTTTAATCCACTGAGTCACTCAGGCACCCCAGGAGCTGGTTCTTTAAAGAATTAATAAGATTGATAAACCCCTGGCCAGACTTATCAAAAAGAAAAGAGAAAGAACCCAAATTAATAAAATCATGAATGAAAGAGGAAAGATCACAACCAACACTGAAGAAATACAAGCAATTATAAGAATATATTATATTCTTATACACTACCAAATTAGACAATCTGGAAGAAATGGGTGCATTCCTAGAGACGTATAAACTACCAAAACTGAACCAGGAAGAAATCTAAAACCTGAACAGATCAATAACCAACAAGGAGATTGAAGCAGTAATCAAAAGTCTCCCAACAAACAAGAGCCCAGGGCCAGATGGCTTCCCAGAGAATAATACCTATTCTCCTGAAACTTCTCCAAAAAATAGAAATGGAAGGAAAACTTCCAACACTCATTTTATGAGGCCACCATTACCTTGATCCCAAAACTAGACGAAGACCCCACCAAAAAGGAAAATTACAGACCAATATCCCTGATGAAAATGGATGCAAAAATTCTCACCAAAATACTAGCCAATAGGATCCAACACTACATTAAAAGGATGATTCACCACAACCAAGTGGGAATTATTTCTGGGCTGCAAGGTTGGTTCAACATCTGCAAATCAATCAATGTGATACCATACATTAATAAAAGAAAGGACAAGAACCATATGATCCTCTCAACAGATGCTGAAAAAGCATTTGACAAAGTACAGCATCCTTTCTTGATCAAACTCTTCACAGTGTAGAGGCAGAGGGTACATACTTCAATATCATAAAAGCCATCTATGAGAAACCCACAGCGAATATCATTTTCATTGGGGAAAAACTGAGAGCTTTTCCCCTAAGGTCAGGAATACGGCAGGGCTGTCCACTCTCACCACTGCTATTCAACATAGTACTAGAAGTCCTAGCCTCAGCAGTCAGACAACAAAAAAGAAATAAAAGGCATCCGAATTGGCAAAGAAGTCAAACTGTCCCTCTTTGCAGATGATCTGATACTTTATGTGGAAAACCCAAAAGACTCCACTCCACAATTGGTAGAATTCATACAGGAATTCATTAAAGTGTCAGGATATAAAATCAATGCACAGAAATCAGTTGCATTTCTATACATTAAAAATGAGACAGAAGAAAGAGAAATTAAGGAGTTGATCCCATATACAATTGCACCCAAAATCATAAGATACCTAGGAATAAATCTGACCAAAGAGGCAAAGAATCTGTATTCAGGAAACTATAGAACACTCATGAAAGAAATTGAGGAAGACGCAAAGAAATGGAAAAACATTCCATGCTCATGGACTGGAAGAACAAATATTGTGAAAATGTCTATGCTACCTAGAACAATCTACACATTTAATGAAATCCCTATCAAAATACCATCAACTTTTTTCACAGAACCAGAACAAATAATCCTAAAATTAGTATGGAACCAGAAAAGACCCCAGATAGCCAGAGGAATGTCGGGAAAAAAAATGCTGGTAGCATCACAATTCCGGACTTCAAGCTCTATTACAAAGCTATAATCACCAAGACAGTGTGGTACTGGCACAAAAACAGACATATAGATCAATGGAACAGAATAGAGAACTCAGAATTGGACCCTCAACTGTATGGTCAACTAATCTTCAACAAAGAGGAAAGAATATCCAATGGAAAAAAGACAGTCTCTTCAACAAATGATGTTGGAAAAACTGGGCAGCCACATAGGAAGAATGAAACTGGACCATTTCCTTACACCACACATAAAAATAGACTCAAAATGGATGAAAGACCCAATGTGAGACAGGAATCCATCAAAATTCTTGAGGAGAACACAGGCAGAAACCTCTTTGACCTCAGCCACTGCAACTTCTTCCTAGACACATCGCCAAAGGCAAGAGAAACAAAGGCAAGAATGAACTATTGGGACTTCATCAAGATAAAAGATTTTGGACAGCAAAAGACTGTCAACAAAACCAAAAGACAACCAACAGAATGCGAGAAGATATTCGCAAATGACATATCAGATAAAGGGCTAGTATCCAAAATCTATAAAGAACTTATCAAACTCAACACCCAAAGAACAAATAACCCAGTCAACAAATGAAGAAGACAGGAACAGGGATTTCTGCAAGGAAAACATCCAAATGGGCAATAGACACATGAAAAAATGTTCAGCATCACCGGGCATCAGGGAAATACAAATCAAAACCATAATGAGATACCACCTCACCCCAGTCAGAATGGCTAAAATTAACAAGTCAGGAAATGACAGATGTTGGTGAGGATGCAGAGAAAGGGGAACCTTTCTACACTGTTGGTGGGAACATAAGCTGGTGCAGCCGCTCTGGAAAACAGTACGGAGGTTTCTCAAAAAAGTTGAAAATAGAGCTACCCTATGATCCAGGAATTACATTACTGGGTATTTATCCCAAAGATACAAATGTAGTGATCCGAAGGGGCACATGCACCCAATTGTTTATAGCAGCAATGTCCACAATAGCCAAATTATGGAAAGAGCCCAGATGTCCATCGACAGATGAATGGATAAAGAAGATGTGGTTAAAATATATATATATATATATATATATATATATATATATATATATATATATATATATATATATGTGTGTGTGTGTATATATATGTATATATATTTATATATACATATATATGTATGTATATATACATATACATATATATGTATGTATATATACATATACATATACACATATATATACACATATATATACACACACATATATATACACACACATATATACATATATATATATATAACGGAATATTACACAGCCATTAAAAATGAAATCTCGACATTGGCAATGACGTGGATGGAACTAGAGGGTATTATGCTAAGCAAAATAAGTCAATCAGAGAAAGGCAATTATCATATGATCACTGATATGCAGAATTGAAGAAACGAGGAAGAGGATCATAGGGGAAGAGAGAAAAAAAATGAAACAAGAAAAAACCAGAGAGGGAGAGAAACCATAAGAAACTCTTAATCTTAGGAAACAAACTGAGGGTTGCTGGAGGGGAAGGGGAGGTGGGAGGATGGAGTGGCAGGGTGATGGACCTTGTGGAGGGTATGTGTTGTAGGGAGTGCTGGGTGTTGGCGGGACTGATGAATCACAGACCTGTACCCCTGAAACAAATAATACATTATATGTTAATTTTTTAAAAATGACAGAGTGTAAGTTAGCAAAATTCAGTGCAGCAACACTGGGGATGAGCAGCTCTGGCAGAGAGGGAGAGTGGTTATACTGAGTTACCCCAAGTCAGGAATGTGGCTGCCTTGGCCAGAGGCTCACACAAGACCAACTCCTGGGTCCCCATGCAGCCCTCAGCTTTGCAAGACCAGCCACCTGATTTGTCTGTCATTCAATGCACATGTGCTGAGCTCTGAGGAGAGATGAGAGGAGGCACACTGACCAGCTCCCAAGAGACTGGTGACCAGAACCCCAGCTGCTCACCCTCTGTGGACGGAGAGAGGGTGCTCGCCCTGCCTGAGTGCTCTCCCCACCTGATAAGTCCACTCAGGCCAGGAAAAGATTGCCTTGAGAAATCCAATATTAAAACAAAGGGAATTGGGTGATCCTAAAAGATGCTGGACTTCACCGGAATAAGAATAATGATGATGACGTTTTATGATGATAACACCAAAGTCAATTATAGGCTAACTCTTCCGAGATCTTTGAAATCATTAAATCAATCCTCTCAATATCCCCATTTGGATTATGCTTATTTATACAACTGTTTGAAAGAAATACAAACCCAGAGGGTGAATTATTCTGAAGGTACCAAAGATCCAGGGTCAAACATTAAGGAGTTGTGAGATAATGGCTTGTCTGGAAGCACCTGCTAAAAGAAGGCTAGAAAGAGAGGATTTAAGAACCAGGACAGGCATGAAATCAGTCAGGAGGGGAAGGTGAGGGATCAAGGATTCCAGATTCTACTTCAAACACCAAAGGGTTGTTGTCTATTGTAGTGTATGGCAACTGGGGGTGTGGTGTGAGTCAACTGAGCTGACTTGAAGTTATTTTGTCTTTTTCAAAGGACCTGTATCTTTTCTTTTTTTTTTTTAAGTTTTTATTTAAACTCCATTTAGTTAATGATGTGGGAAACAAAGGCAAAAGAAAAATTAAATTTCCTTTCTACCTACAGCCCGTTGACAAGTCCTCCAAACAGGCCAAGTGACATTCTTCTAGGACTCAGCTGCCTTCCTGTTACTACTTTGCTAAGGGCAAAAGGCAATCTTAGCCCAACCCCCAGCATCCTGTAAGTCTATTTTAACAGATAAAATTCCTTTGTAAAATTCCTTTATCCCCACCCCCCAACATATATGTTGTCTATCATTCCCCAAATGTATGACCCACCGATATACATCTGAAGAATCTCATGACTGAGTTTCTACTGACCTAAATGAACTTTTCCTAACAAGAGCTGGCCCTCTCAACATCCTTGAAACCTTGCTTCCAAAATACCTGGGAGGTTTGTGGTATCCCTAACCCGTTCCTTACTTTAAAGTATATAATCATCACTCCTCATGACCCCAGTGCAGCTCTTTCTGTCCACAGGTCCTGTCCCTGTGCTTTAATAAAACCACCTTTTTGCACAGAAGACATCTGAAGAATTCTCTTGGGTATATGCCCCGGACCACAACATTTTTCCTACATGAGTTAACATACGGTGTACATCTTCTGATGTAGAATTTAATAATTCATCACTTACATACAATACCCAGTGCTCATCACTACAAGCCCTCTGTAATCTTCATCCCTTTAAATGGTCCTCCCGGCCACTTTCCCTGTAGTCTCCTTCAGTTTGTTCTCTATAGTTAAGAGTCTATTTTCCAGTTCACAACTCTCTCTCTTTTTTTTTTTTTAATGTATTTATCTGTTTTTGTTTCTGAAATTCCACACATGAGTGAATGAAATCATATGGTATTTTTCTTTCTCTGACTTATTTTTCTTAGCATGATACTCTCTAGTTCCATGAACTGACTGACTATAGGTTCTAAGTAAAAGTTGAGAAAATCAGTTTCAAAGAGTCACAAGAGAGTAGATTTTTCTCCCAATTGAAATAGGTGTTTGCAGTTGGCACTGGGGTAACCCTCCCCCTTCCAATACCCTGCAGGCTGCTGTCGTGTCGGTGTCACCCATGGTGGGCACACTGCTATGGGCCACGTCTGCATAGGAGAACTCTGTTCCCCCAGCATCCACTTGAATCTTCTCAGTCTTGGGAAGGACACGGAGAGACAGTTGACTCAATGCTGCGCTTTCCTACTGTTCCACCTCCAGAGGACAAGTCACTGATCCAATGGACACTTCCACATTTCTGTTCTCCTTCCAGGTTCCCAGGTTGCTGCTGACCTTTAACACCTTCATGTTTCCAGATGGGCAGCTGTGGGTCTTTTGAGCAAATGAGCATCCTATGCCCTTGTTAATCAAAACATAGTGATGTAGGAAATGTTGGTGTTCAGAGCCAACGGCCAAGAAAGAATTCTTGAGACATCTTTGGTGCAAAAAAAAAAAATGGTTTTATAAAAGCACAGAGACAGGACCTTTGGGCAGAAAGAGCTGCACTGGGGTTGTGAGGAATGGCTAACTATATACTTTAGTTGGGGGAGGTAAAGAAAAAGGGAAGTCTCCAAAAGGACATTCATATGCCATGGAAGACTCATAAAATCTTGGAAGCCTAGGATTGTCAAGCTAAGGTTGTTTTTCCCTCTAGCAAGGTGATAACATTAAGGCATTTGGGAGTTTCCTGGAGGAAGTATTTGTCAATGGGCTGGAGGTTATAGGAAATTTAAGTTTATCTACATTTCCTTTTTGCCTTTGTTCCACACATCAATAGATATGCCCAAACACTGGCAGAGATGAGCATCTGTGATTGAGTATAGACGTGTGCACTGAGTTCCTGTATTTAGTGTGTTTCTGTGTGGGACTAGACATCTGGGGGCCTTGAGCTCCACAGCACAGAAATCAGCTGACGGGGGGGGGGGGGGAGGGAGGGCAAGTGCACACTCTGGCTCCTGAAGCTGCCAAACTTGGCTGCTTATGGCCGGTACTGCAGGGTGATTTCTCACAGCCCATCGGTGGGCACCCAGTCACCAAGCCCTTCCATCGCCAACTCATCTGGCAGGTTGACTAGAAGCCCCGGGGAATGGAAAGTTGGCAGGGGTGCTCACCCCTGTCACCCCTGTCTCTGTCCCTGAGGCTCGGCTCTCCAACACTTTCCAGTATTTAGTAATCAATAAGACTGGGATTGTAACAGAATGTGGCTATAGGGATTTTCAGGACAAGACCTACTCTTTGTCATAAACAGAGCAAGGAAACAGGTTTATGACAGCATTAGAATCTCTGGATGTCAACAAGTAGCCTTTTTTGTAGCTCAAAGGGACATCCTCAGGAAGAGGTCCCATTTCTGCATAGATCTCAAGCCTGGCCTCCAGTCTTGGTCGCCACCCTCATTGCACATGGCCACCAGGGGGGCGGTCTTCCTGGAGAGGAGCTTCACTAGCCCACCCTTCAACCTGATGCTGCTTTCTGTTTCCTTTCAGCCACAGCTGCTATTACATCGCATTGGATGGAAATCAGAAAAACAGCCTCTCTTGCGGGTGGTTCTGCAAAACCTAGAGATTTCGTTTCATTTTTGCTTTCTACTTGTGATGTGCTACTCTTTAGAAAACACTTTAAGCTGAGACAACAACAGAATAGAAGGGTGTTGTGTGAACAGGCTGAGAGGTCAAGAGAGTGAATGCCAAGGGTGCTGTGGGGACTTCTGCCTTGGCGAGGAAGGTAACTGTTAGGACAGGGGAATGTGTTCTGGAATGCAAAGGGGGAGGACAGGGGTGGGTACCAGAAGGTTAAAGAAATAACATGTTCTTCTGCACTTCCACCTAGATATTTATTCTCGACTCTCAGATGTTCATACAAGCCACCATTTCATCACTGATGATAAATAAAAACCCTTCTTGACAATGGGGGATGAATTGGTCAGCCTTCTCTAGAATTCACGACAGAATTCTGGTTTTGGAGGCTGCCTCCTTTGGAAGTCAGTTTCTGAAGTGTAAGACACACAAGTCCCAAGAATTTTGTAGCAAGAGACAAACAATATTCTCATATATAGCTGTCTGAAGAAAAATAAGAGAATATATACCATATTTTAAGTGGTTTTGATGTAGCAAAGATGTTGGGGTTCGAAGCCGATGGCCAAGAGAGAATTCTTGAAATGTCTTTAGTGCAAAAAGGTGATTTTATTAAAGCAAGGGACAAGACCCGTGAGCAGAGAGAACTGCACTAGGGTCATGAGGAGTGGCTGATTATATACTTTCAAGGTTAGGGATAGCGTAAGTCTCTAAGGAATTTTAGAAGCAAGGTTTCCAGGACCTTGAGGGGGCTAACTGTTGTTGGGAAAAGATCATTTATTACTGCCTATAAAACCTTAGTCATGAAACCCTTCAGATGGTTATTGGTGGGTCATATGGTTAGGGGATGATTGCCAATGTGTATCTTGGGAGCTAGAGATAAAGGAAGTTTCCAGAGGAATTTTTAATCTCTTAAGATAGACTTACAGTATGCTGGGGGTTGGGCTAAGATTGCCTTTTGCCCTTAGCAAAGTTTTAACATGGAGGCAGCTGAGTTCCTAGAGGAATGTCACTCCATCTGTTTGGAGTGTCAATGGGCTGTAGGTAGTAAGAATATGTAACTTTTCCTTTTTTTCCCAAATCAGTTACTCTAGGGAACATGTGATGCTAGGTGCCTTTAAAGTGCAAGAGTTGGGTTAATATTCACGATACTCTGTTATAATTATTAAATCTAGTTTTACTCCTGAAATATACACAACTTACTCTTACTCCATGGATTTCCATGATTCAAGTATTTTCAGCTGATTGTAACCAATTTTTTCTTTGCCTTAAATATTAAGAGACTGCTTGACCCAGCTTCCCACTCAAATTGTGAAGAAAGTCTGTCAGTCTTTATGTCCATGATAATTTTGTTATTTTGGAATCCATGGAAGTTTGTGATACCCATAAAATTAGGAAAAATTCCCGGCAAGTAACATCAAAGAATTCTTATCATAGCAAGCTCTTCTAGAAAAATGAAATGCACTATACAGCTGCTGTAGTAAACCAGTGTCACAATGATAAAAGTTAAGTAGCTTAATTAATAAAGCCAATGATTCCAGGAAACATTATTTTATCAGTAGCAATAGACAATTTGATGAAGGATTGAATGAATTATCTATTCCTGCCTAGTGAATTCTTAAGCAGCTCACTGATATACAAGGTTATAATAACCAAGGTAGGACAAACCATTGTCAGTAACTAAGTCATGATTCAAAATAAATACAATATTAAACATATTAACATGATTTGCCAGAACATCAATTCCATGAAATCACTCAGGAAAAAAGAAATGACATAAAAGGGCAAACTATGCACAGAATAACGAACCCCATTATTCCCAGATATCATGCTATATTCTTCTCCACGTCAGATGCACTGACTTCTCTTACTTGGGCTCCCACCTGCTCCGGGGTGGTCTCAGCTTCTGCATTCCACCAAACCCACTCTCATGAAGGTCAGCAAAGGCATCTGTGTTTCTGACATTGCAGGCAGTTTCTATCCACATCTTCCAGGAATCCACTGATGGTTCTCGAAGAACATTTACTTCCTTAAAGACCCTCATCAGCTTCCTCTCTTGTTATTCGTGTGCTGTATGGCCACGAGTCCCCTGTCTCCTTTGTGGCTCTTCTCTCCTCTCCCTTTAATCGTTGAAGAGCCTCAGAATCAAGTTTATATCTGTTTCTCACGTGACACGGTCTCCCCATATGACCACCTCTGTTTCTGGCTTTCCCTGCTAGATATTGACCTCGGCCATGGCCTTTCCTGTCAAATGCCAGCTCACCTCCCCCTGACACTGGACGTTTGTGCCTCCGTGTCTGCCAGTGACCAGTCGAGGGGTCCACAGCTTTCTGTGTACTTCCTGACCTCCATTCTAGCAGCAGGTGAGAGAAGTCACTTCCTTCCCTTCTTCATTATAATGCTAAGTATGAGGATTCTTTTTACATTCCTATGCCTACAGCAACCAAAGATGTAGACATCAGGAACTGTATTTATTATGTCCTATAGCCTAAGGGCAACGTGCAAGTTGTCTTAGAGGAAGTCAGTTGTTGTTTCCAATGTTAATGTAGTATGATGGATAAATGCATTCTGCCGTCCATTTTTCAATGAAGCTGCACAATTAGACTTAGTGTTACGCTTTTAAAAGAATGCCAGTAGTAAAAGTTCAATAAAGAGGGGTGCCTGGGTGGCTCAGTAAATTGTCTGCTTTCAGATCGTGTTGCGATCTCAGGGTCCTGAGATGGAGCCCCGCCTTGGGCTCCCTGCTCAGGAAGGAGTCTGTTCTTCCCTCTCCCTCTGCCCCTCCCCACTGCTTCTGCGCTCTCACTCTCTTTCTCTCAAATGAATAAAAAGTTCAGTAAAGAAAAAATGATAAGCTGATTAAATATTAAAAATATATTTTATTATATTCTCCAATGTAAAGGTACACAGAATATGAAAAAATCTGAATCTTATATTTACCTAAATAAATATTTAAATAGATAAATAGACATGACTGTAAGCGACTGTAAGACACATCTGTAAGCGACTACGGCTTGTAGAGTTGACATGTTCTGAAAACACTTGACAAATTCACTCTGTTCATGTCACCAGGACAGCAGAAAGGAGAGTCTTTGACACGGGAGAACTCCAGTAAGTGTGATATTATTAGTCAGAGGGAATCATTTCCATGTTGAACCGGGTCTCACTTCTGGCTCCTTAATCTTTTTTGCAA
>CM052892.1:41496551-41654683 GCA_028534135.1 Potos flavus | reverse complement strand
TGTGGGTTTTGTTTTCGAATGCTGTCATTACTCCAAGATTACATGTTAGGTTTTCTGGTTCCCTTTTCACAGTGTTTATGGGACATTTCCTCCACTTTCCCCATTGTGTTGGCTGTTTGACGAAGTAACCAAAAGAACTTGTTTCATTGTACGTGTTCCTTGAGATAATTACAGACTAGTCATTCAGTATGATTTTCTATTACCCTCATTATTCCATACAAAGTTTCACTCAACACGATATGCTTTCTAAATATTTAGTCGAGCTTATTAAAGTTCTTTTATTGAGAGTATTTTTTAAAGGTGTATTCTTAATATTTATATTAAATATATATATCAGAGTAATATTCATTAGAGGTTTAACAGCACCTGTAGGGCTCTCAGGGGGGATAATTAAAATCTATACAGACTACTAAATTTAAAACCTCAAGTAGAACTGTAAATTTGTACAAATGTTTGAGCAAATTAACCTTAAAATACATATGACCAATCTTAAATTGTTTTATATCTTATTGAAGCAGTTGAATATCTAAGTTCCTGGTCTATAAAAGGTAATATGAAAGAGAAAAAATTTAGCAAAAGAAGGTTGTTATAAAAATTATTGCACCTGAAGAATATTAGAAATGGCCTATAGGTCCAACAATTAAGGGAATGGTTAAATAAATGTTGGTAAATCCATATAATTAAATGCTACGTAGGGGTGGCTGGGTGGCTCAGTCAGTTAAGAGGCTGCCTTTAGCTCTCAGGTCATGATCCCAGGGTCCTGCGATCAAGCCCCACTTTGAGCTCTCTGCTCAGTGGAGAGTCTGCTCCTCCCTCCACATACCCCACTTTTGCTCATGCTTGCTCTCGCTCTCTCAAATAAATAAATAAAATCTTTTAAAAAAATGCTATGTAACCATTTTTTAGAAAGATTTTTAAAATTTATTTGAGAGAAAGAGAGAGGGAGACAGAGAGAGCATGCATGCGCACAGCAGGGAGAGGGAGAGAGAAGCCCAAGCAGACTCCATGCTGAGCACAGAGCCCTACTCGAGGCTTGATCTCACGATCCTGAGATCAGACCTGAGCCGAAACGGAGAGTCCGATGCTTAACCGACTGCATCACCCAGATGCCCTGATATGTAACCATTATAAATGATAAAATTATATGTGAAGAGATCGGGAGCAGTTGGCTACAGTATATTCCCTAGGGTACCTATAACTATGGTAAACTTTTATACCAGTATCTTTAAAGCAGTAATGCCTCTTGAATTACAAATACGCTGCTCCATATTCTAAATCCTCCTGAATATGCCTCCAATCTACCTTTCCAATCTTATCTCCCACTGTTGCTCCAAAAGTCCTGTGTGGGAAACTGAACTCCAGATAAGGTTAATAACTCACTATTTCCTTACTACAACTAACAGGGTTGTGTGTGTGTGTATTTATGGGATGCTTTCTCTCTCAGAAACATCACCCATGCCTCTTTCACCCCCAGTACCTGTCTGTGCAAGGACTAAGGATTACTTCTTCTTTACGGCCTAGATTTTATTTTTAAGAAGCTATAATCTCCCTTCTGGATCTTCACAGCACTGTATATCTTTTTTAAAATGCCTTTCTTGTTCTGTCTCATATATAGCTATTTTTTTTAATTGTCACATTTACATTTAATGTGATTATGCACATAGGCAAATATAATTAATGTACTATGGCAGGATTTACATCTACCATATTGCTATTTGTTTTTTAATTATTCATTTTTTCCCCTTTTTTGGGATGGATTACAAAAAATGATTCCATTTTATCTCCACTATTGGTTTATCAGCTATACCACTTTTTTAAAAAACATTTTATTTATTTATTAGAGAGAGAGAGAGAGCACAAGCAGGGGGAGGGACTGAGGGAGAGGGAGAAGCAGGCTTCCATGGAGTAGAGAGCCCAATGTGGGGCTCCATCCCCGGACCCTGGGATCATGACCTGAGCTGAAGGCAGACGCCCAACTGACTGAGCCACTCAAGTGCCCCTAGCTATGACATTTTATTCTTATAGTAGTTTCTCTAGGGCTTAAAGTATATATATCTTTATTTAGCATATTATAATTTACTTTCAAATAATATTATACACATGGCTTAAAGTTTAGTGTAGAGGATATTATAGCAATATATTTCTTTCTCCTTCCTCTCATCCTTTGTGCTATTTATTGTTGTCATATATTTTCATATGTTTTAAACCCCACAAACATTGATACTATATTTATTTTAAATAGTCAATTACATTTTAAAGAGATTTTTAAGATGAGAAAGTATTTCATTTATATTGACTCATTATCATATATTTACCCACATAGTTACCCTTTCTGGTCTTGTTCATTCCTTTTGGTAGATCTAAATTTCTATTTGGTATCATTCTTCTTGAATAACTATTCTTCTTCTTGACTAACTTCCTTTAATAGTTCTTGCATCTCAGGTCTGCTGGCAATGAATTCTCTTGGCTTTCTGTTTGTCTGAAAAAGTATTTTGTCTTCAGTTTGGAAATATATTGTTGCTGAGTACAGAATTCCAGGTGGAGATAGTTTTTCTTTCAGTACTGTAAAGATATTGTTCCACTGTCCTTTGGCTTGCATGATTTCCAAAGAGAAAGCTGCTGTCATTTTTTTTTTTTAAGATTTTTTTTTTTTTAATTTGACAGAGAGGAGAGAGATCACAAGTAGGCAGAGAGGCAGGCAGAGAGAGAGGGGGAAGCAGGCTCCCTGCTGAGCAGAGAGCCCGATGCGGGGCTCGATCCCAGGACCCTGAGATCATGACCCGAGCCGAAGGCAGCGGCCTCAACCCACTGAGCCACCCAGGTGCCCCAAGGCTGCTGTCATCTTAATTTTATTTTTTCTGTGCATCATCTGTATTCTTTTTCTCTGAATGATTTTAATGTATTCTTTCTATCATTATATTTCAGCTATTTGATGATAATGTGCCTTGGTGTGATTTTCTTCTTGTATCTTCTATTAGGAGTTTCTTAAGCTTCTTGAATCTGTGGTTTTATGATTTTAATTAAATTTGGAAAAGTTTCAGATCTTATTTTTTCAACATTTTTTATCTCCTTCTGGGACTCTAACTACAGAAATATCAGACCCATTTAGAATGATCATACAGGCAACTGATGTTCACTTGGTCTTTTTCTCTTTTATTTTTTATAGTTTCTATGGTGATGTCTTCCAGCTTACTGATACCGTTTTCTGCAGTACCTTACCTGAATCTTAATCCATCTAGTATATTTATCACTTTAGTATATTATTCATCTCTAGAAGTTCACTTTGCTCCTTTCTGATATCTTTAATTTTTTTCCTCATCACGTTCATCTTTTCTCCTATCTTGTTGAGCTTATGAGGTATATTCATAATAGGTATTCCAACCTCCTTGTCTGCTAATTCTGTCATTTGTGTCATTTCCAGTCCTTGTTTCTTCATTATCTTTTCTACTGTTTTTGTGTCCCATTTTCCTGCTTCTTTGTATGTCTGATAGCTTTTGACGGGATTCAGAACATTGTAATTTCGACATTACTGGATTTGTGAAGTGCTTCATATATGGTTGGGCTTTGTTTTAGGACATAGTTGAATTATTCTGATTCCTTTGGGGCTTGCTTTTACACCTTGCTAGCATGGATGGAGCAGACTTCATAGTCTAGGGCAATGTCATCTCACTACCAAGGGACTATCCTTATAAGGACTCTATTTGCTGGTCCCTAATCTAGGAAATCTTTGCACTTTGGCTGGTGGAAACATGAACTATTCCCAGCCCCGTGTCCACCCTGGGGATCGGTGGCCCATTCCTCTCTGAGAATCCTTTCCCTGGTCTCCAGACCCTAAGCGACATGGGTACTAGGTATTCTTAAAAAAAAGTTGTGTGTGTGCATGCGTGTGTGTACATGGGCTTGAGTGTGTGCCTGTACACATGTCTGTGCATGTGGAGGGTCATGAATGACATTCAGAGCCCGTGAGACAGTAAAGCTTGGTGCGTAGGTCCCTTCTGTTGGTGGATGGTATTAAGGGAATCCACGGCAAACTCACACTACTTTAGAGAAAAACAATGGAGAAGTATCATGACAGTGAAAAAAAAGTGCTAAGTCTTAAGCATCACTGATTAAGACAAACTCTTTGGGGATGCCTGGGTGGCTCAGTCGGTTAAGCACCTGCCTTTGGCTCAGCTCATGATCTCAGAGTCCTGGGTTCGAGCTCCATATTGGGCTCCCTGCTCAGTGGGGAGTCTGATTTTCCCTTTGCCTACTGCTGCCCCTGCATGTACTCCCTCTCTCTCTCTGCTCTCTCTGACAAACAAATAAATAAAATCTTAAAAAAAAAAAAGACAGTCTTTGTAGAAAATGGAATAAACTAACAGCAGCAATCTATCTGACTAGAATGGACTTTGTACGTGACTTTTAAAATTATATGCAAGCAATGAATCATGGAACACTACATCAAAAACTAATGATGTACTATATGGTGACTAACATAATAATATAAAAAAATAAAATAAAATAATTGCACAAGTTTACATTTTTATCCAGTCACTTTTTCCTCCACAAATTTAACATTGTCAATCTAAAAAATATAATGCTGTAGTTAAAACTCTGATCACCTCTGTGCGTTAAAAACATACAAGAGTTCATTAGTAAGGAAGACACTTTAAATTCGACCAAAGGATGGCAGCATAACATCAATTAGAGCCTGGGATCAACTTGCACTGTTGGGAAGGGAAATCAAAACGTTCATGGCATCTAGTGGTCTAATAACATGTGGTGAGCAACACATTATTATTTTGACAAAATGAATTGTTCCCTAATGTATAAGATTACTAATCACTCTAACTCATATTAAGATACTTGCTGGTTAGTATTGTTAATATTTCCCTTTTCCTGCCTTGACTGCTTTAATGGACCTTTGTTGCTTTCTGGCTATTCACTGTCATCACCTCTCCCTTTTTGAGGGTTATTGGTATGCATGGCCTGACTTCTCTGCCTCCTCTTAGATCCCGTGCTTCTGGCCTGGCTCCCCATCTGACACATCTAGCCCTATCCAGGCTACTCAGTGCCTCACTTTCCCTGGCCTTGGTGATTACTTCAGGCAGGGTCCTTTGTCCCGGTGGTCTCAACACACCTCTACCCCCATTTTCTGAGCATACACTTGCAAATATTTAACCATATTAATTTATCTGTCCTAGAATGCTGTAGTTAGAAATGATCTTAAATCACATATAATCTCTGCTTCCTTTTCCCTTCCTGAAAAATTCAGTCCTAAAGCCAACAGAGGGGCAGAAAAAAAGGAAGCATTGTGCTGAAAGGGGGGAGGCATGCATGGTAGTCTGGAGCGGGATGCCAGGGTTCAAAGAGGATGAGGCAAAAGTCCATATGGACAGCTAACCTGGCATGGGGTGTTGGAGCCTGAGAAGAGTGAGTAGAGTATCTGTGGGGTACAGTTTCTGTGAAGAGTCACAGACAAAGTGGGGTGAGGAAGGCAAAGTTCTTGCAGACAAAGTTTCAAAGTACTGCCGTAGAAATTACTCAAATATTTATTTGTTTATTTGTTGTATATATTTAAGGTATACAACATGATGTTTTGATATACATGTGCATTGTGAAATGATTATTAGTCAAGCTAATTAATATATCCATTACCTCACATAGCTACCTAAATATTTACTAGTTTTAATGAGTTAAATAGTGGAAAAGCCTGGTAGTCACATAAAAATGCCTAGATGCCATCCTCATTCAAAGGATCAAAGTGAACCTCATCAATAAGGGCACAAATTGAAATCATGCACCATCTTATAAGAGGCAACTCAAAATAACACAACATCCCTTCTGGACTATTTCCATCAATTTAAATAACTTGAATTTAATCATGAGGAAACATCACTTAAACCAAAATTAGGGAACATTCTACAAAATAATTGCCCTGTAACAGTTCAAGGTTGTGAGAGTCAAAGAAAGACAGGAATGGGTCCAGATTAAAGGAGACCAAAGGGACTTCTGGTTTCCAGTTCTGCATATAAGGAGCTTAGAAGTCATTAGTCAGGCCTATTAAGTAAAAAGCTGAACAGACTGAAAAATCAATTACTCTTTCTGGATCCGTAAGACAGAGGAAGACACAGGGCAAACCAATGCCCCCTAAACTGGAGAGAGAGGCAGGAGAATCCAGGGACTAACAGTTTTCCGAAGCAGAGACTCCTAAGTGGAAACCACCACAGGAACCAGTGTTGGGGTAGGAAACCTGAACTGTAATTGGTGGGTTGCTGGAGGCTCTGTGAGACTAAAGAATATGTCAACTGAACACACAGTATGATTTTTAACAGTGTCCATTTGCTATTAAGGATATTATTAGTACAACTGGACAAATCTAAACATGAAGGCTATTACATGGTTCTAATGTAATGATGTTAATATCCTTTTTTTATAATTCTTTTTTTTTAGAGAGAGAGAGTGCGAATGTGGGGGAGGGGAAGACAGAGAGGGAGAGAAAGAATCTTAAGCAGACTCCTCACTCAGCAGGGAGCCTGACTTGGGGCTCAATCTCATGACCCTGGGATCATGACCTGAGCCGAAATCAAGAGCTGAAAGCTTAACAAGAGTCAGACGCTTAACTGACTGAGCCACACAGGTACCCCAGGATGTTAATTTCTTAGTTTTGATGACGACATTGTGGTTATGCAGGAGAAATGTTCCTCTCTATAGGAAATACATGTTAAAGTGTGTGAGAATATTGGGGCATAAGACCAGCAGCTTACTCTGAACTGGTTTCAAAACCAAGATCGTGTCTCCTATATTGGCAATTTTTGTAACGATTTCAAAAGGGGAAAAAAATGTGTGTGTGTGTGTTTGTGTGTGCATGTATTTTTTAATGAAATAATTCATTTTTGAGATGTGATAACTGAGGCCTCCTAGGGCAGAGTAACCTTCTTTCTCCATTCTAACATCACCTATACTGTTCTTTTGTCCCCTCTTCATAGTTTAATTTAGGCCAAGAATGGCAAAAATACAGGAAAAGAAAAGGCCACCACTCCACATTATGAGTATAGGGTGACGCTTAAACCCATCAGTGTGACAGACTACAGACTACAGACTAAAGTGTGACAGACTACAGTTAAATCTCAACTTTGCCATTTGTTTGCTGTGTGGTCTTGGGCAAGCTATTAACATCTCTGTATCTCAGTTATATCAATGCAAAGACAAGGGTAATAACAGTATCTCATGCAGTTGTTGTGACCTCTAATTGAAATAATGTGCTTATTAGTGTTTGGCACATGGTCCATGTTCAATAAATGATATTATTATGTTATTTGTATGAGGCACGACAGTATTAATAGATTGCAACACCTTTTCCCATTGACCCCTGAACAAGTACATTCAACATAGCTCTCCAAGCTGATTAACAGCCCCCTGTTAATCAATCACAGATGGAAATAAGATGAAGCCTATCTTCCATCAACATTTTTTTTTAATAACTGTCAAATAATCCAAAGAAAGAAGGATCAAGTGGGTACATGTTCTAAAAGCACTTACACAACATGTACTGGTCCTCATGACATTAATTCATTCAATACATTTTTATTGATTGCCTATTATCTTCCTATCACTGTTTAGGTCTATTCTGTGAGACAGCAATAAAGATCCCTGGAATGGAGCTTAACTGGATTAGGTACGGTGAGAAGGGAAAAACAGTAATGTATAAACAAATTATACAGCGTAACATAACATAAAAGTGGATCAGAATAAGATCAGTTGGGAGCATCTTTTCTTTCCATTTACCACCTGGCTGTAGAACTTCCATATACAGAGTGACAAAAGTAAGTAGCCTAAGATCAACCCCTGAGGAACACCAGTTTTTAGGGAATGAGAAGAGGCTACAATAAAGGGAAATAGAGTGTCTAGATAAGTAGAAGGGAAACCAGTTTTCAAGAGAGAAGGATAGTCTTAACAGTGTCCAATGCTGCTGAGTGGATAAGCAAAGAAAGTACTTGAAAGCATACATTGGAGTTAATGACGTGGAAGTCATTAGTGACTTTTGTAAATAGAATTTTCAACAGAGTAGTCTGGGTGGGAGACAGATTTCAATGCTTTTAAGATGAAATGGAAAAAACAATGTAGGTGATGCCAACAAAAATTTGATCACTCCATGGAGGAGAAAAATAAAGTGAAAGCAAGAATGGGATATTCAATCTTGGAAGGCTTTGTTATTTTTTAATTTTGATTTGTTTTTAAGGTAAGAAAGACAACCTGTTGACTGGAAGAAGCCAGTAGAGAGAGGAGAAAGAGATGGAACTCATGGCAGGCTTGGTCGTTAGCAGGAAGGATGGACAAAAAAGTAGGCATCAAAATAATATATAATTATATTTCATATTTAATGTATATGTGTATATTAGTTAACTAATATACATGGTTAGGTTGCTTGGTGACCCTAGTTAATAATAACATCGATTTACCTTGCTTTGAATAGAAGCAGAGAAGGTCCACAGTCCACCCAGGATTGGGACTTTGTCAGGGGGTGTCCAACTGAACAATAATGAAACAAGGGACTCTTAAGATATTAGTAAAAGAGTAGTGGAAGTATTGAACCCTGGAATCGACAACAGAGCGGTCTGGATTATACCAAAATGATCAAGTTCAGGGGCAATATAGTCCACCTAAATCTCTCTGATCATATTTCACAATTGACTTCTTATTTTCTCTCGTCTTAATATTAATACTTGGTTGGATAACAACGCGACTTACGTAACCACTCACATGGCAATACCCAAATAATAGCCACCATTTGCTTAATATATACTACATATGCTGCATACATATTTTCTCAAAAAGCTTTGTGGATTTGGCTGTTATCACCTCCTTCTTTTCTTTACCCCTCAACTCTCAGCAGGATTCTTTCTCAAGTATTGTAAAGCAACCTCTGTTGCTTAGCACATCAAACACATCAAAGTTATAAGAAGTGGTCCAGATAACAAAAGAAAGATTTCTGCTATATATGATCCATTCTGACAAAATTAAAAAACCTAAGCTTTTCTAAGATCAACAGTAAAAGGTACACCGAAGCTCTTCAAAGATGCAGGCAAGTATGGTCACCCTATCTTGAGAACATTTCATCATGCAACCAGGAGTGAACAAGGTAATTGGGCAGGGAAGGGAAAAGAGGTTAAGACTGAGGGAAAATGAAGGGCAGGAGAAGAGAAAGATGGAGCCTTGGACAACCATGAAAGATGGTCTCTACAAACCAAAAAGTATCTCAGTGGGGGAAAGTTAAGAAATTTCTTATATGTCCTCTGAACTCCACGTGTGTTTGCTGTTGGTTAGTAGTAGGATTATTTTTTTTTCTGATAGCAGACAACATCCCCATGATTGTCCAAAATTATTAATTTAGCTAACATTTATAACTCTTACTATGTGCAAGGCATTACTTTTGCAAACTACAGATATTAGTTCATTTAATCCACACGATTACTCTATGATTTAAGTCTTACTACAATCCCCATGGCACAAATAAGAAAATCAAGACACAGACTTATTAAATACAAATGTTGTGCAGTACGAAGAGAATATAGTAATATTAATTCTAATATTTATAATATGCTTGAGAGGTAGGTCTTATTGCCACTTTAAAAATGAAAAAGCAAAAAAACATCTGTGATTTAAAGAAGTTAAATAACATTTCTAAAAAAAACAAAAGAAAAGAAAAGAAAAAAAAAAAAGAAGTTAAATAACATTTCTAACCACAGAGACTTACACTTCTGATCATGAGGGAGTAATAGTGTCAAGAATTACCCTCCTGCAGTAAACAGCTAGAAAACTAGACAAAATATAGGCAATGACTATTTGTAGTCACTGAATGATAGGCAGGTTAAGACTGTGATTCCTGGGAGATGGGAAGCAAATGAGGTTTTCTGATCAGAGGCAATTTCCAGATTAGGCTGCAGGGAGGAGGAGCCTCCCTAGGCAATATCTCTGAGTTGAAGAAACAGAGATCAGAGTTTGGGAAGGCCAAAGCAGCCAGAACTTGCAGAGCAGAGTACCCAAAAGGAGGAAGCTAGCTATCCAGAGAAAGAGTTCCAGAAATTTTCATAGGAGTACTCCTGAGTCTTTGGTGAATCCTAGTCTGTGCACAGATCAGGTGAAGCCCTACAAGTCCCAACAAGTATAATGTCCAGAGGAAGAAAATAATTATGATGGAACTTGAAGGCAAAGAGCACAATCGGGGTCAGAAATCATTCAAGTTCCCACTGGCCACCTAGAAGAGACCTTCTTAAACACATAGGGCATTTAATAAAGATCCCCAAAAGAGCCACTCTTAAATATGAAGCTAAATTAATCCTAAAGACTAATCTAGACCTGTACTGAAAGAGCTTAAGAACAAGACTGGGAAAAAAACCCAACTAATCTACAACCAATGACTGCCTGCCAGTACAGAACCCAAAATTCTTTAAAGAAATACAACAAAATCCAACACACTAAAATATAAAATCACAATGTCAGGCATTCAATATAAAACTACTATACCTATGAGGTATATGAAAATGTGACCCATATTCAGGAAAAAAATGGGTCAACAGAAATGGACTGAGAGATGATGGAATTAGCAGACAAAGATATTAAAGCAGCTATCATAAATAAGATTCACAGGGAAAATGAACATAAATACAATGAGAAGGGAAATGGAAAACAAAAGACTGAATGAAAGAGACATTCAAGATTTGAAAAATACAGTATCTGAAAATGTCACTAGATGGGATTAACAACTAAACAACAAAGACACAACAAAGATGGTTAGGTTATGGTAAAACCCAGCTCCACATGACTCTAAGGTATTCTCATTTTCCCTGAGTGTTTCTCATTTTACAGTGTCTTAATAAAACAACAGCTAACAATTAAGGTAGAAATATCATCTAACCAGAGTGACTGTGATTAGAAGGGTAAATGTAAACATGCCACAAGAAAGAGAACAATTTTAGAATCAAGACAGACACAGGCTCAAATTCTAGCTCTGTAATTTAGCTAGGTGAACTTGCACACATCTCTAAAATTTTGAGCTCATTGCCCCATTTGTAAAATTGGGATAGAGAGAAGGCCTGATATATAATGATACATAGCAACAATTGAGATAACATACGAGAAGTTATTTATCATATGCTTGGCACATAGGCATATAACTCTTTTGTCAACAGTTGGTAGGTGAGAACCCTGAAATTCTTACTTGGGCTCAAGAAAGTAAATATGACTGATCAGAAGGCCTGAACCAGGCTGAGGAAAAGGTGTGTGTGTGTGTGTATGTATGTGTGTGTGTGTGTGTTTAAGGGGATGGTCCTGGATGCCAAGGGGTCCTGGGTCCTTTTGCACCAAACTTTTGCCAAATTTAAATCTAATGGGCCAGATAATGTGAGTGAACATACTTCTTCCAGAATAGTATACAATGTCTTAATGGATACTACTCTTTTGACCTAAAAAAGTTAACAAGGATTCTAGATGGAAATCATTACAGAAAAAGATCCGCCAAAATATACATTTCAGGAAATGTGCAGTGAACTTTACATTGTTGTAATGAATGCTGCCCTGTTTCCTTGGAACAAAATCATATATGTGAAAGAGTCCGTGTTGTGCACTGAGATAGTACTGACTCTGAAGTAGCTCGTGAGCTGCCCAGTACTTGGAAAGCCAGTTAACTGCAGTAAGCTCCCGTTTTTGTAAAATAGGTGTGTAATAATAACCTTGCAGAGCAGTTATAAGAATTAAATAAAATAACAAATATAAATTGCCTAGTATTGGGAAAATTTATTTCCTGTCCTTCTGGAGTCCTTTTCCCCCCTCCAATTCATATTTATTTTATTTGATATCATGAAATCTTCATGATATGAGATCTGAACTAGGATTCCATACCACTGCTCCCTAATGTCAACTCTCTCAGTTTAGATTTGTCACTGCTTCCTTTCCTGAAGAAACATGTGAGGGACCAAAAAAGACAACACCAGAGAAGCCACTGTAACCTCATGGGGCTCTTCCACATTGGGATTCATTATTCTCTGAGTTTTGAGACAAACTCAACAGGCTTCACTCCTTGGTAGAGCAAAGAGAAAAATAAATCAGAAGACTATAAAATATTAAAGAGCTGTAAACTTTGCCCTTTGCCTTCTTAATCTAGCAGACATTTTTCAGGGCTCTAAGCAATTAACAAGTGACGGAGTTGTCTAAAATCAATACTGCTACCTTGTGTAACCACCAGAAAGCAGATATGAAGACTGGTGCCTGAGCTGGTCTAGAGATTAATGAGTTTGCTAAGTAACTTAGTCTGACTACCTAGTCACACATTTCTCTTGACACAGTCAACAACCAGGACTTGAAGGATCACTAGTGGGAAGGCTATGGCCTAAAATGATTCCAGGAAATTCTCAGATTATTATCAAAAGACCCGTGAGATGGGAGAATAGCAAATGATCTATGGACTGCCATGCCAGGAATCCAAGTTCACTTCAATTCCAGATAAAGACACTCTTGAACCTAGGATAAGAATTAATGTCTCAAATAAACAAGATGTTCTTCTAAATAAATAAACTAAAAACTAAGACAAGATATCACTGCTTAAAAAAGTCTTATTAAAGGTGCAGCAGATTTGTAAACTTCTTTATAAACAATAAACACCTTTGCCTGGAACTCAAAGAGGTAGGAGTATTTAACAGATTTACTTAAATTCAATTTCAATTTTGGGGGGCATAATTACACTTATTAACATTCATTGGGTCAATGTATCTTCATGATCGACTTCCTGAGGCTGCCTTAGTTTGACCCCATCTATTGGTGTCAAACTTTACTCTGGCTAACCTCAGAAGCTGGGAAACCCAATCTGTGTGCTATGTTCCTTGGGTCAAATGTGAATGCAAGATGAGGAAGGTCATTCTAAAGATACAAAACTGGGAGACAGCTGCCCACAGTGTCCCCTCTTGAAATTCAAGAGAAGATGGCTTAGAAATAGTGACACACACCCAACAGCAGGTAGCAATTGGGGCAGGGGTGGAGTAAGCTGGAACTATGACAGTGTCTCTGATAAGCATCCTGTGTGGTGACAGTTCTCCTTTTTTGGGGCAGGCAAAAAGGTTTTTTTAAAAGAAGTCTTTAGACACAGAAACAAATGTCCTCTTTGTCACTATGACTGGATAGTAGATACAGTCGGGTCATATAATGAAGCCATTCATTAGCCTTAGGAATATAAACTGAGCCTCTTCCTATTCATCTCACCCTTTCTAAATGTCAGAATAAGATTAAGATCACCCTGAAATGAATGGACTGCCTGGCTGGCGGTGTCCTAACACTTTCAAGATGGTTTCGTTACATCAGTTTCTGAGGCTCTCAGAATTGTGTTTCTTTTTGAACCATCAGCAGGCATGATCTTCATGTACCAAGAAGAAAAGAACATTTTTTTAAATTTAATTTTATTTTTTCAGTGTTCCAAGATTAAGAAAAGAACGTTTTTAAAGAAAACACCTTATATCATCGAAGGGGGAAAATGGGCACTATGAAATGTTGCCGGTCAGCTGTTATTTGGAGTTGAGTGTTGAATACAAAGTACTGTAGTACTACAAGACTTTGAGGTTATTTGTTGGAATTTCAGAGACCAAGGAGATCATTTTATATTCATCACACGGGCTTTAAAAAAATACATAATTTTGAATAGTAGCTCATGCCACATCCTTTGTACTTTCACATTACCATCCTAGCCAGTTTAAGGACAGTGATTTCTTTTTTAAAGAAAAGTACAAGTCTGAACACTATAGTGCTTAATTTTAGATTTTAGCAAAATTGAACTTTTCCATCTCTATTTCATGTCTATTCAGCCATAATTAGAAGAACACACACAGATGTGAGAAGAAAAAGTACATATATGTATGAAGGGGAAGGAGGATGGTAAGAAGCTGAGGGCATTAAAAGATGAGCAATAGAAACAAAGCATTTTGTAATTTATTGAGATATAAGTACAGGCACAACCACTTTAAAAAAAATTATTTATTTTTAGAGAGTGAAAGAGAGCACACGAGTGGGAGGGACAGAGGGAGAAGGAGAGAGAGAGAACTCAAGCAGATTCTGAGCAGAGCCCAATCTCACAACCCTGAGACCACAACCTGAGCTGAAACAAAGATGCAAAGGCTTAATCAACTGCACTACCCAAGCATCCCACAACCACTTTTTTTTTTTTTAAATAAGAAAAGCTTTGTTAAATTCTCTGACTCTAAAAATTTTACATCGGACTTTACATTAGACTGACATGTTATTTTTTAATTTATTAATGGATTAATAATTAAGACCACTGGTTCTCAGACTCAGTGTAACAAAGGTTTTCCCAGGTTGAGGCTAGATGATCTACTGCTAAAATCAAATTCTAGCAAGCATTTCCCAATTCATAGACAAATAATGGAAAAAACTTCTACCTTGTAAGCATTGTCCTCATGAATTGGTCTTAAACCATTAACATGGCAATGATTTACCTTACCTCTCAAGATGGTATCTGATTTGGTCATAACATACAATTAAAGCAATTAATGACAATAGCCATAATTCATGCTGTTCTGTTAATAACACCATAACTGCTAGATGTTTTTTCCCTCGAAAATGTTAGAAAACAATAGACTAAGACCATTGATCTATTGGCAGATAAGCAAATTTGAGCTTGAATAAATAAAGAGAAAGGAGTCCAGTATGTTTATCAGCCCCAAATAAAACTGGAGACCCTGCATGTGGTCTGTGAAAAAGGTGGTCACTTCATGTAAGGCAAGGGGGATACCTCTGTCAGTCTTTCCAAAGGATGAAGTTTCAGCAAGAGCTACCCAGTTAAATTTGAGACTTTTCTGGAAGGCAGTACTGTCATTAATTACTCTTTATGTTCCTCCAAAAGGAAACTTGATTTTTAAAGTACGTGTTATAATCCTTTAAAATCTAGATTATGATGGTTGGAAATGACCATAAACTTTTTAGATTTAATAATGAAGATTGTAGGTCATTTTTATAAATATTTACTGAATACATATCAAAGCTAGCAGTGAAACCTAGACACTCCTCATGGGATTCCTAAAGATTGATTGTGAATGTTACACCTTTTTCTAAATTATCACCACTCCTCTTGGCCTTTCCAAGAGAAAGAACATGTTGTTAGCTTTTAGATTCTGTTTTAATGTTTCTCGTAAGAAGAGCTGGGGAATAAACCTACATACCAAAACACACTAACAAGGAATTACAAGTACTAACTAAAGGCAAGAGGCCAGGAAAGAGTGCATATCAGCACACTGCTTTATTTCTATTTTAAAAAACTTGTCCATTAATGTTTAAAAAAATTAAAGAAGGCTAGGGTGCCTGGGTGGCTCTGTCGGTTAAGCATTTGACTCTTGATTTCGGCTCAGGTCATGATCTCAGGGTTGTGAGATCAAGCCCCAAGCTGGGATCTGCACTGGGTGGGGAGCCTGCTTGAGACTCTCTCTCTACCTCTGCCCCTCCCCCCTCCCTCTCTTTCTAAAAATAATAATAATAAACTTAAAGAAGGCCAAAATAAAGAGATGCTTTAATCCGATTCTGCTACAACCATAAAAGGATGTTTTGAAGAGCACACGAAGAAAACTGTAAGATTAAATTAGAAACGTGGGCTATTTTGGGATGCCTGGGTGGCTCAGTCCGTTAAGCGTCTGCCTTCGGCTCAGGTCATGATCCCAAGGTACTGGGATTGAGTTCCACATCAGGCTCCTTGCTCAGTGGGGAGCCTGCTTCTCCCTCTGTCTGCCGCTCTTCCTACTTGTGTTCACTATAGTGCTCTCTCTCTCTCTCTCTGACAAATAAATAAAATCTTAAAAAAAAAAAAAAGATTCTCTTTAAAAAAATGTGGGCTATTTATGCTATGGTCTTGTCTTTTACTGAGATTCACTGTATTACATAACTTTACATTTAAATGAAATTTGAAAGATCTTGGAAATTTCACAAGATCTCAGACTTGATTTCCTTAATCTAGAAAGCGCTTCTTTTTTCTCAGGACTTCTCTAACTCAGCTAATCACTGAACATCGAATTCATTTGTGGGGTAAATGTCAAAAGAACCTGGCCTAAAGTAGAATGTGAAATGAAGAGACTGAGTCTCATGTGTTCTCCAAACAGAATTTATCCAAAATTCTTGGAAGCAGGGCACCTGAGTGGCTCAGTCAGTGAAGCGTCTACTTTAGGCTCAGGTCATGATCTCAGGGTCCTGGGATCGAGCCCCGCATCAGACTCCTTGCTCAGCTTCTCCTCCCCTCCCCCCTGCTTGTGTGCACTCTCTCTCTCTCTCAGATAAAAATAAAATCTTTAAAAAAAATTCTTGGAAGCAATAAGATAACGGATGGAAAAAGAGGGCAAACACCCAATGATTGGGAATTTACATGGGCTCTATCATGAAAAGATAAGAAAGAGGAGAGACAAATAATCTCTAAGATTTAGGGGCGCCTGGGTGGCTTAGTTGGTTAAGTGTCTGCCTTCAGCTCAGGTCATGATCCCAGAGTCCTGGGATTGAGCCCGGAGTCTGGCTCCTTCCTTGGGGGGGGAGGGGAAGCCTGCTTCTCTCTCTCCCTTTGCCCCTCCTCCCTGTGTTCTCTCTCTCATTGTCAAATAAATAAATAAAATCTTTTAAAAAAAGGAATCTCTTAAGATTTAATCTTTTCTGGAACATCAGCATACTTAAATCTTATGTGTGTATGAGAAAGTCCAATAAATAAATGGTTTGAAGAACAAAACACATCATGAAAAAGAGGAGAAACAGAAGGGAAAAACAAGAAGTGGGTGTTTTTTTTTAACTAATCAAATTATTTTAGTGTTTGTGGAAGTTTGGTTAGGATATATGAGAGTAGGAAAATAATTCTAAATTTGTAAGTGTATGTGGATACTCAGTGATGGCATGTGGTGAGCTTAGGTAAACACTGCTCACACTCATTACAAAGAAGGACCCCTGTCTACAATACCTATGACCTAGATAACCATGTTTTGTATCAGGTCAAAGGTGACTGCACCAGAGTTGGTTCATCACCCAGGGACTGCCTATGGTAGAACCCTACGACGTGGTCTGGCACAGGAGAGCTGGGCCCATCAGCTTCTCAGTGTTGGTAACTGGAACTGGGATATAGGGAGAATTTAACAGTGAGAGGTGAAGCTGAGACAAGGACAGAGTCCACAAAAGTGGAAGAGTGCTACTTGTAAGAGCCCCTTCTAAGCCAAGGCTACAGAAAAGAGGAAAATGAGTAAAAATACAAAAGTGACCTGAAGGAGAAAATGGAGTTGCCTCTCAGAGCGGCGTAGGGAAGCAATGAATAATAGCTGTATGGGGAGTAATGGGTGGAGGGAAGAGCATTTCCTTAGAGCTGCTTTGGTTCTTGACATCTTCTAGTTCCAGCCATGACTTTTTACACTGGACCCTTCTCCCAGAGGTAAGTTGGGCAAGACTCTGATCCTTGAAATCAACAGAGCTTAACCCCAGCAGCCGCTTCTATAATTAAGCACTCCTGAAGAGCCTAAGCAGGGAAATGAGTCCTCGCTTAGCAAAAGGGACTGCAGCATTTCATACGTGTGTGTGTGTTTGTGCGTGTGTGTGAGACAGAGAAAGAAAGAATTCAAGTCAATAAAAGTCAATCCCTTTGAAGTACTTTGTACATCAAACAATACTTGATAACCATCATGACAGATATTCATCGGATGTATGTGCATGGTTTTGTCCTGGGTACCATGAAGATATACAAAGAAGTAAGACATAAACTCCCCCCCACCAAACACTCTTAGGAGGACCTAACTAAACTTAAAACACCCATTCCTTGGAATGATTTTCCTTCATCATTTCCTGTCTTAATCAGATTGCCTTATTATGTTTCCACACACACAAAAGTACTTCCCTGTCATAATCAAACTTGCAAAAGCTTATCTCTTTTCTTAGATGCAAGCCATGGGAAGGTACGATGTTCCTAGAACATGGAATGTGCTTAATAAATATTGAATGATGAATAAATAAGTGCAAAAAACTAAGCCATGACATAGAAAGTTGGGTAAGGGACTTCTGTAATTCTCAAAAAAACTGATAGCATTTTTATATTATAATGCTGCAAACAACAGTCATACCGTTCAAAATAATTATAAACACTATACATTTTGAATGTATTAAATTTAGGAAAGGTATTCATTGAAAGACTCTAATCGTTTGAATTTTACAAAGTGGGATTTCAATTATTTTTCAGTCTGTGGCCTTGCCACTTGTTATATTTGCTTCCTTTGTTGTTACGTTTTCTTCATTCTCAAGTGCTCAACTTTCTTTCAATATTAGACCTTGGGGGGTCTGGGTGGCACAGTTGGTTAAGATCGAACTCTTCATTTTGGCATAGATTGTGATTTCCTGGTTGTGAGATTGAACCCTGCATCAGGCTCCATGCTCAGCCTGGAGTCTGCTTGAGACTCTCTCTCCCTCTACCCCTCCACACCCCTCCCCCTCCCTCTCAAAGAAATAAATCTTTAAAAAAATATATTAGATCTTAATCTTCCCAAGATGATCTCTTTTCTCTTTCTCTCTTCCTCCTCACCTATGCCTGACCTCCACAATCCAGCAAAAGACTCAACCTAATTTTTTATGACTAGTCTTCAAAGTCCAGTATGTGGATCCCTCATACAGTTTTAGAAATCAGGAAAGGTTTGCAAGTGAAAAGGCAGATCAGGAAACACGAGCAGGTAATTTGGGTCACACAAATTCCATAAATGCACTCCTATAAATTATGTCAATGACCAGGTAATTAACTTGGAATCAGCAAGTGAAACCACTCATTTTTCTGGAAAGTTAGGCATTTAGATAGAACATATTTCCAAAGTATGCAAACTATGAGGGTGGCCTGCTTCCCAGTAACTACATCACTTTCCTGTGATGTCATCCTGGTTTTGTTTCCTTGTGTGTGCCTGATGGTTCTCTTCCACACAGATCTTTATGGACTTCTATATTTTGAATTTCAAATTTAGCAAATTATTTTTGCTGACATTTTTCTAATTTTCATTTCTCATGGCATTGTGTAGGCACTGTAAGGCAAATCTCCCACTGTTATTTTCTCACATAAGATGAGACTTTGAAAGTTCTCTAGACTATTTAAAAAAGAGTTTCTGCTTTTCTTGTATATATACAGATTCTGTGCCTGCTCTGTCAGTGGAAACTGCCACAGTTTGGCCCTGAGGACCCTCTTATCAAGGTCACACATTTACCCTCAAATACTTGCTCAGATTGCCTAATCATTTATGAATAGACTTTCTTATTTACAAACTGGGCTTTGCTTTCAAACACAGAAGATGCAGTATCTTTACATCAGGGAAATATTAGTAACTCTCAAAAGCAATTAAATATATGACCATATATGCAATGCACAGGTGAAGTCCATTTATTCTCACTTAAATCAAAAATTTTCTTCATCCAAGAATATATCAACTTCTCAATTTGAACTGCACATTGTACATTAGGAAACAACTATCCCATTCCATAAAGCTCTCCCAGCTTCTCCACAGCAGGATATTGCTCACCCAAATTCCTATTTCCCAAAGTTTGGCTATGTGGGCCCACTTTCATAATTTTTCTTGTTTTCGCTTACCAAAAGTTTATGAACATTTTATTTAAATTAACTTTTACAATATTAAAACAAATTTACTTTCTTTTTTTACATTACTATTTTAGTATTTTTTAGAGGGGGAGGGGCCAAAGGAGAGGAAGAGAGAGAATCCCAAGCAGACTCTGTGCTGAGGGTAGAGCCCAGTGAAGGGCTCGATCTCACGACCCTGAGATTGTGACCTGAGCTGAAATCAGAGTTAGCTGCTCAACCGACTGAGCCATCCAACTGCCCCAAAATAAATTTACTTTCAAAAGTATACTTTAATGTATACTTTTCTAACATACATTAAATAAATACATAAAATATTTATATGAGAATAAAAACATCTTAGTTTCAAGTGAAACTACAAGTAGTACTTTGGTTTGAATGTGGTTTCGAGCTACATGTAGATGGAGTAGGACATGTCCAGTACTGCAGGCTCCAGGCCTCCCATTCTTTTGCTTCTGCTATCCCACATGAGCAGAACTAAAAGAAGATGGGCCCACGGCTCCTGTCAGTTTAGCTGCTACAAGTATAATGGTAAATGATTGGAGTCTTATGAATCAAAACTTTCTAGCCAGTTTAGAATAAAATACTTCAATTTCAATCACTTCAAAAGTCAACATTTGTAGGGGTGAAGGGAAGAGGGAGGGTCAGAAGGACTTAATTACAGTATCTTAGGATTTCATAAAACTTCTATTTTCTTTTCTTTTTTTCTTTTAAAGATTTTATTGTCAGAGAGAGAGAGCACACACAGGCCAGGGGAGCAGCAGGCAGAGGAAGAAGCAGGTTCCCCGCTGAGCGAGGAGCCCGATGCGGAACTTGATCACAGGACCCTGGGATCATGACCTGACCCGAAGGCAGATGCTTAACCAACTGAGCCACCCAGACACCCCTATTTCTAATCATTTTCAAAGCAGCTTCATATACCTTAAATAATTTGAATTTCATAATAAGCTAATGACATAGAAAAAAGGTGTATGAGTCACAGAGTCATTATCATCATTATTTGAAGGCCAATAAGCTATTTCTATCTAGGTTTTCAATAGCATAAGAGAAGCCAGACCTTTCCTCAAGATAAAACTAAAATATCACATTTCTTCTCTTTTGAGTGGGATTAGTTAGCAAATAAAAGGTTCAAGCTAGATGAGAACAAAGTTCTGTCTTTTAACCAAAACTCATTATTTTTTACTCATATTTAAATTAGACAATAACAACACAAAGCAGTAAAACACTGTGAAAATGTTAAAATAAAAGTAATGATCACTAAAAATCTCCAACTATTTTCTTCTTATAGATTCCATTCCAGCTTGCCTACATGCTGTTTCCACAGCTGTATTTTGCTTTCCCTTTTTTTCTTTCTAATGTATCATATAGTCTCTCGTGCTATTACTTCCAAATAAGATGACAGGTTAAATGCTCTGCCCAAATTCATGTACAGAGTTAGAAAATGACAGGTCTGGGACTATAGCCTAGATGTTTTTGCATTTCACTCTGAAGCTGTTTCTACTATACACACTGTCTCACAATAGAAAAGATGTCCCAATTTTTAAAAATCCACAGAAATCTAAACTTAAGAAATAGATCAGTTAAGATGTGATCCTTTCATTTAGAGAAAGATTTGTCACTGTAGGGAGTCCAATAATGTTGAAAATTCCCCTTCTGCATAATTAAACCTAGTCTCTAGCCTCGAGGAGCTCATATATCATTTACAATGTGACATAAATTCTAAAGAAGAATATATAGAGGTAAAAGATTTGGGTCAATATCAAGTCAATCAGAAAAGAACATAAAACATCTCAGAAATCATAATGTGAACCCATGGAGAAAAGAGGATTGAGTTAAAAACAAGGCTGCGGAAAGTACAGCAGACGCCATGGCGCTCCTGTGTGCAGTGATATGGGCTGTTCATGCAGGAAAGCCCAGAGCATAAGGAGAACATGATCACAAAGTACTGTTCCAGGTTTCCAAGAGCACGGATGCAGTAGGAGAGCAGGCTGCTTCCAAGACCATGCCAAAGTTCCGTAGTGGGAACTCTATGAGATTTTTAAAAACTTGCCCTCTGATTTCAGACTGCAGACAAGGGTTCTCCGAATGTAGTACATTGTCAAACTACCAAGCAAGGTGCTTATTAGTGAAGATTCCTGAGTCTCAGTCAAGACACAGTACATCTTGGGGATGGTCTGGGATCTGCATTTCTTCACAAGCTCTCCAGGTAACTGATAATGAATGCTGAAGGCTGAAAACCACAGATGTAAAGAAATTACAGGATACAGGAAAAAGTAATTTCTTAGTCTTCCACTTTGCTCTTCCTATGTCCTAAGTTGCCTAAGTCGTCCCTCTGCTGTCCCCCTCTCTCACCCAATGCCCCCATGACTACTTGGAATCAAAAAATAAGGTTCAGGGACGCCTTGGTGGCTCAGTGGGTTGGGCCTCTGCCTTCCGCTCGGGTCATGATCTCAGGGTCCTGGGATCGAGCCTCGCATCGGGCTCTCTGCTCGGCTGGGAGCCTGCTTCCCTCTCTCTCTCTGCCTGCCTCTCTGCCTACTTGTGATCTCTGTCTGTCAAATAAATAAATAAAATCTTTAAGGAAAAAAAAAAAAAGAAGGTTCAGATGTTTGGCAAGTTACAATAAAACACATTAAGATGTGGAGGATTGATTCGAGCAAGCTCCGTGTTTATTTCCATGCTTGTGTCCAGCTCCTCTTGTACTGAGGTCAAGGGGCAGAGGACGTCTCTGTCAACTGATGTAGATGAGGGTAAACGGAACTCTGAAAAAGGTGAAAGAAACCCAAACAAGCTAATGAAACAAGTTTTAGAACAAAGTTATAGGTTAAAAAAAAAAAAGTATTAAATAACAACTGTCCTTAAAATAGGCAATATGTCCTGGTCTACTGATTGTGCACCAATGTTTTTACCAGCAAGACAGGGAACGAATAAGGCAATGCAGATGTCAATTTTCAGCTATAGCTACTACGTGGGTTCTTCGTGGGCAACATTAGCTTATGCAGTGACCCCCCAGGGCTGGTGTTCTGTGTATTGATTTCTTCAAGAATTAAAAGAACAAATCAAGGTAATGAATACACAGACCATCAAGACGGAAACCATTAATCTGTTAGATACCTCAGACTAGGAAAATAGCATAATACTGCTTAAGGTCCTTAATTATCGTATTGAGTTTTAAATGATGTCTCTAATCATTGTCAGCTATAAAGAGAATGCTTATAAAACTTATGGACTAAAATTTCCATACTTTCATGTGACATTTTTATTAAATTAACAGTTCAGATTAATATACTCTCAGAGGCATGACATAAAAGCATAATGCACATTTTCTGGATGTCAGAGTTATAATATCATGAGTAGCAATAAATAATGAGAGTCAAGAGTACTAACAGTTATTTTATTTCTTGGAAAAGATCAAAGTTAAAATAGGATTTAGTTTATTAAAAGCAAAACATTTTACTAAAGCTTCAATGCTGAAAAACATGAACAACAAATAAGTATTTATTAAATATTCTTACTCTATAAATTGAATCTCTGAAAGTTGTTTTTAAAAGAGATATAAAGTGGGGAGGGAAGAAGGAAAAAGAAATGAAGAAAAGAAAAGAGATCCAAAGACTAGTAACTCCAGGAATAAAGGAAGGTAGAGGAGGGAGAACTAACCAGGAGAGGAGAAGAATTTGAGATACTTGGACAATTAACTCCTTGGCCTCTCAAGAGCTCTTGAGTCTTAACACAGAATTCCGCCTGGGCCATGGTTCTGCCGTAGCACTTCCACTCATTCCATGTTAGATTACCTGTGTCTAACTAAAGAAAAATTTCCTTTTTTTCTTGATAGTAAAATAATTAAAATTTGTTGGGTGCCTACCCCAACATGTATATCAGGAATTTCAGACACTAACTTTTCAAACATGAAGTAAGAATTGTTGGGCTAAAATATCTTATCTCTTTGACTCAAGAACCCTTTAGGATTAGTACTACTATCTTCATTTTACAATAAAGAAAACCATGGCTCAAGGGTTAAATGACTTGTCCAAGAACAGAGATAGGCAACGCCAGTATGAGAGTCTCACAGAGGCTTTATTTTGAAGCTCCTGCTTTTCTCATTATGATATACTGATAAAATCTGTGGACCCAGTGATATCATATTGACTACTTTAAGGAGTGAGGGTTGCAGGTCCAGAACCCAACAACTTTGTAGTTCTTTATACTGTTATTGTGAGTCAGTTTCACCAAAGCCATCTGTAATGGGGAAAATATAATTTTTTAACATCTTTTTTGCACCATGAAAGTCAGGGTGGAGTCTCAAAAGTATGTATTGAGGGCCTCTTGTATGTCAGGCTCTGACACAAACAGATCCCTAACCCGCAAGGGGCTTACATTCTAATGTGAGAGATAAAGATACTCGAATCAATGAACATGTTCCAGGGAGTGACCAATATTTTGAAAAAATAAGGCAGGACATAGGGGTGAAGGGCAACTGGGGTATGGGACAGCTGTTTTAGACAGCGTGGCCAAGGAAAGCTTCTCTCAGGAGCTGATGCCCTCGCTGAGACTCAAATGATGAGAAAGAGGCAGGAATGTCCAGAAAGGCCAGTTGGGGCTAAAATGGAGTGACACACAGCATGGTAGAAGAGAGGTCAGAGAGCTGAGCAGGGCCAGGTCATGGAAACCCACATCCAAGGAAGGGCACACATCCGTGGCAACACACGAGGGGTGGCAGGCAGTGGCCATGGCTGCTGTCAGACAAGAAAGATGGCAATATGTTGGCATAGCAGGTTCTCAGTTTAACAGCTATGCCAGCATCTTGCCTCCTCTCCAGTTCTAAGTTACAGGAGCAATACCATGCCTCTTCGGTGGTTTACTTTTCCAAAATCTTCCCTTCCACCTGAGGGAGGGAAAACATACTCATTAATTAAAAATGCAAGTTTGATTCTGAACATTACAGAAGTCTTCTTAGAGTGGTCGATTTTGAAGAAGTAGTTAAGCACAGGAAGGCTGTGGCTTCTTTGTTTCGTGGCCTTTGATCTAAAATGAAGCCTAGGAATGTGTACTGACTGCTTTGTCAAAACGACAGGAGGAGCATTCTGACATAAAGTTTAAGTCAGTAAAGTCTAAAGCTGATGAAAGTGAATTACGGGCTATTACCACCATATTTACAGCCCATTGTACGTCCCAGTGACGACTTAGCACAGTTTCATTTTTCCTCTAATAACTCTCTTGGTCAATTTCTGCCACTCCAATATACTTGAAGAATAACAAACCGTCATCCTGCAGCATGTAGTTCACTGCTTTATGGGCCCTTAAAAAGAGTGCTCTTTTGTGCTGACAGTTCCCAGCGAGGAACTTATTCCACAAGTACATTTGCAAGAGCACCGCTAGGTTATGTGTCCAAGGATGTTCACTGTGACCCTGTTTTTAAATAGCCAAAGAACTGGAAACAACCCAAGTGTCCATCAATATGATTGATACTGGCTAAATTATGACTATGAATTATGATATAATCTCACAATAGAGTCTTTTATCATCCTTACCAAAGCTTAAGGCATCAGAAAAATGACACTGTGTAAGAGCACGTCTGTGTACAGCTGACTCATGAACAACATGGATTTGAGTTGCGCGCATCCACTGACTTGTAGATTTTTTCCAATACAGCATTGTCAATATAGCTTCTCTTATGACTTCCTTTTAAACAAATTTTAAATTGAAGTACATTAGTATTGGTTTCAACATATTGATTCAATAATGCTGTATGTTATTCAATGCTCATCACGATAAATGTAGTCACTATCAGTCAGTATCCATTATTACTGTATTACTGACTCTATTCCCTATGCTGTACTTTTCATCTCCATGCCTTATATATTTTATAACTGGAAGTTTGTACCTCTTAATCCCTTTTATCTATCTATCTATCTAATTTAGCACCTTTGCCCACCACAAGTTTGTTCTCTGTACTGAGAGTCTGTTTTTTGTTTTGTTTATTTGTTTTTTAGATTTCACATATAAGTGAAATCATATGGTATTTGTCTTTCTCTGATTTGTTTCACTTAGCATAATACCCTCTAGGTCCATCTGTGTTGTCACGAATGGCAAGATATCATTCTTTTTATGGCTGAGCAATATTTCATCACGTGTATATACCACATCTTTTTTATCCATTCATCTGTTGATGGACACTTGGGTTGCTTCCATGCCTTGGTTATTGTAGATAATGCTTCAATAAACATAGGGGTGCATATATATTTTTGAATTAGTGTTTTTGTTTTCTTTGGGTAAATACCCAGTAGTGGAATTACTGAATCATATGGTATTTCTATTTTTAATTTTTGAGGAACATCGATACTTTCCACAGTACATGCACCAATTTACATTCCCACCAACAGTACACTAGGGTTCCCTTTTGTCCACATCCTCACCAATAGTCATTACTTCTTATCTTTTTGATACTAGCCAACCTGGCTGGTGTGAGGTGATATCCCATTGTGGTTTTGATTTGCATTTCTCTGATGATTAGTGATGTTTAGCATCTTTTCATGTATCTGTATGTCTTCTCTGGAAAAACGTCTATTCAGGTCCTCTGCCCATTTTTTAATCAGATTTTTTCAAGTGCTTTGTATTTTTTGGTGTTGAGTTGTAGAAGTTCTTCATATATTTTGGATACTAACTCCTTAGTGGATATATCATTGGAAAATATCTTCTCTCATACTCGAAGTTGCCTTCTGTTTTGTTGATCATTTCCTTTGCTGCATAAAAGCTTTTTATTTTGGTGTAGTCCCAATATTTATTTTTGCTTTTGTTTCCTTTGCCTGAAGAGACGGATCCATAATTATGTTGCTAAGGTGAAGGTCCATTCCTTATGATTTTTTTCTTAATAACATTTCCTCTTCGCTAGCATATTTTATTATAATAGAATATATAATACATATACAAAATGGGTTTTTAAAAAATATTTTATTTTTAAGTCACCTCTACACCCAATGTGGAGCTCAAACTCACAACCCCGATCAAGAGTCACATGCTCGGGGCGCCTGGGTGGTTCAGTGGGTTAAAGCCTCTGCCCCCAGCTCAGGTCATGATCTCAGGGTCCTGGGATCGAGCCCCGCATCAAGCTCTCTGCTCGGCGGGGAGCCTGCTTCTCCCTCTCCCTCTGCCTGCCTCTCTGCCTACCTGCTGTGATCTCTCTCTCTCTCTCTCTGTCAAATAAATAAATAAAATCTTAAAAAAAAAAAAAAAGAGTCACATGCTCTACCCACTAAGCCAGCCAGGCACACCTACCATATATAAAAGATATCCTAATTGACTGTTTATGTTATTGGTAATGCTTCCAGTCAACAGTAGGTTATCAGTAGTTAAGTTTTTGGGGAGTCAAAAGTTATATGTGCATATGTTGACTGCATGGGGGATCAGCACCTCCAGATCCCACTAAGGGTCAGCTGTAAGCATGAAAGTATGTGTATATACACACATATCCTGGCTGGTACATGTAAATTTTTCTTGTAGGATACATGAGTGATTCATCATTTTAAATAGTGGTTTATTATTCTAAAAATAATTAGATGACAGTGTTACAAATTATTTTTGTTTTCTTCTCTGTATGTTCCTGATAAAAATACTAGTAAATATTACTTACAAACAAAAATGAACCTAAGATAGTCCTATGAAGATAAAACATTTAGCTACATAGCCCTATCAAGGTACATATAAGCAGCAGCACACTCACTTAAAAAGGGTTAATTATCAATTACATTTACCAGAAGCAAAAGTTCAATGTTTCATAAGTCTGGAACCATATATGTGTGTATATACACATACAGTCATTCACTTACACATATGCCATATGTGCTGTGTATTTCTTGTGGGAGGACAGGAGCTTGTGAGGATTCTATCGCAAAAGACCCTGTAAAAACTTGTGCTGGGGCTAGGTATCTGGTGGAAGAGGTACTAATTGACTTCCCAGAATACAGCTCAACTTGATAACATGATCTATTAATGTAAAGTATTTACGAATTTTTGGCTCATCAAGAGCAGAACACTGGATCAAAATAAAAGGTAAATACAATATAGATTACAAAACACAGGCAAAAAAAATACATCATTGAATCAAAAAGACTTAACTGAATCAAAATTTCTCCCAAAAGTTCATTTTTTTAATATTCCTAATATTCGTAATTGAGAGGCAGATGTAGGTTGCATCATTTTAGAAGGTATACACTACGTATTTGAAAACAATACTTTCTTGTGACTTTTTCAGGTTCATTTTGCATATGCAAAGAGAACTGAATGCTAGCAAGTATCTGATTTACCAGCCAGATCCAGCAGATCCTGCAGATCCCTGAGAAGTTATATGGGCTATTTCATACGGGGATCACTTAAAGGATAAAAGATAGGATGCACTACATTCCTCTCCCTACTTACTTGTATATTTTTAAAAAGAAACTTACTTTGTAAGTTATCGGGTAATTTCTCAATGTATAATTTAAAAGTCTAGAAGACCACATCCTTCCCTTGTTAAAACTTAGGTTCTTCCCATTAATTTCTCTGATATATCCAGTGAATCATGGTTTCTATCAGGTCACTGATAAAATGCACCTCCTCACCACGTACACCTCAGACAAATTTCCTGCAAAAATACAACCTATCCATGAATTATGTTACAACTGGAAAAATATTATGGGTACCTCATTATAGCTTTTAGCAGTTAAGGTTCAACTTTGAAAAACACTCAGTAAAATGTCCTGGAGATTACAGGGCCTACTTACAATTTTTTTCCTAAAAGTTTAAAAAAAAAACTGTTAAAACATCTCAACTCTTTAAGAGCATAATTAACAAAATAAAGTTTAAGTCTAGAATTTTTCAAAGAATTTTAACTTTAAATTCATTATAAATGAATAATCTGATTTCGGTTTATGAATAGCTGACTTAAAACCACCCTGGCAGAAAATGGAGCATGTCCCAGACATGTGGGGGACAGGAGGTAGTGAGCTATATCAGTCCCGATTAGTACACAGACATAAAGAATGAGAACCACTCTATCACAGCAACTTAAAAGATGGTGTAATGAATACTCAATGGTTTTCCAGAGCTGGAATACAATTTACATAATGCCTCATTAAAAAAAAAAAAATGTTCTCTAAAAAAGGCTGGAGGTAGGGGGCTGATTATGCATAAAGAAATAGAATGTCCTATTTTTCAAGTACAGTATTATGGAAAAATTTGTGGTCCAATCAAGAACATAACTGTGGGGAAAAAAATAACATCCACTCAATGTGCTGGTATTGCTTTTGGGAACAGACAATTTGACAGGATGTGCTTAAAGCTACTCCTTAACTAATAGAAGCCAGATGTGCGTTTGCCCTAAATCTGGAGGTTATGAGAAAGATGAAAGTTATAGATATAATTTAATATATATTTATTTGTACATAATTTATATATATTAATTTACATAGCAATATATAATTATAAAAACTAAATATAAAAATTAAATAAAAATAAATATATGTAACTAAATAGAAGTTAAAATTATATATATTTTAACTTAGGAATATTAATAAAGTACAACCGCATATTCAGATCAGACATCAGAAGCAACCCCTAAGCTCCACTAAAGTACAGAGGAAATGACAAAAAGGGTGAGGTTTTTATTCCTTGCCCTCTCCAGTGGCCCTGTCATTCCTGCTGGAAAGCCTCATATCCCATTTGTCTATGCACCCCCTGCCCCATACACTGTGGTACCTACCAGATTTGCTCTCCCTCAAAGAGCCCCACTGCCCCAAATCATACTCCTCCACCCATTGTAAACTCCTTTTTCCTCTTTGCATATGTCTTCTATGGGAATGAGAAAGAGACACCTACTCTTTCATTATAGGAATTTAAGACAAACTGTAAATAGTTAACAGGCTTAAGCCTTCAAGGGGACCAAATTCTTTAGAGTATGGGTATTATACAAAAGCACTTTTTAGTTGGAAGATATGGAAGATATTTTCAATAGGTGGTTCTCTATCCTACAAATTCTTGCCTAAAGTAGGCCAAGATTAAACCATTTACTATTTTCCCAGTGAGGAAGGAAGGTCGAGGGAGGGGAAAAAGCAACTATCTTTTTTGAGAAAACAGTATGTACTTTTACATTTTTCCCCTATTTAACTCTCAGAAAAGTGGTTGCAGTTGGTATTATTATTTCCTATTTATAAATGATTAAGCTGAGGCTGAGTACATTTAATTATGTGAAGTCAATAGCCCAAGGTCACCAGCCTACTAATTCTGTTAGTTTAACATCTGTTGGGCATCTATTTTATGCCAAGCATTGTACTGAAGACCGGGTCTCTGTCCATAGTGGGTTCCCCAAGTTGGGCATTGGAGAAAGGGTAAACCCTTAACACATTATATATTTCCACTTAATCTGGTAAGTCCTATGATCAAGTTACACACAAAATATAATAAGCGAAATCATGGCATTGTGATGGATTACAATTATGGCCTCAATTCTTCTTGAATCCCCTCCTGGCCACAAAACTTAGCAGGACCTGTTCTGACTCTGGAGTTAGCTGTGTAATTCACTTGAGTCAATTTGTGATGCCAGCAAGATATGATGCAAGCAGAGTTTAGAAAGGGCTTGTGAGACTGAACTTACCTGCTCTCTCTTGAGCCTTAGCCATCACTATGAGAACATAGCCCAGCTACTCTACTGAAAAATAAGACAAAGACAGCATGGCAAAGTCTCCCTGGTCATCCTACCCAAGGCCAGCGTTGGTCAGCCGACAGCCAGCCAGCCCTGGCATGTGAGCAAGCACGATGAATAGAGCTGCTTAGCTGACCACTCCAATGTGTAAGCAAATCAACACTTAGTGCCAAACTCCTTCCTGTTTTCTGCTTGTTTGCTATGCAGTGTTACCGTAGAAAGATGACTGACATAGCTAATGATTAAGAAAGACTATGCGCTCTGGATTTAGACTGACTGGATCAAAATTATCCTTAGAGCAGCACAGGCCGTGTTTGCTCAGTCCACCCATTTCACTAACAGGCATTAACACAGTCAATGGACATCTAAGTTCATTCTCCAATGATGCTGGTTAATTACAGGATTTCAGTGAATATTTGGGAATAAACAAGTAAACTTTGATCAAGCACTGTTTTGCTAGACCATGGGCTCCTTGAGGGTTGGAGACAAGACTGATTCGTCTCTGCATCGCCAGGACACAATGGGATGAAAAAGGCTTTTTAGCAGAAAGGCCCATCTGTATCTGTCAAATGAAAGAAGAATAAAGATTTGTGTTATTTTACCAAGATCGATGGGAAGTCGCCAAAGGACTTTATAGGAAGCAACAGGAGAAGACTTGTGTGTATATGTGTGTGTTTTCAATTTCAACACTTTGTATCGCTTTACTTTTAAAACTTGTGTTTTGACAGGATTGTTCTTGCTGCTTTTTCATGGTGAACAAACAGGAGGGGCCAGAGTGGATGCGCAGAGACCAACCAGGGGCCACCAAGGCTGTCTGGGCAGAGATGCTGTCAGTTTAACTGAGAAGGAAAAGCTTACAGATTTGAGATATACTTGAGAGGCAGAACAAAAAAAAAACTTGCTTGAGGACTTGAGGGCCTAAGGAAATGGAGGAACCAAGAAAAAAACAAAAAAGCCCAGTTTTCCAGTCTGTGCTCGTGGATAGGCAGGGGCGACTTTCACGGAAATAGGGAACTCTGGAAGAGGACAAATATTTTAAAAATGTAGACTCCTGATTAGAGAGATCTTGAGTTAATCCTCGTCTGAAGCCACCACCTGGAACTTCAATTTAAAGAGTCTGTGGCATCAATTTACTTGAGGATTGATGTTCCTTGAACATTACATTGTACCCTGTGACACTGGATAAGTTCATTTGTCTTATGGGGCTGAAGGCATGTGAAGGAAGGCTGTGTGGGATCTTTGTAAGAGGGCAAAAGATGGCCCCACTGTGAAGACTTCTGGAACTATATTAAACCTTGAGAGAAAATTAAGCTTAAGTAAAAAAGTGTACATGCCACATTTAAAATCAGTTTTAGAGACTAAGGTTGGATCCTTTCCTGCTTAACAAATTTTCTATGGACCTAAAACTAAACTAGACTTCAGAACATTCCAAACACATGAAATATGAGCTCTTGTTTTGCTACCTTAAGCTCATCTTAAACTCCATATTCCTAGAATTTCATTTAATGCCATTACTTACTAAAAATCCAATTGTTTCAGGTTATGATTCAATTATCCTTTTGAAGATTGCTATCTTCAACGCGTTGGTGTAGATTGATAACTGGCATCTTTTCCTAAAGACTGTGAGCCTTAATCAGGCCTTTAAAAATATGTACTTTATTAAACTGAAATGTTTATTCTACAGTAGGGTCATTACTTTATGGGTCGTTCTTCTTTCTCTGGACTCCATGGCCATGGACCATCTCTTCAATCATAGCTAGTCACCTAACAAATGCGTGCTATTGGCCTTATAGGGGCCAGGGTTTTGAGAGACTGGGGACAGATGTGTGTAACCGTGTCAACACTTCTGGAAAGAAACCAAAGCACTCTGATGGTGGGTGAGCAATACTTTCATGTGTGAAAATGTAGAGAATGTGGGGCTATTGTGAATCACAAGAGGAGCTGAGTGACTTATCAGTAATACATGGTGCCTCCCAAAGCCCAGGTAAGCACAAGGGTATCCCTTTAATCACTGGCTAGCAGCCACCCTTAAAGATCTGGTATTGTGCATACCTTAAAGTACAAATATCTTAAATATTTGTAATGATTGAGTTTCCCATTGACTTCATATTCTAGGCCCTCCAAAGCCTAAACCAAAGGGAGGATGAATTTAGAATATATTAAGTGTCAAACACTTCACATCTATTTTGTTATTAAATCCTAACTCCAAACTGAAGAGCTGTTCAGGAAAATTATCTCCATTTTATACTTGAGGAAACTAAACTTCAGAAAGGTTAAGTGATTAATTTATAATTACACTGCCAGAAATGTCAGAGCCAAAATTCAGCATATCTTCCTTGAGGTCTGCACTCCATCTGTGTCACCACACTAACACACAATCTTACCAGTCTTATTTTCTACTTGCCAACATGGCTCTCCCTCTGGGGCTATATTTATCTCCTCACCATTCCCCTGGCATGTCAGATACATCCCTGGCTCCACTTTGCTCATACTTTTTCTCCTGCCCCTCACATAGTCCTCTAAATGATCATTCTGCTTCATGAATCTAAAAAGATCCATCCAAAAGGAAGCATCCTGAACTCAAAGGAATGATCCACCATGTTGATTCACAGCAAAACTATAAATGACTCCATTTTCCTCTTTGTCAGTAATCTTTGGAATACTGTCTAAACATATACTTAAAATGTAAAATATTTTATTATCGGACTAGATGGTTACCTGTAAAACCAAATACTACCCAAGTCAGACAAAGCACACATGGTAGGGGGAATCTCCCAAGTAATCTAAACACCAAGGGCTCCCAAGTATTTCCATCACCTGAAAGCAGCATTCCCTTAGAATGCTAAGTCTCTAGCCCTTTGCAAATGTTGTTCCCTAACACCCTCCTAACATGCCCCTTGCTCTGTCTGGCAGAACCAGAATTCACCCTCAAGACTCTGCTCAGGCAGTGCCATGACGATGATGACGATGATGACGATGGTAATGATGATGATGCACGCCCTATTCTAACAAAGCAACACACTAAGGCATACTAAGTTATACTTACTGGAGGCTGTGTTTTTGTTTTTCAAATTTTCCCTTGCAGGTAATTTTGGTGCTACTGATGAAGGCACACTGGCAAACTGGGCCCAATCTCTATAGGCTTTTGCCAAGGCTTTTGTCCTAATTAAAATCTAATGCCTTGAGCAACTAATGATGACAAGGCAGTTTTCTGATCCAGAGACTATAAGGCTTCATGAAGAGCTAGAACCCAGAAGGAGGCTTTAGGAAGGAATATGGCCTGATCACATCAAGGACACTGGAGTGAAGGTCATGCTGCACTAGTAACCTGGGGTTAGGGGAGGAGAGGTGGACAGTCTGCAGGAGAGACAACAATGGCTGTCATTTGTTTCTACTTTAGGCTTTTATACATGTTATTGGATTATTTCCAACCCTCCCAATTCCCTGTAAGCATCATCATTCCTATTTTATTCTCTTTGTAGAGAATGTGCAGGATTGATGCTTTATAACTCAAATCTGATTCGTGAGGAAACCTACTTTGTTTAAAAACAAAATAATAACCATGTTTTTCCTTTGCACTTTTCCCAGTTATGTTATCCTTTCACTAAATGAATCACCAAGATCCTGTCTAGGGCTAAAATTCTTTAATTTTAATATTCACCATAGAAAGATAAATATTAATAGATGTAAACAAGAAAAAGAGTAAATGTGTGCATTTTTAGTTATTTCCTCTAAACAACTCGAAGTGCTCTGAAAATGCTTCTTAAAAGTGTATGAATCATTTTCCCAGTAAAAGCCTGCAAGAATCTCAAATAAACTCAAGAAACAGAAGAGCACAAACAAGGAGACTGAAAGAAATCCTGGAGAAGTGAAGACGCAAGCCTAGCTTGGGTGAAGAGGCGGCAAGTCCACCCAATAATGAATTTGGCAGTGCACTAAGGGGGCTGCTGTCTGTGCCACAGTAGCACATTATCCTCAAATGGTCATCACTAGCCTTTCATGCTACTTTTCTACCAGCATTTGGTAATCTGATGTAACCACGACGGAAAAGTGCTCATCCCCCAGATGGTGAGGAAGCCCCTGCCCTTAGGACTTTTGTTTTTTAGAGGAGTAGGTTACCACAAATATGTTTCTTTCTTATTGCAGCGAAGATCCATTTACATATTCTTAATTATGTTTCTACCTGCATTGACAGGAATTATCTTTTCCTAAAAGCCTGATGTCTTGATTACTGATGTCACCCTGAGAACGTTCGCTCTGAAATGCAAGCAGCACAAAAATCAAAATAATTTCAATTCTTGATGACAGCCATTAATGGATTTAATTAGTACGTGGATTTCTAAGACAAACACATGCTACCCTTTTAAGACAGAGATATAAGAACAATCTTTTTCCTTATTAATTTGCAATTAGTTTTCTAGAGTCATAACTTGTGTTGGACTCTCAGCAAGAAAAAATACTCAAAAGGGGATGGAGAATATTTTAACGAGGTTCAACTCTGGTTCTGTCATGTTTGGTATCCAGAAGAAAATGCACACTGTTCCATTTACTAAATTGCAAAATATCTGGTACTGCAAGGATGATGACTTTTTAAAGACCTGAAACAAAGAAGTGGCCTGGGTTGTACTTGGAAAAAGCAAATAGGTGACAAGGCACTTTTCAAACACAATGGATGGGGTAGAATAGAACCAAGGATGCTTGGATTTCATTAAACTGTTGGTAAAAATAAAATGTAAATCAAAAAAACACAACTCACTGCTCTTCATTTAAAACATTAGGTAATAATGAATCACTGAATTCTAGTCCAGAAAGCAATATTGCACTGTATGTTAACTAAGGAAAAAAATAAAGAAAGAAAGTAAAATAAAACATTAGGTAGCAGGTAATGTAAATGTCTTCAATAATAAATTATAGTCTTACACTTCAACTTTCACGATAATTTATTACAAGGGAGAAATACAGATTTTTAGAAATACTATTTCTTTATGTCTAAAAATGCTACTAAAAATTTACTCTATAACTTAAGATAATTCTCCTGAGCCATTTGGAAAAATTAAAAATATAACCACCTCAAGGCACCTGGGTGGCTCAGTTGGTTAACTATCTGCCTACAGCTCAGGTCATGATCCCAGGGTCTTGGGATCAAGCCCTACATCGGGCTCCCTGCTCAGTGGGGACTCTGCTTGTCCCTCTCATTTTGCCCCTTCCTTCCAAACTCCCCACTCATGCTCTCCCTCTCACTCCTTCTCTCTCACAAATAAAATCTTAAAAAAATATGACTACTTCTACTTAAAATGTGTATTTCCCCCCAAAACTTAAATGTTAAGAATGACATTTATATTTCATATATGCACAAAATATATAGTAACCACTTCGAGTGTATGATGGGCTATCAATGGATGAATCTTGGGAAAACAGAACTCCGTCTTCACATTTTGTAAGCTCAGATATTTGCTTCTCACTAGAGTCTTATTACTCAGTTTATTTCTGATTTACAAAATGTCTTAAAAGCAGTAAAACTATGGGTAACTTAGTCCCAACTGCCATGTCAGAAACTGAGACTCCAATCTTCTTCCCGATCAGAAGCTGACTTTTCATTTCCTCCCAACTTCATCGTCAGTGTCCAGGTGGACAGGTGGAGGTGTTGGGAGTACAAGCTTCTGCCAGAAGCTGGAGCAGAGCAGACCCTCCCCCCTTCCTGGGAATTCTAGGGCTTGCTGAAGCCTCCAGCACAGCAAGGGTTCTCTGCCCTTGGTGTTCACTAGAATCCTCTGAACTTTTTAAAAACTACTGATGCCTGAAGCCTTGGAATACAGTGAATAAACCAGAATCTCTAGAGACAGGGCCTGACCATCGGTATGTTTATAAGAGCTCCGCACATGATTGTAATGTGCAGCCACACATATAGAACCACAGATAGAAGGCTTTGAGATAGATGGATGGTCACATCATGGTCAGCTTATTATTGTTAACAAGCTGGAGGAAACATAAAGGGAAGCCTCCATGATAAACTGGTAATGATTGGAGAAGGCTCTATCTGTAGACACCAGAGGATGGAGGCTGCACTCCCTGTAAATCCATTCCAATTATCTGTAAATATAATCAACCAACACCCACATTATAGCCTACATTTGAGGATCTAAGACATCATTTTTTCTGGAGACAAGTTTTCATTATAGTATAAAGAGGCTATAAGTGTGCTAGCTCTCCTCTGGGTTTACCACTCCAAATTAACTCCCTACCCTTCTCCATCCTGGGAAGCTGACCTATAAAGGGCTATATAAACAGATCCCCCCATCCTTTGACTTCCTCTTGGGAGTTGAGGTGTCCTGACAGATCTGAGGGAAAGAAGAACGGGAAACTGAAGTGGGTACTCCCTCGTTTGCTCCCTGTGGGACCTCAACCAAAAGTCACAGCTCTCCTCAAGGTGTCTCTCCTTGAAGGTCCCTATAACCACTCCTACCTGCATCTGCATGCCCAGGGTGAAAACCATCTCTGCTCTCACCAGCTCTGCTGCTACTCTGTCCTCTCCCTTTTAAACAGTTCCTTTACTGAACCCTGTATGAATGTTACTGAACCCTATACGAATTATCCTAATTTGAGCGATCTGTTTCCTGATAGGCTCCTGACACACAATTGTTGGCCAAAGATGTTCATTTTTAGATCTTTAAAGAAATAATGAGAGATGCCAGGCTCCTGGCCGGCTCAGTCGGAAGAGCATGTGATTCTTGATCTTGAGGTCATGAGTTCAAGACTCATGTCAGGTGTAGAGATTACTTAAATTAAAAAAAATAATGAGAGATATACTCAAAGATTCAGGGTGTCATTAATGATTTTGAAGAGATTTATCATAGTCAGAACTAATCAGGGATGCCACCTGTGTCCTAGAGGCCTGTGACTGTGCTAATTCATAACCCATTAACTACTGGGTCATCAGGAGTCTGGGAGGAGGGGTAGAGGGAAGACACTCAGGACACCTGGGGTGGTGACTAATTTTCAATCAGCACAGAAATGTTTCAGTATTTTAGTATAGACACAAACAAAAAACTGGAAAAAATCATATTGCCAATAATAAATTATAGTAGGTCTATGTCTTCGGAGAGTACTTACAAATATGTGAAGGTAATTACAAACTACTTGGCAAAAAGCAAAGCAGTTACACAACAGAATAGCATCCCCATTTTGTTTAAACACATCTGTATACATATATTTATACCTTCAAGTAAAAAGAATGAGGAAGTATATCAAAATGTGAATAATGTTTAATCTCTTAGTGAAATAATAAATTATTTCAATTTTTGTCTTTAAAAATGTATGTGTTTTCCAAAATTTCTGCAATGGAATGGATTTAATTTTTACTGTAAAAATAAGATAACATTTTTTTTAATGGAGCAGAGTAAAAAAAGCTGTTTTATTTAAACTAAATCTTAAAGACCGTTTCGTGTTTACAGTGAGCATTTTCACTTCATCTCAACAAAGATTTACTGCTTCATCTTTATATACCAGGGAATGAAAAGCAGATACAAACCCAATGCAGTTTAGCACTGATGGGCTAACAACCAAGTGGAGAAGGTGGAAAGATGAAAAAATAACACATCATTAGGATACAGACAAGAACAGAAATTATCTAAAGATTCAAAAACTCAGGGAAAAGATAAATGAATTTTTTCTGGAAGGAAGTCATAGAAAGATTAGCAGAGGAACTAAAGACTGAGCAGGACTTTGAAGACTAAACAGAAGTTCAAAAGACAGATTAGGCAGGATGGAACTTTGCTAGGAGAGAAACAGTTCATGCAAATGATCTCAGGCATGAAGCAGCCAGGAACTAAACAGAATTAGCTCTGCTCTCTTTCTCCTAAAACAGAAACTTGCAAGGACCTTGACTTTGAGGACACGGAGTATGCATTTATGAGAAACATACTATATGACAAGGACTGAGCTAGTTTTTTGGCTTGGTTTTGTTTTTTAAACTGCAATTATATTACAAATAAGAAAACGGAGTTTCAGGTAGGTACAGGCTACTTTAGATATCCCAGGAACTATACCTTAATTACTTTGTTTATATTATTCTTCTGTTTATGTGAATCTTTAAAAATATATATTGTATTCTACCAGTTGTTCTCCTTACATGGAAAGGATTATGAAGAACTGCTGGCGTGCAGGGATTTGGATTTACCCACCAGCCCACTTCCTCATCATCACAAGAGTTAAATATTAACTTCCTGCTGATACCTGCCCGTGGTGTGTGTATGTAGGGGGCAGGTAAGAATGGAACATGTCATAAATGTAAGCAGTTTGGGGAGCCACTAGTCAGGAAATAATGTGTGCCATATTGGAATAATCACCTTAAAGGTGAAACCTTCAAAGAAAGCAAATCTTTAAGTCCAATAAAGGAATTCAATTATTTTAAAACTACAGGATGTTCTGAACTCTGGACCTGGTACAGTTTGTCAAAACTATTGATAAATAGATAAATTCACTGTTTTGAAAATTTTTTTTTTTTTTAATTTATTTATTTGACAGAGAGAGAGATACCACAAGTAGCAGAGAGGCAGGCAGAGAGAGAGAGGGGGAAGCAGGCTCCCTGCTGAGCAGAGAGCCCGATGCGGGGCTCGATCCCAGGACCCTGAGATCATGACCTGAGCCAAAGGCAGAGGCTTTAACCCACTGAGCCACCCAGGTGCCCCTTGAAAATATTTTTCAATGCTCACCATTTTAGACCACTTATTTATATTAGAATGTATTAATTCTGGTCTTATTTTTTGCTACTTGTCAATATGGAAATGGTAATTCTTTAATAACATGCCTACATGGACCAAATTCTACGAATGTAAGATAGATATCAGACCAGTGTCACTCTACAGCCTCCTGAATAGTGCAGAAATCAAATTAAATCCAGTCCATTTCTCACTATGAAGGGATTTTATTTGGGCATGAATTTATTTGGCGAAGACAATAAATTCAGTTTTTCTTCAACATGAACCAAATTAATTTCTTAGACGTTGCTTTACTCCACTTAGATCTCTGTTCTTTGAAGCCCAGGAATCCCTATTAAGAATCTTTTAATAATTCTATTATGGCTCAATTATAGCTCAATCTTAGACCACCTGACTTCAATGGGATATTCTCTATGAAAAAGTAAGTTGACTTGAGTTCCTTTAAAGTTTTAAAAAGTTAATTAATATTTGCCAAGCACTTTGAAGATAAAATGTGTCATGAGTAATAATTATTTTAAAAAATAAAATCACAAGGAGCTATCCCTCCATAAATTTTTTTGTGTGTCTTTTTTATTTTTTTAATCCATACTTCAATATCCCCCAAAGTCAGGAGGCAGTACAGATATAAGCATGCAGTCTGTATTTTCTTTCAAGTTAATGCAAAGTCAGGCCAGAAAAAAATGTATTTTTCATACCACATTTTGCTCTCCACAACTTTTAGACACTAGGCACACTTAAAAGCACTATTCTGAGTGTGAAAGAAACACTGCATCAAAAAGCTATGAGAAGGAAAATGACCAGCTTTAAGTCCCACCTCTGACCCTGAAGGCCCTGTGATCATGGCTACAATTCCCATAACTTCCAAACCAGGAGAGGTGATTTATATCTTCTCGGCAGACAGACGCTCCCCCACTCAGCCTCAGCACTGCATCTGACCCCAAATAACCTACCATTGGAAATCAGCCTAATTATTCTATGTATCAAATCATCAAACATGATGATTGTGACTGATTGTGGGTATTTGATCAATTCTATAATTATTAACACTTTAAAAGATTTTTTTTTTTTTTTTTTTAGAAAGTGAATGCATGAGTGGGGGGAGGAACAGAGATAGACAGGGACAAGCAGACTTGTCCACTCTTGAGTGTGGAGCCCCATATGGGGCTCGATCCCATACCCTGAGACCATGAATCTGAGCTGAGATCAAGAGTCTGACACTTAACCGACTGAGCCACCCAGGCACTCCAAGAGATGATGTTTTTAAAAGTCTTCTAGAGTATTGAGGTGCCTGGGTGGCTCAGTCAGTTAAGAGTCCACTCTTGATCTCAGCTCAGGTCTTGATCTCAGGGTCATGAGTTCAAGTCCCATATTGGGCTCCAGGCTGGGTGTGGAGCCAACTTAAAAAAAAAAAAAAGATAATCTCTCAAAGGCACACTTCTAGTGGATCCAATAGTGAGAACCTGTTTAAGATCAAGAAGAACCCAGTGATTTCCTTGAAGGAAATTATAAACTTTGGTGAGGCTGAGGTTAGATGCCCGCCCACCCACCAGTAGTACCTCTGTGTTATTAAGCCTTCACACTGTGTGGCCTTCCATACAGCCTGTGTGTGTGTATTACATTAATCAAGTGAGTACATGGTGGTGGTTTATGAAGGTCTGGGGCATTTGCAGAGAAGTGGGAAGCACTGTTAGATCTGAGCACATCAGAAAACTCTTGCCTCTAGAAAATTATTTAGGGGGGATTTGGCTTCTGGAGTTAATGGCTCATTGCAGCCGGCTTGTCAAACCCTTGACAGCTTTCCAAGGTACTAACTTGATTAGCATAAAATGCCTACTGGCAAAAGCAGAAACTGAATTGTTTAAATTTTCTCACCTTGATGATGAGTGTCAAAAAGATTTTTTAAAAGATTTTTAAAGGGGTTCCTGGGTGGCTCAGTGGGTTAAAGCCTCTGCCTTCAGCTCAGGTCATGATCTCAGGGTCCTGGAATCGAGCCCCGCATCGGGCTCTCTGCTCAGCGGGGAGCCTGCTTCCTCCCCCCATCTCTGCCTGCCTCTCTGCCTGCTTGTAATCTCTCTCTCTGTCAAATAAATAAATAAAATCTTTAAAAAATAAAAATAAAAAAATAAAAGATTTTTAAAGAATGACTATCTTAAAATAAATTGAAACACTTTAAATTCTTAGGTCTTTTTTAAAAAACTTTGATTTTTGCATATTGGCATTGACTTGGCTTTTATCTGTATCTAGCAGGCATTTCTTAAAATTATAACCAAGTGTTCAAAAATTCAATGAAAAGCACATTGCTTGTAACAATCTGAGGTAAATAATATTAAGAGTACAAAGGTAGAACAGAGCTGGCTAAATGAATAAAATTTTAGAAAGTATTTACTCCTTTAGGACTCGTAATTGCATAATTTTGCCAGTAACTCTCTAAAAATTTCATAACATCTGTATTAAAGATCATGCTGAGTTAGTAAATCTTGAAAGGTAAATTTAAGCTAATTCATAAATTTCAATTATTTGAAACAGTGCAGACTTGAAATTAATTAATATATTCCCAAGTCTGGGAAAATGATACAGTAGCTGTCTTCTGTGTTACCAAAATAATATTTGTTTTCTTCCTCAATCAATACCTATTAGAATTTTAACTGTGGTGATGAAATATTCTATAATTTTCAGGGTGGCAATTTCAAAACCTTCCCATAAAGTCAGTATTCCTATGTCTTTGAAACTCCTAATTAATGAAGCAAAACATTTCCATATAAAAAGTCCGACAAAGCCATGAGTGGTTGGATACATTAATGCCAATCTACAGAGGAGCCAGTAGAAAAGAAAATACACACCGAAGTCATTTATGGATAGAAAGCAGAAAATTCTTGGAAGGGTGGGAGAGATCACCGTGCAGCATATTTTGCCTAGGTGAGCAAGGTCAGCTCTGGGTTGTCCTTCTCAGTAAGCCCAGTGAATGCCCACTTTTAAAAGTGCCTGTTTTGAGCAGTAAGGTGCATTTTTCCAGGAATTTTTATAAAATGCATGCATTACAGGTATCTGTTTTGACAAGTACACCATCTATTTGTGCTCACATGCAGATATGGCTTGTCACTTGGCACTTTGTGAGTTACTTCTTGAAAAGGAAGTTCTTCTTTCAGCAAATATTATAATACACAAAGAAGGACTTCTAGAGGAGGTAGGGGTTGGAAGAGTCAGGATAGAACAGTCACTTTTGCTAATGTTCTAATCATAGGTATAGATACTGCCCAAGCCAAGTGAAAGCTGAAAAGTCTTCAAGATATTAAACTAGAAGAAAAAATAGCAGAAATACTGTGGATCACAATTCAAATGGATGAAGAACCATAGAATCCTAAGATGTGAAGGCCTGAGTGGAACTCCCTTAGACCAGACGGAATAGTCTGATTGCCTTACTTACCCAAGTCAGAGATGTAAATACAAGTTGTCTGTGAGAACAAGGAATACCAAGTTCACATTAAACGTGTACGATACACCATTTGTTTATCTGGCCTGCGCTATGAAACGTTAATGGCGAGTAAGCCAGTTGGTGTAAGCAGTGGCCTTGGTACGCTCTTTTCCCTCTGTTTCTGGCACCCAGGCAAAGCAGGCAGCCACAGGTACACAGGTAGGGTGTGAAAGACTAACTCTTTTCAATCAAAGGTCCTTTGAGAAAGTTTTACTTTATGCTCTCAAAACACTGATCTTGTCCATAATGCTTTCACATGCGTTCATGTGGAAACTGCTTATGTTTTAAAAATAAACTCCAAATCTTTCTCCGATAGGGTAAGAGATTGGGGAGAACTTCTTGTGGCCATTCATCATGTGCTACGGCTCTTGGTTCATCTTGATCCCTGCTCTGTGAAATACGGTATTACACCCATTTCACCTGAGACACCACTGAGGTTCCAAGAGGTGAAGTGATCTGCTAAGGATTCCAACCTAATTCTGTCTTACTCCAAACTCAAGGTGCTTTCGTTTTATATTTTTTGGTTTTGTTTTGTTTTTTTGAGAGAGAGTGATTGTGTGAGCATGAGTGATGGGGGGGAGGGGAAAGGGAGAGAGAGAAAATCTCAAGCAGACTCCATGCCCAGCTGGAGCCCAACCCCAAGACCCTGAGATCATGACCTGAGCTGAAATCAAGAGTCGGACGCTTAACCAACTGAGCCACCCAGGCACGTCGTTATTGTGTTTTAAAAGGATGTTTAAAATATGTAATTCTTATCCAAGGAACAGCCAGGCAAGCCATGCAGCAGGATTTTCCCTAATTATACAGCATTGCTGTAGGATTTTTAAATAACCATCTTATGCTTGAAACCACCATCAGAATAGAAGCAAAGTGTAGTCTTCCATATTTTTCTGCTTCTTACCCTCTTGTTCCCTATTCTCTATCCTCATGGTTTCCAAATACTCTTCTCCTTCTCTGGACACTTCTCTTATTATAGCTTCATTTCTCTCCTGACACTTTGGGAATTAAATAGAACCATTAGATGTTGAGTCAAGTACTAAAATGGTGTTGGTTTCTCCTAATCATTAATGATGGACATGCTCTCAATATGTGATAGGTAGCCACATTTTTATGTCCCATGTTTAACAAAATCTTGCCATGTGATATGATCTGCCAGAGCAACGGGAGAACATGTATCTGTATTGCTCTAGGGAGTAACCAGAGAATTCTGAATCAAGATCTTCTGTGTGTGTGTGTGTGTGTGTGTGTGTGTGTGTGTGTAAAAATAAATATGTGTGTTGGTCACAAAATCCAAGTTTTAGGTAGCTTCTCTAGGTCCCACAGCTCTAAAGTGGCATGATCTATATTATAAAGCCAGCTTTACTCAAGTGCCTTCTAACTACGTGGTACTTCTACTTCTCCCTTCAGAATGGACTATAAATAAAATTGTTAATAACCCCACAGAAAATACAAAGACTCTAAAGGAAGGAGACTCAAAGGATAAACACATCATATATTGAAGAATGACTCCTAGAATGTATGAGTTGTTCTGTTTTTCATTAATCAGGCACAAACTATCAAACATACCATGTTGTTTTAGAAAAACAAAAACAGTATGAACATAGAGAAAAAAGAGTAGGAGTTCATGTAACCACCAGAATCACATTTGTTACAGGACCCATTGTAGGAAATCCATCTTACATCATGACCTATTACACAAGATGTATATAACTAAAACAAAAGTTTCACAAAGCAATACTTATCACTATGTGCAATTCACTCTGTGGTTTTTCTAGTTCCTTTCTTTTTTTTTTTTTAAGATTTTATTTATTTATTTGGCAGAAAGAGAGGTCACAAGTAGGCAGAGAGGCAGGCAGAGAGAGAGGGGGGAAGCAGGCTCCCTGCTGAGCAGAGAGCCCGATTCGGGACTCAATCCCAGGACCCTGAGATCATGACCTGAGCCAAAGGCAGAGGCTTTAACCCCCTGAGCCACCCAGGCGCCCCTCTAGTTCCTTTCTTAAATAATGCTCATGGTGATCCACAAAATTTGTTTCATGATATACTAATGGGTGAGACTCACACTTCCTGAGGACTGTCAAATCCTGTACAGTCGCCGCCTTTATCTCTTGTCCAAGGCAGACAATATTAATAAATCGCAGCATTCTTTCTGATGAGTTTGGCCAACCCTGAACACTCTCGTCAAACCAGCATTCTAGGCAGCCACTATTAATAGGAGTTGGGACAAAGACATGACACAGTCACTAAGTTCCAAGGGGACAGATGGAGAGCTAGAGGTGCTATTTTTGTTATTTGCTCTCTTTCTATCCCTAGTGATTACTTAGTGTCCAGCACACAGTAGGCACTCACATATCCATTGAAAGGCTGAATCACTAAATGGCCACCAAGAGTAGAGGATAAGCTTTGGCTCCTAAAGTTCCTCTGTGAATTCCTTCTCTCCTGCCCTTTGCTCTGTTGCTGTCTTTAAATGAAAAGCTTTCAAGATTCAATGGCTCTGAGTGCTGTATGTACCCTCCCTGCCTTCCAAACCCCATCTTGTAATAAGAGTTATCTGCACTGGGCTACTTGATAATATCTGTTACTTTCAAAGACAATTGGTTTACACGTAAAGAATTACCAGAAAGGATTATGAAGTTCAAACCATGGTAGAGTTCCTTGAAAAACTGGTCCTGGAAGGACCTGGGCTGGATATTGGGCATATATTTTCTCCTTTTAACCTTTCAACAATATAATGTTTCATATCATTACGCCATCTTATTGGTGAGGAACTAAACCCTTAGAAAAAAAAGAGGTGAGGTCACTCAGTTAGTAAATGTTTGGCAGAGCCAGGATTTAAACCTAGGTATTTCACTGTTGTTTTTATTATACTTCAGCTGCTCCCGAAAATGGTATATTAAATTACAAAGAAACAATGGCCAGAAGCCTTAAATCCATTTGTAGTGTGTGAATTTAACAGGTTATCACACTGGAAAAATAAAACCCAATACCTTAGTAGTATACTTCATCATATAACTTTTTAATTTTTTCTTCACCAAATTTTTGTGAGTTATTCACTGTTGGGTATGTTTTCCTTGGCAGCAGTTAATCTTGGCTCAGACATAACTTTCTTACTGTAGAGTAATTCAAATGTGTTAAGTCTTCTACTATGAGGAGAAAAAAAAAAGACTGTGCGTGTGTGTGTGTTTATGGGGGTCAGGTCCAAGGGGAAGTATAAAATGGAAACAATATATGAATTGGGTGTGTGTACAGGGCAGTTATAAGTAGTTGCAGGCAAAAGCAACAATATTGGCCTCTTGGAGCTCTCTCTCACCAGAAGCAGTGTATGGAAATGGAGTGTAAGAGAACAACATGGGTCAAGTTCAAGTCACATCCACCCCCATATAAGTATATGCAACCTGACACAGTCACAGAACCTGCAATGTGTTATTTGCCCAATCATGATCGTGAGTCACTGTAAAAGCTACTAAGCAGGTTGGCTGGGAAAGCGTATTTCTGCTGCAAGTTTACAGCAGTTGTTTTCAACTAGAACCAATTTAGAGGACATTTGGCAATGTCTGCAGACATTTTTAGTTGACACAACTTGGTATAGGCCAATGATGCGGCTAAATACTGTACGATGCCCAGGGCGGCCTCCCTGCACGGGACAAATTAGATGGCCAAAATGTCAACAGTGACAAGGCTGAGAAGCCCTGGTTTACAGTGTGATGCAGCTGCCTCAGTGATACAACTTCTTTACTCCAGCTGCCTCTCTGGCCTCAGTCTCCTCATCTGCAAAATGGCAATGATTACATTACCTGCTTCCCTGGGTGGTTATGAGGATTAAGTGAGTCTTACTACATAAAGCACTTAGAACAGTACCTGTGACATAGTGCTAAGTGCTCGGTAAATGCTGTTGTTACCATCACCACCACCAAAGCTCACCACTGTGAAAGGTAGCATTTCCCAGAGTATTCTGGGGATTCCAGGGGGCAGGCGATAAAAAGGATTCTGTGGTCAAAGAAACTTAAAAATAGTAGATTAACATCAAACAAGTTTCTTTATTGCAGAACTTCTCGGAATCTTTAATAGATAAAAATGTTTGGCATGCAGTATTTTCACAACTAACCGACTAAAGAATCCTATGCAGAATCTTGCAGGATCAAACACACTTTAGGGAAAGGCCAGTGTGGTGAAAGGGTGGTGGATTGAGACTAGGCTTAGCTCTTGAGTTTACCACATACCCACTGTGAAGCTTGGGTAAGTCCCTTGACCTTTCTTGGCCTCTGTGATCACCAACACAAGAGAATTTGGGCCCCTCCAGTTCTGAAAGGCTCTGATTCACTGATGTGCCTGCACGATGAATATCACTAGTAGATCTCAAAGTCACGCATTATCAGATGGCTAGGACATCACAGTCAAAATCACGAGCTGTGACAAAACCCAGGACAATGGTGTCTACTAAATCTTTGTTTTTGAAGCTCAAATACCCAATACAGAAATCAAGATGAATAGGTGAACATAGCCTAATTTTTTAAGCAGAAAGCAGAGCTGGCAAAGAAGAATATGGATGCAATAAAAAAAGATCCCAACCCCTCAAGGTATACACCAGTATAATTTACTCTACTATCTCTTATTAGGTGCTAAATAAAATCAGCAGAGGATATGACAAGACAGGATTGCTATCTCAAGGAACTCAAACTCCGTCTGAAGAGGAAGATGTAAATACATAAGGCGTCTGACGGATGCTTAAACAAAGACCCATGGAAGCAGAAAAATCGTAGGTGTTACCATGTTTTTAGAAGTCAAATGTACAATGGCAAAAACACAAAATAAAATTTAAAAATGAAATGTAAACATCTACCTTCTTCTTTGGGTCTCTAACTGCACGTTCTTACTGCCTGCCATTTGGACCTCATCTGCAGGTGTTAGCAAGCACCTAATTGGAGGGTGTGTATGTGGCTTGTCATGCACTGTGATTTTCACCCCTCTGCGTGCACTGCCCATTCTGGTCTGAATCTACCATGCATGACAGAGGTGGCACTGGATGAAGAGATCTGTGCCTCCGATTGTCCAGTACACTGTTTCATTATAACTTGAAGCTATTTTAACTTGTATAACTGGACTTTCTCACTCCGGAGTACACTATCAGCTATGGCTGTATGAGCAGCCATTGTACCAGTAATCCTTCTTTTATTATCAGTATCTGGGGATGCCAGTAGGCCCTCTCTTAGAAGAATAACTTCAACAAACAAACAAACAAACAAACCAGGGGCACCTGGGTGGCTCAGTCATTAAGCGTCCGCCTTCGGCTCAGGTCATGATCCCAGGGTCCTGGAATCAAGCCCCACATCAGGCTCCCTGATCAGTGGGAAGCCTGCTTCTCCCTCTCCCACTCCCCTGTTTATGTTCCCTCTCTCGCTGTCTCTCTCTCTCTCTCTGTCAAATAAATAAATAAAATCTTAAAAACACAAACAAAAAAACCAAACCAAACTTTTTTTCGCATCTATGGATCCCTTCTCACACGAAATGCATAAAATATACTAGGTTACAAAGGAAACCAATTACACTGAAATATCTAAATAGTAAAACGCACATTTTAATATATGTAACTCAATGTATTAAATAACGAGATCTAGCAGTGTGTCTAATAACTAACATGTCAAACTGTGTCACACGTAGACAACATTTCTAGATGTCAGCAACATTTGTAAGGTGATATAGTTACCTGTGACTTTCACTGGTGACAAAATCACAGGTCCTGCTAAAATATTACTGCAACTTGCTGCCTCCACTCCACTAATGAAGGAAATGCTAAATTTCAATCAGAGATTAGTACAAATAAAACGCAAACGCATTTTTATTTTGCATCCAAGTGCATAATCCCCTGAATTTTAACCACGGGCCCCTTGTGATCCACAGACTCCAGATTGGGAAGCCCTGCATTTAGGTGAGGTCATAAAGGATCAAGAGCTTTGGTAATTGAAGAGAATAAAAAATGAACTCATCACATTTTTCTTCTTCTCTTTGGAAATAATTCCAAAAAGACCTGTCACAGTAAAAACATTCAGGTACACTTACAAAATACTTGTATATGTGAGCTCATTTGATTCTCCTAACAGCCTTGTGAGGAAGGCACTAGATTAGCATTAACCACATTTAGCAAATGTGGAAAGTGATGTGTGTCCATGCCACGTGGCCAGAAATCAAGTGCTGAGCTGGCCCTCAGACACAGAGCTTCCATACCCAGTACATAACTCTTGTGTGGCACCTATAATGTTGGGGTCAGAGAGGGAGACAACAAAAGGGAACGTTAAGACTTCTATCCACAGCAACCTACTTAACCTGGTTTCTGCTAGACTGAACAGGCCCTGGTAACTGGTAAGCCATGTTAGCTCATTTCTCCCTGCTCACTCTCACATACGATTGTGCATAAACTAGTGTCATTTTCTAGAATGCCATAGGTTCCAGCAACTATATCAGGTCCCTCTGACCTGAAGAGAATGCAGAATTTGCTATTATTTCTGGAAGTTTCTTTTCTATTTATCATGTTGTCTCTCTTTATTAGCTTTTTGATTCCAATGATTTTTTGTTTGTTTTAAAGATTTTATTTGTCAGAGAGAGAGAGAGAGAGGGAATGCACAAGCAGGGGGAGCAGAAGGCAAAGGGAGAAGCAGACTCCCTGCTGAGCAAGAAGCCCAATGCAGGACTCAATCCCAGGACCCCAGGATCATGACCTGAGCGGAAGGCAGACACTTAACTGACTGAACCACCCAGGTGTCCCGATTCCAATGATTTTTTTGAAACATTTCTGATGACAAATTCTTCTGGTTGTTTCTTTAAATGCTTTAAATTTCAGGTGCTTTTCAATCTGTGTAGTCCCTGTTTTCCATTTCAAGCACAAAAAGAGAGAATGGCTTCCTATTTTCAAGTACTTTAGAATATTCTTTTGTCAAGTATCTCCCTTTCAAAATGCTTAATTTGGATTTGGTGGTGTCCCAGAATGTTGTTCCACATCATCTTCCTCCTAACCTCGCTTTCCCCATGCACACAAAAGCTCTGCTTTCCTGGAATATAACCACTCTGCTCCAATGGGCCTCAAAAGAGGGACTCTGATGAAGAAAAGCCTTAAGCTTGCATTGCTTTTGCTTTTTAAAAGTCATTTTTCCATTATGAAATTTGGTTTTTACAGTTTTATTTTCTTCTCATGTAAATTTGTCTAATTTTAACATTTTTGCTTTGACCTTCGCACTCAACACTCCCCCTATATATATTTCTTTGCTATTAAAGTTCCTTGCATTTCTCTGTTTTAATCTTTGTTTTGTCCAGCCGGCAAAACTGATTCCGTTCCCTCTTTAGCCTTCCACTTTTGCTCTTTCACTGTGTACCTACACAGAATTTCAGACACTGCAAAATGGTAGCCCGGAAGGGGCTCTTTGCAATTCTCCTGCACAGGCGAGCTGAGTCTTTAACCTCTACAAAATAAAAACTACTCCCTACCTCCTCTGCTATGAGAGAGAGCAGTGAGAGAGTCTGGGGGGAAGGGAAGATAGTGATAAGGGGAAGGTTCAGGTCCAAGAAGTGCTAACCTGGATCGGGAAGTTGAGGGTGTGTGTGTGTGTCTGGAATGCTAATGTCCTCCTATGTGGAGTTCCCCTTCAGTCCCCTAAAAGAGGTACAGTGACAGCAGGCACTTGAAACCTTGTAGGCAGGGCTTTCAGATGGAACACACGTGAGAGACTCTTGGGTAGCCCTGAACTGTGCTCTCGGTTTACAGAGCAACAACCCAGGCAGCTTGTCTAAAGCCACAGTCAACACTAGAGATTCGGCTCCGGATCTGCTCCCCTCTGCCTGGGCTTGTACCCTTACCCCGAACCAGCCAAGCACCGTTTTCATCTTATTCCTTGGTCTTGACTCTTTTTCTGGTAGGTTTAGTTACATGAATTCTTATTGCAACTCACAGCCTCATTATGGCGGGCTCCGGCAGTTTTCCCTCAATCCTCACTACTCCAACAGGCTTTATCCCCACAAAAAAGGTCAGGTGTGGTAATAAAAGAAAGGCAATTATCATTTATTTAATCTTCACAACTAAGTGAGGAAGATGTAATTATTCTCGTTTCACAAAAGAGGAAACTGAGGTTCAAGAAGGTGCAGTAACTTGTCCAAGGCTGCATAGTCAGTGGTAATCGACCCACACTTGGTACCCATACGTGAACGCACAATGTATATTAGTGCTTTCACGGGCAAAGAAATGCTTTTTATCTATTCCCTCATTGTTTTAAAAAATGTTCACTGAACACCTATTACGGGCAGGGTATCCTAAAAGCCTTAACTGTATTTCAATTCCAGTGTCATGGTTCCAAAAAACAAAACAAACTGTCCCTATGATTCTTTTGGAATGATCTCCAGAGAACATTTACAAGCCGCTCCGAATGATTGGGCTTGGTACTTTAAAGACACTGCCTATTTCTTTTCGTCACAAACATTACGACTTAGATCATCTATGTCTTTTGCCAGACTTGGACGTGAAAGACTTTGAGCTGGTTCTAAAAGTCAAAGACAAAGATGTGCTATAACTGAGGACAAGTGACTCCCAAAACAGCTTTTTAGAGAAGTTCCACAGATACTCTGCTTAACTACTGTGAAGTAGGGGAAGCAAGAATAGAGAGGCGGGAATAGGAAGAACTTAGGTTTGAGTCTGGGAGCCACACCATTTACTAGCAGTCTGACCTCTTTAATCTCGCCAGGCCACAGTTGTCTTGTCTGTAAAAGAGGAGTAATCATGGCGCCAAGACTGTAAGGTTGCCGTGAAGATTACTGGAGGTAATGCAGATAAAGCATGCGGAACAAAGCACAGGCACACAGGAAATAATCAATAGAGTTATAATTCTCATTATTATTGCTCTGGCAATTAGAAGAGTTGGATACACTTTAATATTTGCTCTTGAAAAAAAAGATCTCGATGACACTGAAACCTAGAAATTTAGGACAATGGTTTGTGTTGGTTCTAGATAATAATTTGGACATGTGTTTTGGAATACAAGTGGACAATAATAAATTACACTGTTCCATTTATATTTCCATATTCCTAGTATGAATTTATGGTTTTAGGTTAGTTAATGGAACTATCTAACACATAGTAACCTACTATTCGGAAATATACAGTTGTCTTATTTCTCTTTTAATAAATTTGCAAAAGAAAATTCCACTGACACAATGAACTCCACCTTCAGAAGGAAGATTTACTTTTCAAACAAATCTGTTTTTCAAATTATTCTTAACTGATGTATAATTAGCTTTCCAATTTCGCTGGTTTCTTTGTGACAATGTGTTAATTAATAAAAGGAAATATAGAACATTAGCTTTTACCAACTACTAAATACATTCATTTTAAAGGGAAACTGGATTTTATCAAATCTTTTGATTATCCTTGTCATAAAATATGATTTACTGCCATTTGTCCAGAATTTGAAAAACTACAGGCCATAAGGATAAAAATTAAAGACTTAGTTCTTAAAAAAAAAAAAAACACTAGTTGTTAGTCTTTAACTTTATATTTCTTTTCATATATTCTTCTTTTGTCTATAAAGGTATTTTCAGTACCTCTGGCTGAAAAACCACAAATCACCAAAATAAAATATCTTTTGGCTAATCTGACTTAATATTTAACAAGATTAAGATGTCATACTGTATTTTCCTCTTTTATATGAATCTAGAAAAATTTTCAGATGTTAAAAAGCTATGATAAAAGTTCAAGTGTTTAATTATTATTATTTTTTTAAGATTTTATTTATTTATTTGTCAGAGAGAGAGGGAAGGGGGAGAGCAAGAGCACACAAGCAGGGGGAGCAGCAGGCAGAAGGAGAAGCAGGCTTCCTGTTGAGCAAGGAGCCCTATGCGGGACTTGATCCCAGGACTCTGGGATCATGACCTGAGCCGAAGGCAGATGCTTAACCAACTGAGCCACCCAGGTGTCCCTCAAATGTTTAATTATTAAGAGCAATTAGAATGTTACTTATCAGACATCAGTTCAGATACTAACTTGTACTTTTTTTTACTTAAAAGTACAAGTCAAATGACTGTCATAATTAATAGTTAATATACATATAGTCATCTAAAAAGGAAATTAATGCTATGCTTTTCATTTAAAAAAAAAATCAACCTAATCCCAAGTCCAAGACTTTTTAGGTGCTGGTAAACACGCAGTGATGTTCTATATTAAAGTAAGGCTGTAAACTGTAAGTTGTTTTTGTTTTTTAATTTAACATAGTTCCACTCTTACCCATAAAAAGGAAATCAGTTTTGAGTTATGGCACAGAATATGAAAAGGAAATGTCAAGTGACAATATTACCAGTTAGTTACTTAAAAGCCCACTCGAGTTAAAAGCCAGTTAAATCCTAATTTAGAAGACTTCATGCACTATATGTAGATTTTACCACAAAGATCTCATACTTTATCCCTTTAGCCTATTGTTTCTTATTTGAGACTTTCTTTTTAAATTAAGTTAATGAAGTTAAGATAATAGGTAAAAGGTCAGGTTTAAAGAAGGAAAAAAATTACCCTATGGGGTTATTCAATAATGACTTTATGACTTGAATTTCCACTTGAGCATGGACTGTAATTCAAAAATCTCAAGTTATTTTAATAAGATCTTATCAGTTTGACTTTTTGGGGACCAATCCTTTTCCTGCATTAACATTTGGATTCCAGAAGAGTTTCACCTCAAATGCATAAGAATATTGGTCTTGATTGGTAATTACATGTTACATTTAGATCAGTTAGGAAGGCACGCATACCACAAGTTTCTGGAGCAGGCCTTTCTGAGCTGATTTTTTTAACCTTATTTAATACACATCCAATTTACTAATAGGGCCAAAGTTCACCTGAAATTTGACAGAGCTATCTTAAGACGTAGGTTGACAAATGGCATTGGTTTTTAGACAAAGTTCTTTTTCTTTTCTGCTCCCCTTCTCAAAATCAGGGTTACTGCTAAGCAAAAAAACCCTGAGATTTACACTACACAGAAGAAAATCCACCAAAGAATTACCTCAGTAATGGAAGTACTGGCAGGAGTGGAAGAACTTTTACATGTCCAACACTATCCCATCTTGGTCACCTTAAAGTTCACCATTTTGTTGTGCTTTTCACCTATTCCAAATTGTAAAAGTTGAACAACACACACATACACACACACACACACACACACACACAGACACACACACGGGAACCTGAGAACACGATGCAAACTATAACTACTTTCAAATAAGTGAAAAACCTAAAGGCATTCTTGAGCTGCAGTCTCCTGTGTGCTACCCACTCTGGAGGACATATAATCAAGTCATAGTCTGTCTTTTTTTTTTTTCAACTAGGTTGAAAGCAGTTTGAATAAGGCTACTGCCTCTACACAAATGGCACTAATTTTTCCATTTGGGTAGAAGTCTTTTAACTTCAGCTGTTATGCCCCTGGCAAGGAAGTGGAGCTGGACTGGACAAGACTAAAAAGATTTCCTGGGTTTGATTTGCTGTCGATCATGAAGTCGGCTTTGCAAATGGCAGAAAGGACTCCTCTTTTCTCTGCCACTGCAAACTCACGGGACTCGGTGGAAAGGGCTGTGGGGAATCAGACTGTCATAATTTCTCTTCTGGTTCTGAATTCATGTGGACACAGGCTTCTGAGCAGAACTTGATCAACCCACGTAGCTTTTATATTAATTTTCTCCTCATTGTTTTTCATCCCTCAATCCTTTGTCAGAGGCAACACACATACAGAAATGGAAACTGAGCCACAAACGACTTAGCATAAATGCATCCCAGGCCAATAAAAACTGCATTTTCCTCTTGCTAAAAGTGTAATTTGTAATTAATATAATCATTCTTATTTTACTTAAAGGAGAGTGCTATTTGTAATGTTAAAAATAGTTCCTCAAAAGGGGCAGTTCTCTTAAAATGAAAACTAGTTATTTAATCAACTTTTATAATTAATTTATAAATTGGTCTCAAATATTGAATAGCTTCAATGTTGGTATTTAGACAATACAGAGTAGGCTGTATATTCGATAAAGCCATGATGAAAGATTTTCAAATGAGATTTATTTTTGTCTGCTGTCTGCTATATTAAAACATTCAATAACTACATACTGGCTGAAAAGTCAATTATAGAATAAAGTAGAAATCTGACTAATGTGGATAAATTTTGATCTTAAACTCTTCTTTTTCGCCCTTTCCCTGCTGCAAACCAACACAGGTATACACCGCAATCATGCTTGGATTTTTTCACTTTACCTCAATCTTCTTCAAAATTATTTTGATAATTTTCTGGACTCCACTGCTCAAATCGATGTGGAGAAAAAAGTCTCAATAGTCATTAACAAAGCAAGCACATTAGGGCACTTATAGTTTGCCAGTAAAATATCTGATTTACTTTCTATACACTTATGTGTTTAAAAAGAAAGCTAAAAAGTCCTTAGTGAAACACATTTTACAATACAAAGATCAAATTTCATTATTTTTTATTTAAGACTGGCCTATTGTAAATTCAAAAAAATTTTTTTTTCTAGTCTACAGACATATATCTTAACAGAAAATAAACTCTTGATCCTACAAAAATTTTTGAAACACTTGGGAGATTGCTATTAAGGAAACTGTTAAATATATCAAGAACCTGTTAAAATATAATTATTGATTTTTTTGTTATTTTACCTTATTACCTCAAAGAATAGGAAAAGAACTATTAAAAACATTGTCCCAGAATCATACCATTATATGCATTCTAAAATGTCTTCAAAAAGCCATTTTTATCTTAAAGCTAGATTTCATCCCTGAAATGTTAATAATCAGGAATTTAATCTACTGCTTTTTTACAGTTTTAAGTTTAAGAGACTGTATGGTGTTTAGATGTTAAAAATACCTAGATACGTCAAGTGAAGAAAAGCTGTGGCAATTATATGAAAAATTTAAAGACATCTGTCACTAAATGTCAATGTCCCAAGCAAAAGACATCTTAGTAACTTTTGAATTATCCCATATAGGTACCAACAAAATTTAACTACAACTTTGATTTTAAGACAAATCAAAATAAATATATATATTTTTATTCTAGGAAAAAATCATATGCAGGAAAATTCTTCTATCTGATGCAATTTAATACCACTCACTTGAGTATTTGAGATTTATAGGTATGCATTCTCCTTAAAATTCTAACAGTACAATATGTGATTTTATGCTACCTTTTTATTTTACTTCTTCAAGCATTTTTACAGCTTCTGGAATAGCTACCTAGTTATTACACTGTACAAAAATGATATCCTTAACTTTTTTTCCCACTTGCATTGTAAAAAAACTATGCTCAAGTATGAAGCATTTTATACCTCCCTTCTTAATCATCTATTTAAAATTTCAAAAAGAGCCAACAGTTAATATTATCCTTCAAGAGCTTTTGATACATGCTTTTCAGAACTATAAAATTTCAGCCAGAGAATAACTCTGCATCTTTTAAAGGAGTTTCTTGACTTTTCTCCACATCTGCCAATGAGGTAATCAATATCGACAAGTCCCAATGTGATATAAGTAAAAAATAAACATCATCATAAGCTGATAATTCCATCAAGTCTGATAATTCTATTAAGGTAAACACAAACATTTTTCATTCGGAGGCCTAAAATTCAACTTAAGATTTTTTACATCCCAACATTAAAGAAACTGCTCAACTTTCCTGAGGCTTTGTCACAGAAAAAAAGCTGGGGGCAGGCTATAGTTCTTATGGGTGGGCTTAAACCACTGTTATTTTTTGCATTTATTCCTTAAAAGGCCTTCACTGAAGGATTAACGTCTGCAAACAATGAAAAAAAATAATCAGAAGTACACTTGAAAAAAATTACTTAAAACTCACTTCTTGCCTCAATCAAACACAAAACTCCACAACAAATAAACCTAAACGTCGCGATTTTAAATCCTTTTTTTTTTAACCAACTGAAGCACAATTTCTTTAAAACAAAGTATAAACCAGAATATTGTTTAAATTTCTGTCCACGAGAGACACACTTTAATGCAGAGGTAATAAACTCCAGAGGAAAAGAAAAAGAGGATCATTCTCCTAATTGCACTTGAAGCTGCCATGATTTCAGTGAAGGAAGCAGAGAGGCCCAATTCCAGAACCGAGAGTCGCCGGGCGGTGAAGGGGTCTCCGGTCACAGCCTCAACTCCAATCCAAGTGCAGGTCTTGAGCTGTCAGTCTCAGACCTAATACCACTTGTGAAGGGGCCAAAAACGCCCCTGCAAGAAGCCTATTCTGGGGTCACTTATACTTAAGTTTTCCTTAACTTCTCCCCTGCCACCGCGGCGATAGGTGAACCCTTCGGTCGTGTTTTTCACGACTGCCATTGTCTGGCTGCAGGATGGGAAGCTCTCTTAAGTGAGGCACCGTTGGAAAAACCACGATTTTACAGAGCATCATTTTCCCGCCCATGTACGGCGAAAATAAACTGTAATCCTACTAGGTGAGGATTTAAACCTCGCCTGACATCCCCCTCCCCCGAAGAGGGGAGCAAGCAGAGGAAGTTGCAAAGTGACAGGAATTTTAGCTAGCGAACGGGCTCTCCTCAAACATTGCTGGCTGAGAGCGCTCGCCCCCAACGCGCTCCCGGACACCCACAGTTCCTCCTTCGCCGTTGAGGGGAAGAGAGCGGGACCCGCGACTTCAGAGGTCAGGCCGGGGAAACAACCTGCTCTTTGGGCAAGAGGAGGAGAAGGCTCAGCGCAGAGCCAGGGCCGCCGTAGCCGGCCGCAGCATCCTCGCCCGGGTCCCCGCGGCGCAGACTGCCGAGTGTGGGGGCCCGAGGCCCCCTGGTAACTCGGTAAGGGACGCGCCCTAGCCCCGCTGCCCCCGCGTTCCCCGCTTACGCGCGGGTCTGCAGACTCGCCGCCCACCCTCCGGCGCCCGCCACCCCTCACGCCCTCCCAAACCGGCCGCCGCCTCACCGCTGGGGTCCGCGCGGGCGCCGCGGTCGGGGACGCGCGCCTTTCTCCTCCGGGGGCCGGACGTGGAACCTGCGCGCCCCAAGTTGTGCGCGGATTGAAGCGGCTCTCTTAGCTCCTCGGGGGAGACGGTCCGGCCTCGGAGCCTCGGCCCCGGCGGGCGCGGGCGGCAGAGGACATCTCCGCACCTCCGCCTCAGCCGCACCTCCGCCCCATCCACACCTGCCGCCGCGGGGCCGCTTTGGCCGCGGCTCCTCCTCAGCTCCGCCCCTCGCCCGCGCCCCGCCCCACCGCCGCCTCCGCCACCTCCGCCGCCGCCGCGGGAAAAAGGGGGAGGAAAGAGACTCCCCGGCTGCGGAGCGCGGGCCGAGGCGCTGCGCCTCCTCCCTCGGGCTGGGGCGGGACTCAGGTCTCTCCACTGCAGCTCGGCTCCCAAACGCCGGAATTTGGTGGGGGAAGCGGCAGCCACGACAGCCCCTCTGGCCACCGCAGCCTTTTGCGGGCGGGAGCGTCTCGCAGAGAGTCCGAGCTAAGCAGGGGAGAGGCTCCCACCTGCGAGAGCCGGAGCTCCTCCGCGCACTCTCAGTATCCAAACTTAGCAAACTGCACAGCGGAAGTGCCTCCTAGGTGGGACCCTTGCATTTGTACGGGTCTTCTAAAGCCATGCCTGGTAGCATGGGCCCCGCGGTTTAACTGGCAAGGTGGGGGATCCTTCCATCTGGAGTGGCCGCCGTGCCTGCATTTGCAACTGTGTGGGTGCTTCGAGGCCTTTCTCAGATGCCATCTCCACCACGAATTTTTTCCAGATGCTCTCACCCGCGGCCCAGATTTGATTTTTTACAGGTGCTCTCACCCGCGGCCCAGATTCGATTTCACCCTCTTTTGGATAGCCAGGGCTCTCTGAACCTACCTACTGGCCTTTCCTTTGGATGAGAGCGCTTTGTGAAATGCAATGGGTCGTCTCTAAACACGTTATTTTTATTGTGTTGTGTGGACCCAATATTCAGTACTATAGAATACAAGCAGAGAGGTTTACGCTTTCCTAATCCTTCCCACTTGGGCTGAAATTCTTTGAAGGCGGAGGCTACAATAAGTTGCTCATCTCTGGAAGTTTTCAAGTAAATACAGAACGGTAGTTGGCAGGGTGGTCGCATCACGTGACCTAGCCAGAAATTCTGGCGGTCCTACTTATTTACACCCTTCGAGAACCCAGAGAAGCGCCTAGCATCTGGATGGGGGGGGGGGGGCGGTTGCGGGTACAGAGTAGTTGTGTTTCTGTGTGTGAATGTAATTTGTTTTTGGCAAAGGTCAGTCTAACTACCACAAAGAAAAATTCCACGGCGGGGGACAGGGGGGCGGCGAAGCAAAGTTCGTAGTGGGATTTTATTGATGGTGGAATCTATCTCCGTGTGAAAAATCGTTTCTTCAATCACAGTGAAACAGCTTCATCAGATGTTTGCTAATGAGTTGGTATTTCCTATAGGCTCCTTTCTTTAGCCAACTATGTAAGTTCAATGCAGATGATGTATTACATAAATTATTTTTGCATGAGCACTTGAGATAAGGACTATATGAAAGATTCAAATTTTAAATTTTCTGTATGAAATACAATTGAATAAAATGTTGATCTACCATGTATCATTTCGGACACTTAAGTGTATGTTTTGACTTGTGAAGTCAGTTGTATTTAATGGTCATTAGTATTACCTAAACAGGTAGGATTCAGAGAAACTCATCTACACTTCAGTTTAAAACAGGTTGAAATCATGAACTCTCTTTTAAAGAACTGAGAAATCTCAAGCCATCTTGATCTTGAATGAGAAATAAAGAACAAAAATTAACACGGTTATTGCTATTAAAATATTCCTGATATTTTTGAAAATGAGTTTCCAAATTTTATAGTCACAGTATAAAGGAAAAAGCAAATATTTTGCAAATCATGAAAAATGTGCCTTAAGATGTAAAAGACTGTGAAACTTAGAGCGAAGTGCTTTTAAATATACGTATAAACATATATATATAAATATTTGGCAAAATCTGTTCATAGAAAACTCAAAATTAAAAGCATTCTTTGAAGTAAGAAAAAAACGACTCTAATTTTATCACGGAAAAAATATAGTATCAAACTCAAATAACTGTTTTAAACATAATATCTAAAAAGGAAAAAAGATTTCATTATAAATGAGTTCCATTACACAAGTCTGTATCCAAAGTCCAATAGGTAAGATATTGAATATGCAAACATAAGCATTTCATTTGTGGAACACATTTTTAAACTTTTATACACAGCCCAGAATAATGTTATAGAAAAGATTATACAATTGCTTAACCAAAATTATATATCATAATATGGTGAATAAAAAGAGGCGATGATAGGATAATTCACCTCCAGCAGTAAAATCAACCCAAACAAAAACTATTTTAAGCCCATAGAAAGAGAAAGAATTCTCTTTTAGACTTTTTGATTTGGGGCAAACAAGCTGTTTGTCCCAAGACAAATACACATAATATCACAGTAAACCCAGAGTTAATAGGACACAGCCATAAATGGCTCACACAGCAAATCACGTAGGCATCTTCAGCTTTATCAAAAGGGCTGGCCCAGGGCACTTCACATACAACTCTTTGTTCACATTTTACTCCGTGATAACGACAGCATTGTCTGAAATTTGAGAATTTCCTCTTTAATCTTTACCTGCAAGGGAAAGATGAACTACTGTTTACTTTCTAACTTACCTAAAGATGAGCACCAAAGCCATATTTTCTTCCAGCATCTAAATAATCTCTAAATAGATTATAACTTATAAAATTTAATTTGTTTCAATTATTAATGATTTTTGTATTTTAAAACTGTTGTGTGTTACTAATCACATCCTTGCATATCCACTGACCATCAAGGACTTTCAGAAGAGAATGGAATAGAATCTTTACCTCATTTTAAGTTTTTAAAAAGTTAACATTTAAAGTTACACACACATAAATATATTTCACACACACCTTCCCCCCCACCTTTGCACACAAATGAGGCACAGGACTTAATGGGAGTAGAAAGACTAAGATACCTTTTTCGAAAATATGTATTTACAATAATTATGAAACCAATCATTAGCAGAAAGTCTACACAATATACTTTCTATTCTGTTTTTAGTTAATTTATTTAGAAAAAAATTTCCCCTATAAGCAAACCCAAATTCCGATTATTATTGGTATTATTTTTGAACATCGACATGGTACAAGAGGCATGGGAAAGAATTTCTGCTAGAGGCCTTTCTGTCATCCTTTAAAATTCTGATGAGTTTTATATGGAATATAGCAGATCATTTCAGTTGAAATGATTCACCTCTTTGATGACACTGACAAGTATTTTTAATGTTTTCTTTTTAGTGAAAAAAAAATCTTGCTAAAAGACAACAGAACAGATACCTATACAAACTAGTGGGTATATGACATCCTGACATTATTTTGAAATGTTTCATAATTAAGAATAAAAATTGAAATAAGTAAGAAACTATAACATCGAAGTCACTTAAAAATTACTTGTGATGTCCTATGTGTCCTTACACAACTTTTAACACTTTGATCATCTTTCATTTGTAAACATTTTTTTGCTGGCTGCAATCTCATGCTTGCTACTTTCTGAATAAGAGTACTAACTGTGGAGAGAGGTGGGAAAGAATCATTTTGCTGCATAGAGCAAGGGGAAAATGAATATTTCTAAAAGAAGCAATGCCACGCTTTTTAAAGTAAATTTTATAGTTAAAATAGGAGCAAGTTGAAATGTTTTGTGACTATATTTTTTGTTCCATGCTAAGTTTAGAATGTTCTTTTCCATGGTAGTGTTATTCTCTCTGAACAAGTAGTCAAAAACACACATTTTATTTTACCTAACTTCCATAAAGTAGGACTAGTGAAAGAAATTATATATATATATTATTGAAATAAACCGAATATGAAAAAGTGAGCCATGTCCAATTTTGTTCTTTATATGGTTTTTATAAGAATATTTATAGAAAGTCATGGTTTTCATCCCCTTAAACATGAAATAACGTATTCTTGGCTTGTACAATTGTCGTTAGGTATACATATATTTATTAAATGCTAAATCAGTGTTCACAAATTTTCAAGATTGCTTGTTCAATCTCCATTTTAGGAATGGCCATGGAATTTTTTTTTCATTGAAAATGTAATCGGTAATACCAGCAGCTAAAAAAATTTCACCAGTCGTTAACATAGAAAGTTAATCTTTGGCTCGGAAAGAAATCTTTCTGATCAGTGACCTTATTCATCTTTGACTCATCCATATTTTGAAGACTCAGAAGATAGCAGTGCTACCTATAAGAAAGAGTGGTGGTTCTCAACTCCCACCCACACATGGATGATACGGGTCTATCTGCAGGCTCGGCATCAATTATTAGGTTTTGACTGTCATTCTCAATACTTACAAACTCTTGATTCCATCTCTTGCTCCTCTCAGCAAGTGAGGGCAATGTTTTTAAAGGCGTAATCTTAAATTTGTTCTAATTTGAAAAGATTAATCATTCATAGCCATTACTCATAAACCACCTCAGATCTTAGAGACACACCAAAATGTTCTACGTACCTCAGAAATAGAAAGAGAACAAAGTTATGCAAAACTCAGATCACTGAGTCTTATTCTAAGGAAAAAAGTCAGTTTACTCTCTCTTACCGAATGCCCTGGGGATCTCTTTCTCTTCATGTAGGTTTAAGCTCTAGTTGAGTGGTGAGATGAAGTAGCTCTAGGACATATATGAGGAAACAGTGGGGAAGACTATGGTTCTACTACTAAAGTCTTACTACTAAGTATGCTCCACAGACTAACACTATCAACATCTCCTGGGAATTTGTTAGAAATGCAGAATCCTGGATTCCACTCCAGATCTACTGAATAAGAATCTGCATTTTAGGAAGATCCTCAGTTGATGTGTGTACATAGTAACATTTGGGAAACACTTTAACATTAATTTTAGAGATATGCATAGTTAATATAAACATTTCCTTTTCTGTGGTTTTGGTTGCCTGGCTTTTTCTTTTTCTTTTTTTTTTTTTTGCTGGAGAATGGCAGAAATCTTCAGGTCACTAATGCTTCTTGCATTTTTATTAAGGCCTCAAATAGGAAACAAGACTTTCAGGGCAAGGATTTTAGAGCAACATTTAAAAATTGGGCCACTGAAATCATAGATTAATAGAGACACAAAGGTACCTTGAGAAATCATATGGTTTTTGCCCTTCTTCATTCTGGACAATTCTTTTTTTTCTTTTCTTTTCTTCCCTTCTCTTCTCTTCTCTTCTCTTCTCTTCTCTTCTCTTCTCTTCTCTTCTCTTCTCTTCTCTTCTCTTTTCTTTTCCAAGCTCTTTAGGACCACATCAAAGCCTCCTAGTGGGATTTGTAGGCAAATGTCAGGGACTGCCAAACCCACCGAATATAAAATGTGACTGTATATTCCTATCTAAAAAGAGAGTTCTTGGGACACTTGGGTGGCTCAGTCATTTAGGCATCTGCCCTTGCCTCAGGTCATGATCTCAGGGTCCTAGGACGGAGCCTCCCGTCAGGCTCCCTGCTCAGCCAGGAGTCTGCTTTGCCCTCTGCCCTTCCCCACCCCTCTCACCCCACTCATGCTCTTTCTCTCAAATAAATAAATAAAATCTTTAAAAAATGAATAAAAATAAAAAGAGAGTTCTCACTGTTCATCTGATTCACAGAGGGTGTGTGTCTGTTTAAGAACCGCTCATATGTCTTACTTTCCTCTAAATCCTGTTTCACTGGGTCATTCCTGTGATATCATGTTTTAAAAAATTATTCGATTGAAAACATTGCCTATTTTAATTCACCTTTCAATCTTTCTGTTTAAGTATCTGTAGCATGTTGTCAACACCCTTTAAAAACCTTGGGACTAGTGCTTTGCCTTTCAGTCAGCCATTATTCTGGAGAAGATATTTTCAGTCATTAAACTATTTCTGAAGTGGAGGAAATACTTAAGAATCATCTTAAACCAGCTAACACTTGTGGTAATCCTGTCTTTTCATGTGTGTGTCTCTCCCAGGAGTGACAGGGCAGCTATTGAAGAGTTCTGAATAGATCCTAAATTCTAGTCCTCCTTTCCTTATTTAAAAAGAACTGGACCGATTCCTACAAGGAATGTATTTACTAGAGAAAGGGAAAGAAGTGAAGGAATAATGGATTCTGCTTTGAACCATTTTGAACAAGGTAAGTAATGGTAAATTACTTCCATTGGGAAAAGATAGCACAGTACATTCTATCGAAAGTGAAGACTATTGTCATCAGCTTAGCACACTGAATTGGAATTATTTTAGAGTAGTAAAAAATATGTTTTAGTCATCCCCTCATTCTTGGCATTGTGGTGGGTGCAGGGGAAATGTATTTAGGCTTTGGAATGAATAGGCTCTCCTGTTTTACTCCTCATTCTGTCTCTTACCTTGAATAAATGCCCTGCATCTTTGTTCCTCACTTTTGCCCCAGGAAAAATGGTAAAATACCATCACACCTACCTCATATGGTCACTGTAAAGAAATAAACAAAATGATGCGTGAAGATTGATCGTAGAGTGGAGGGGATACCATCCTTCTTTATTAAAGAGAGAACAGCACCCATTCATTTCCATTCTACTGGTCTGTAAGGGTGCTGCTGCATGCCTAGAGTGCTAGGTACTATATGGAACACATCAAAGACATTCGAATGTCTTTGGGGTGTTGGTTTTAAGGCTGAGAATGCCAGCAATTTGGAACCACATCAAGGATTGCAATCCATTCCCACTCCCCATCCAATGAATAACTAGTTAATAAAGGCCATGCCAGCATGCATGTTGGATACAAGAAAAAACAAGCTTGCAGCCAGGGAAACCTGGCACATTCCTTAAATCCCTGTCCAGCTATGGCAAGAGAGCTAGGATCTCAGCAGATGTTCAGTTAAGACCGAAATGGTTAGTGTATATGTGTCAAAGAAAACAAAATGCAGATTACCTTTGTGGCCACCACTCACCTTCCATGAAACTACCTGAAATGAGAGCTAGCTATCTTAAGAGAGACATGTGAACATACCCAATGTCCTCAGGTAGGAGGAATTTATGTTGTTAGGATATATCTTAAATGGTTTTAGTAGAGGATGTTTGAGAGAGTCTTTTTGCACCCCCCCCCCCTGGCTATTTTAGAAATCTCTAGTACCTGACATTTGCATGAATGTGTTCTTATGTGAGACTTCCTCACCAGGGAAACTTTCCCAGAGGTGTTCCTAACCTCTCTTCTTTTCTGTTCAGTTGCTTTGTCTCCTGTTTTCCCACAATTAAAAAATAAAACAGAATAACTCCGTAATATCATTTGCATTGCCTCTCCTCTAACCTTTCAGGAACGAGCACTGTGCCTTATTTGTCTTTACTCTGCCAGTCTGGACCATTTCCAAACATGTGGCAGGTGCCCTATAAATGCAAGAATGAATACCCTGACCCAACATTTCCATTTCTCAAACTTGGTATCCCACATTAGGAATTTCATGACAAAAATAGAAAGAAAGACAGAGAGACAAAGAAAGAGAGAGAGAGACGGAGACAGAGAGGGAGGAAGAGAGTCAAATAAATTTGAGAAATCTTGGGTTTATAAAAGTTAAACATTTTTTAAAATACATGACTTCTCAGAGCCTTTTATATTCCAACATGCATTGTATTTCCCAAACATTTTTGGCCATGAAATCGACTTTCCCTCTTCTGGAGTTTAGCAGGGCACGATTTGCAAAACTCAGCTCTAATCCAAACAGAAGCAATTCTTACATTCAGCAACGGTTCTTTAATGCTTTCTAAATTACAGTGTGTAATACTCTTTCGACAAAACACCAAAAGATTCACAAGTACCTGATTTTCAACAATATTAATACAACGGAATCCCGGCACAAGGAAACAATGTAGACACCAGCCTTTGAGTGCGTCCTAACAGGATTTCACCCGGGGTGGATATGAGCCTGACTGATGTTATTTTACCCAAAGTAAGCCAGCACAAAGAGCAAAAGAAAGAAAATGTTCAGCACAATATTTTGTCAGACAATGGTGTCAGCATAGCAAAGATAGTAATTACAGCTCTGGTTCTAGACATGGGCCATATAGTTGTCAAAGAGCTTTCACTCTCCATCCTGGGGAGACAGTTTGAATTGATGAAATGCACATGAGAAAGGGGATTGTATGGAACAGATCTCTGCGGGTGTTGATCCTCTTACACTAGGTCCTCCTCCTGCTGCTTTTCCATCTTTCCTACCCCTCCTACCTGCCCGTGGTTGGTTTCCACCTCTCCTCCATTCCACTGCCTTACGCTCCTCAGAATACTGTATTTTGTCTGCCTTCTGTTGCTTTAGGACTGGCACATATTATTAAATCAACACATAGAATATTGCTTTGAGCAAAGATCATATTAAAAATATACCACAACTAGGGGCACCTGGGTGGATCAGTTGGTTAAGCATCCGACTCTTGGTTTGAGGTCAGGTCATGATCTCAGGGTCGGGGGATCGAGCCCCACATTAGGTCTGTGCTCAGGGCGGGGAGTCTGCTGAAGATTCTCTCTCCTTCTCCCTCTGCCCCCGCTTGTGTGCTCTCTCTCTCTTTCTCTCTCAAATAAATAAAAAATCTTTAAAAGAAATATATCACAACTAGTATAATGTGGCACTGGCCAACCACAGCCGAAGGTAGCCAGAGCTCTGGAGGTCTAGAAAGTTCTCCCAACTGTCAGGAATTAACTCACTAATTGCTGAATCAAGGGCTGCAGGAGGGGGCGTCCCGAGGAAAGAGGCCAGGAATGTTGAAGGGGCACTGGAGGGGTCTCAGGATTGTAGCTATCTACCTCTAGTACAGAACTACGTCAGGGCTTAACAAACCCAGTCATACCAGTGCACGCTAGATGCATGTCAGCCCTGTATTCAGTAACTTTTTTCTAAGTACCCGCCGTGTACTGGGCATCTTGCTGGGCCCCGTCGATAGGGCCAGGAGCAAGATGTTTATTCTAGTATCTAATTTCCTAATGTATCGAACACAAAGAGATCAAGAGGCAAATTAAAATGAAGTCATGATTATTTCTCTTTATCTAACTTAAATACCAACACCAGTCTGTAATTAGGCTTTAGGCAATGGATAAAAGGGGAAAATAAGGGAAAAGGAGGTTAAATTTCGGAGTGGGAGTAAAACAAAACTGCCCTCAGCAGGACGAGCTGCTGTGCTGGGACGTCCTGGAAATCTTTGCTATCCTTGTCTTTGGAAGGCACTTCTTCACTTTTGGAAACTTCTCTCCTAAAACCTTTTTCTTGGCGATTTTTCATTGAATCTTCAATTTATATAGGCATGGGAAGTGTGGGGGAAATGTTTCTTGAATATGTCTTTAATTCAAAAAGAAAATTAACGCTACAAGAGAGTGTCTTTCTTTCCTAATGGAAAAAAGAAATGAATTTGTTTGTATCCTGTTTGCTCCCAAGTCACAAAAACACGGTTATCGCTTCTATAAAATATAATGATGATCTTTTTTTTTTTTCTTTTCAAGTTTTTATTTCGATTCTAGCCAGTTAGTAGATATGGTAAAATTGGTTTCAAGTATAGAATTTAGCGATTCATCACTTGCACATAAAATGAGGATCCTTTAAAAATCTGGTTTTATCCTCTGAAATACACATGGAAATTTATCCCACTGTCCCTCTGGCTGGTTTGAAGAAGAAAAAGTAATCGTTGAGCTGTTTCTCCCAGGCAGAGTTGAAGATCCATTCACATCTGACCCTCACAATAATGCTATAAGGTGGAATTACAATCCCTATTGCTGTGGAGAAGCTGAAGCTGAAGTAACTTAGCTCGGCTAAGATAACACAGGGCAAGTGGCAAAGTCAGCATCTGAGCTCATAAGGCTCCAGGTTGAAGGAACTACTGATAAGTTCATCTTTGCTAACAAATTAATCACCTTTCCTTAAAGTCTCAGAAATCAATACTCAGCACCATCTTACATCATCACTAATTGAACAAGTCAAGATAAGAAGTAAGAATAAAGTTGAGATGGCATATACACAGAAACAATTCACCATATAACTATTACATCACTAGGCACTATTCACTTGAATTGATTTTAAAGTTGAAATGGGTTCTATCGTGTATAAAACACATGTTAAGGCTAGTTTGATTCATTGTATGTTGTGTTTCTAATATCGGAATGAACTTTATTGTCTAATGTGAGTTGAAGGCAATCTAGGCTTTTTTATCCAAAATAATACACCCCCAAACAGATGTAGGTACAATCCCAACGCGAGACTCCATTTTGTTGGTCTGCTGTTACTTTTCCTTAAGAACTAGTGTGTGATCTATGGATGTGCATACAAGTATTTGCTCTTGGGTTAAAAAGTGGACTGTCTGTGCAGAGCCAGTTTATCCTCTGTTCTCTCTAATGAATAGTTTCTTCACTCTTTTCCCTCCACAATTCACTTTACACTATTTTCTCACACAGAATAGGAAATGTGACATGAGATAGAATAGGAAATAAAAGCAGGATATAGAGGAAAAATAGAAAATGAAAACTTTTTGAAAAAAGATTTTATTTATGAGAGAGAGAGAGAGAGAGAGAGGTCGAGCATGAGAGGGGGAGGGGCAGAGGGAGAAGCAGACTCCCCACTGAGCAGGGAGCCCAATGCAGAGCTCCATCCAATCCCAGGACCCTGAGATCATGTCCTGAGCGGAAGGTGGCCGCTTAACCCACTGAACCACCCAGGCACCTGGAAAATGAAAACTTTTATGAGAATGAGAAAATATTTTTTAAATGTGTGTATGTGTGTGTGTGTGTGTGAGTGTGTATGCATGCATACAGTTTGTATAATGAGCATCCAGTTTTCACCCTGGTGTAAAAAGATCTAAGAAGATAAGAGGAGAGAATAGTAGGATCGGCAAGATGAGTGATAGTTATAAAACAACAAAGGGTATGGACTTGTTCTCTGAATCCCAGAATTCATGACACTTGAGAAAGGACCAAAGAAATGCTATTTGTGGATTAAGCCAGGAATAAATACGCAAGTGTGATAATAATAATTATAGTATGTAAAACTCACCAGTTTTCAAGAAAAATAGACTGATGTGTTTATTTTAACCATGATTTGTTCTCTTTTCAAATACTAAATGCCATGGAGTGTCGTTATGACAACTGAAAGTTTTGGTAACCTGCATGGCCCTAAGCGCTTGTTAATGAGTTCTAGTTAACAGAATGCTACATAAATGCAAGTTGCTGAATACTAGGTAAACCTCTTTTATTGTATTCTTTAAGATGGAAAGATATTTTTCTTTATATGGAGGGTTGTAAACTTTCAAAAGCTTAAAAACTTCAGTAGGTGAAGCCTGAAAAATGAGGTAGATTCAAAAGTGATGTACTTGGGTTTATAATGGTGAAGTGGGCTATAATGGAACCTAGAGATATTTGGAAGAGATTTCTAGTTTTAGGAATAAATAAATTTTTAGGAATAAATAAATTTCTAGTTTTAGGAATAACAACAGGATACCTCCAAAGTAAGGGAGGCGAAGCAAAGAGCCTGAAAGTATTCACTAGCTCCGTATAACACTTCTTATTTTCTCATATTTAAGCTCTTGAAATTGATATATACTAATCCGATTATGTATAAATACTCATCATGCTTCCAAAAGAATTAAGGAGAAAGCTGGCTATATTGATCGAGTTATATACATTTTTTATAGGAACAAGTTTTTTTGCCCTGGCCCATAGTTAAAGATGTGAAGAAAAAGTAAATGAGTTTCTGAAATCAAATCCTCCTAACCAAATTAGTTCTAATTTTCTCATTTTATTTAAGTGCATCTGAGCAATAAAAAATGAAAAGTAATTATTGATACGTAATGAATTTAGCAATTTTTTGGTACCTTTCCTTCAATATCTTGGAATTAGTATGTCAAAGCTTTGCTCAAGTTATATAAAATCACTGACAATATTAGTTAACCAACTCAAAACATTCCTTACTGTTAAGATATTGCTATCTTTGGCATTTAGGAAAGTACAGCTTGCTGAGATATGACATCATTCTTTTCCTGGGCTGGCATATGACTACCGGTTTGCTAAGCTAAGTGCCTCTTCAGAAATCTGTTCTTCTCATAATTTGCCTCGTCAGCTTATTTTAAATAAAATCTTTTAAGACACATTTACAGTAGAAGTTCAATGTTAAAGAGCTCGAATCCTCTAATCATGGAAAATTGGAGATGGAGAGGGCCCAAGCAGGCTATCCAAACGCCAAACCCTTACCAAAATGGGATTGCTCTATAGAGAATGTCATTTGCCTCTATTTCTTCATGTATCGAAATCTTTTAGAAATGATCCAAGATTCAAACAGGTCTCATAATTGGAATGTTTTCCCACTTTCTTTTCTGCTGTTCCGGTATAACTTTTATCGTATGTAGACAAAATATCACTTCATATTTGTACGGCATGTGTCCTTTCTTCTCCTGCTGTTGTTTTGAGCTATGAGAGGAAGGGATAAGAGGAGTGCCTAGCTTCTCAATGACAAAGCGAAAGAAAGGAAGAAAGCCCGAGGAGCGCACCAGGAAATGGGACTTAAAAGCAAATCTGCCTAAATAGGATTGCGTTTCTCATGACATTGTTCAGCATTTATATCTTTACCCCCAAAAACATTCAAGCCACCTCTCCTCCCCAAATCTGGACATAACATTTTTTCCTTCAGAAAATCAGAATTAGAAAGTCAGGAACTAATACGGCTTGCCATCCACAGAAGTGGGTTACTCCTGAGGAACATAAAAGAGGGTAGTCAGGACAAGAGGAACGAACTTTACTTAGTGCCATACCTAAGGTAAAACGCAAAGGAGAAGGAAACAGAACCAAAGGTCAGAGGGAAGTAGAATGGGTGCTCAGTTGGTAGACCAAACGGAATCCCACAGAGAGAACGATCCATGAGTAATTAATTACTCACTGGGCATCTGACATGGCTACCCTGTACTAAGCACCGGTTAAGAATATAGAAATATAAGCTAGGACCCTTTAGTAACTTCACTTCTAGGTGGTGGACACACTTAACCTAGGTAAACAATGGTTGACAGTTTTCTTTTATGTTAAAGATCTTAAGAGTCAGAGGAGTTCAGTGATGTGAGCAATCAGAGAACACCGGCGGCCTTTGGGAACAGGTTAGATTTCCACCTGGCTTTGTTCCCAGACACTTCTTTCTGTCATCAGTGATAATACTTATTTGCTATTTGGGCCCTCGTCTTTGCAGCCAAATATGCAAAGAGTGATTTCTCTGGAATAGCCGAGATTTTAAAGGGTGATTTCAAGGAGAAAAATCAATGTAGGTTACAGCAAAATTAGATTGCTCGCTGCTACAAAATTCTCTTTGTAATTTCTTTTCTAACTTTCCTCTTTATTCACTGTACAAGGAAAAAGGACAGAGAGATGCTTTGAATACAAAAATATGCCACGCTATAAAACTGTTTGCTAATGAATTTGGTTTACTTAATTCTTTGGAATAGAATCAGAGAAAAATCGAACTGAGGAAATCAGAGAAATCATTTTATTTAATCTTCTCATTTTACAAATGAGGAAATAAAGACTGATGCGATGTACTGAGTTACTCACGGTCACGTAGCTAAAAACCGATAAGACCTCAAGTCTCCAGGCTCGGTGTGCAATGTACTGTTTTTAGTCACAGTATTTTCATACTTAAAATGATACACTTCACGCAGAGTAATAATCTACAGCTTTGGAACTTGCAGTTCCTGTTACGGTAGAAAGTGTTTAACTGGGAGCCAGACAGCCCTGAGCTGGAGTCCTGTTCAGCTCAGCTCTCATTAGCTGTAGGACCTTGACAAGTTCATCTATTCCATTGCCAGATGGCTACTGGGCACTTACTATACATTTCAGCTACTTTTCTTTTTTTTTTTTTTTTTTACACACTGGGGATAAGTAGCAAACAAAAGCTTGCATTCTGTTTAAGGGAGAATAACTAGAAACAGAAACATTTATGGTGCTTAGTGGGATGAATCTAAGAGGAAAAATAAAGCTGGTTCAAGGGTCGGAGAATGACAGAAAATTTTATAAAGGGTACTAGGAAAGGCCTCTCTGATAAAAATGGCTACTATTTACAGAGTTCTCAGTATGTGCTGAGTGCTTGACATGGAATGGTCGTTAAATGCTCACATTATGCTATGAAGTTGGGCCTATTAATATCTCCTCTTTACAGATGAGGAAATGAAGATGCCCTAGAGGTTAAGTGAGTAGCTCGAAGTTGTCCAGAGGTTTAGTCCAGTTCCTCGGTCTTCGGGGCGTCCTCTAACCATTACTCTATGCTGCCTTTCTAGTAGGTTAGCAATAGAACACAGTTCTGAGTTACACTTCTCTGGCCTATACTGACTCATTTGAGAACTATAAGATATAGTATCTACTTAAAGCATAGTCCTGTGTCTGTCACAAGGTAGGTTTTATAAGTCAGAATTTTTGGGCTCCCGGCCAGCCTCCTGTTCCCTGCACCTCCTGCCTGCCCCACAATAGGACTCTTCAGGCTCTGCATTTGGGTTCTCTCTTCGTTCTTATTACTTCTGCCGGATCCCCGCTTAATGACTCTGAATCATCCTTTCTAATTTTGAGGCTTGTGCCTCAAAATACCAGGAATTGACTAAGGCTTCTTAGGTACGATCTCAATCAAAGTGTTTCGTGTTTTACTCTCAAATATTTTTTTTTAAAAAGTGCAGAGTGGAGGTACTTGGAACCATCCTCCTGAGCTGGAAGGAGGAGAAGTTGGACTGCGACAGCTCCGTGAAGGCACCTGGGGATGGAGGAGACCAGTCACATGCAAAGAGCTGGCCATGTATTTACTGGGAATCTTCTCTGAGGCTCTCTCAGAGATTTAGTACTCCATCCTTCTCTTTATGGAGCTTCATCTTGAGTTGCCTTCAATTTTCCATTTGCTGAAAACGTGGACAGTCGTCCAATTTCACAAAGTACTTTTACAACAGCACAACCAATAAGGGCTCAGAGATAGGTGTTGGCAGGAAAGAGAAATAATTGATTTTTATAGGAATTCTGCAGAATTGGAGTCCATATGTGTAATTGGAAAGCTTCCTCTACTTTGTGACTGGTAGGTCTGGAACAGTTCTAATTTAAAATTCTTTGTTACTCTTCCAGTTCTGCTTAATAGTCTACAACACTGTCCAAAATTATTTTTATGACAATCATAAATATTAGTAGACTAAATGGAAGAAATTTTTAAATAGCTGCCCAAATACACAAATCAGTATGATGTAACTCGTCCAGTGGTGATTGGTAATATAGACTGTTATGTCTCTTTATCTGTGACACTCCTATAAAGCAAGAACAGACCAGACAAGTAGCATATAAGCAATACATGGGAAGCTGGCAGATCATGGAAGGCTTCTGTGAGATCCTTAGATTCCAAGCTCCTTGGAATAGAGGTGTTGTATTATTCATTTCTGTATTCTCAGTGCTAGCCATAGTGCCTACCATAGAGTAGGTTGTTCTCTATGGCTCATTGAATGACTCGCTTTTGTTGAAACACAATAAGGAAAAAGACAGTAAAAAGAGGGTGGTCCAAGTTCAAATAAGAGAACCTGCACTGATAGATGGGTGAAAAGACAAGGCTAGAGAGCAAAAGGAAGTGAGAGGTTGGTGGTTTCGATAAGTGAGGAGATCTGATGGAGCAGAATGGGAGTTATGAGGCGCATGAGGTCCTTGGCTTAGAAAAGGCCAAAAGTTTCCTCCTCTGCAGAGGCTGGAGGTGGATGCTGGGTTGGAGGGGGCCACACAAAGGGGCTGGACACTAGCTCAAGACAGTAGGTTGCTTGGGTGTTTGTTTTTACCAGCTCTAAGCAGGGGGATTTAAAATAACTTCTTGTGGAAAGGATGATATGACTGTATAAAAAGAGAATTTGGAAAAAGAATTGTGCAAAGTCATTGAAATCCAGCCATTATCCTCATTCTCAGTTTCTATCATTCCTGTATCCTGAACAACTGTAGGATCAGTTTTTAACCTAAAGCCAGTGCCTATCATGATGACGATGATGATGACGATGACGATGACAATGACAATAACATTATTGAGCACTTAACTGCCTGACGCTGTTCAGTGTCATTTAATTCTCATATTATTTCATCTAAATCTTCTAATAACTCTCTAAGGAAGATACCATTCATATTCCTCTTTTACACATAATGAAACTAAGGCACAGAGAGATGAGCTGGTCCAAGGTTGCCCAGCTAAAAGGTAATAAATTTGGACTCTAGTTCCAGAGTCCATGCTCTTAACCCTTGTGCCATGATTTTCACTTGAGCTCAGATCCAGGTGGGGTCTGAGAGTAGTGCTGGTAACTTAGGGTGAGCTCCCAGAAAGCCCAGGGTAAACCCAGGGCAAGTAGGTGTCCATCCCGCTTCACTCTGCTTCCAAATCCCTCCCACTTTTGCTTTGTTTGTAGAAGCAAGTTTTCTTACAATTTCTCGTCATTATCATGAGGAACTTAATTTAATAATTATGAAAAATTGATAGTAAACTTGGGGACAATATGGGAAATCTGAATATAGACTAGGTATGAGAGGATAAGAAATTGTTTATTATTTTAAGAGTGATAATAGTGTGTAAGAAAATAGGTTTAATTTTTAGAGATGCATACTGAAACATTTAGAGGCTAATGATCTTGGTGTCTGAAGCAAAGAGAAAACAGATGAAGGAAATATGGTAAAATGTGAGGTGACGGATAGGTGGGACTTTAATATACTCTCTTCTTTGTAGTAGGTTAAAATTTTTAATAACAAAGTTAAAATAAATGTAATATTATGTTTCCTGATTCGGATGCTATCACACTTTTTCAATTCTTATAGTAATAGCACACAGTTTTCAAATATAGGAACTGTAATTGCATCTACTTCCAAACTATTTTTTTAAAAAAGATTTTATTTATTTATTTGTTTGAGAAAGAGTATGAGCTGAGGGAAGGGGCAGAGGGAGAAGTAGACTCGCCGATGAGCAGGGAGCCTAATGCGGGGCTGGATCCCAGAACCCTGAGATCATGACCTGAGCTGAAGGCAGACGCTTAACCGACTGAGCCACCCAAGTGCCCCATACTTCCAGACTGTTTTTTAAGACTTGGGAGATAATGTGTGCAAATCTTTCAGCACATTGCCTGAAACATCACACACAATAAGTAGTCAGTATTTTTAGTGGCAGTCAAAATTAAAAAAAATTTGTGCTCAATTTCAAGAGGAGTCTCCACACTGCAGTTGGAAGAAGTCGCCACCTTAAGGCAAAGCTACATAGCATAGCTTCATTTTCCTCTTTTGGCCCTCAGGCAGAGACATCTTGTGGGTCTTTCCCTCAAACCAAATGGAGGTTGGTTTTTCTTTCCACAGCAATGTTCATTCTTTTGATTCGAGAGTAAGAAGGCCATTGGACAATTTCTGAGCTGTGAATAAGCAAACACAAAGGAGACGATAAAAGCTGGGTTTGTTGAACAGGCCGTGCTCATTCCAGAATGATGACACACGTTTGGGTTAAGGAGAATGAAGACACGAAAGCAGTTGTCTTGATATTTCATCCCATTCCTTCAGCGGCGGTCATTAATGCCCAGACTTCTGGATTCAGGGAATGCTCCTTTCAGAGGTGTGCCTTTAAGGGCTTTGAAAAGGACCCTGAAGAGAAAGCCTGCCATTCACGCCCCCTCTCTCCCTCCTCAGTGAGTCTAAAGGCAGGGCTTTCATCTTCTCATCTCCCAGCTTAGGTCCCCTTTCGTTTGTGATGCCCTGTTAGGTTGCTTTGTTTTGGTTTCTCTGGGAGGCCGGCCAACCCCATCCTCAGAGAAGGTTCAAAATGATTGAGATCAAATGTTTGGAGACAGTGTTACGTTTCCTTTTCTTCCCCAAGCTTTTCTTTGTTTAGCTCTATGCCCTGTTTTGTCTTCGATCTTCTCTTCCTTATGTAGTGCCTCTGTAGCCGGAGAGATTGCTAGGTCATAGAATCATATACTTCTAAGCGATCCTAAAAGTCATCGGATCTGACTATCTAATATAGGAATCTCTTTTACAACAACTTCAACCCATGCTTATATTAAAATATGACTTGTACACACTTCATAAAAGAGAATTCATTACCACACAGGGTGCTAATTTAATTTGTGAGAAGTTCTTCCTTATGAATTTGAAACTATAACTAGCTTAGTTCTCACTATGGTGTTGCATGGAATGTCTATGTGATAGGAAGCTATCATATTCCCTCTTCTCCTACTTGTCTTCTCCTTTTTCAGATTAAGAATCCCATTTTCTAGGGGAGCCTGAGTGACTCAGTTGGTTAAGCATCTGGCTCTTGATTTAGGCTCAGTTCAGGATCTCAGGGTCATGAGATCAAGCCCCACGTTGGGTTCCATGCTAAGTATGGACCGTGCTTAGGATTATCTCTCTCCCTCTGCACTCCACCCCCCTGCCCTGTGTGTGCTCTCTCTCTCTCTCAAAAAAAAGAATCCCATTTTCTAAGCATGAAGGAGACACTAAGGTGTAAAAGTAGAGGGTAGTCATAAAAACATACAGACAGATGGACTTCACGAAATTCATTCATTCATTCAACAAATAGCCCACAGTGTGGGCCAGACACTGCATTAATTTCTGGATATATATTATGCTATCTACTCAATGTTCGTGTTCTCCCCAAAATTCATTTGTTGAAATCCTAACTCCCGGTGTTGATAGTATTAGGAAATGGGGCCTTGGAAAGGATATTGGTGGAGCCCTCATGAATGGGATTAGTACCCATATAAAAGAGACCCTAGAGAGCTCCCTCAGCCCTTCAGCCATGTGAAGACACAGCAAGGAGACTGGTCATCTACTAACCAGTAAGAGGGTTCTCACCAGACTCCGAAACTGCAAGCACCTTGATCTTGGACTTCCCAACCTCCATAGCTGTAAGAAATAAATTTCTGTTGTTTATAAGCCACCCAGTCTATGGTATATTGTTCAAACAGTCCAGATGGAATAAGACACATGATGAGACACCCAATACGGTCCTCGTAGAGTTTGCTACCTTGCGAGAAATACAAACATAAGAAAGATAATTAACCAAAGGCAACTGCAGGGTAAAATAAGAGTGTGTAATGGGCGCTTTTCCTAGGTGGCTGGTCAGAAAGTATTCCCAAGGAAAGAAATATCTGATGTGAGACTTAAAAAAAGGCAAGAATTGGCCAGGCAAGAAAGTGTGTTTGTGGAGGAGACAGGGCAGGGCCGGGGGCGGGGGTATGAAGGTAGAGGCTTGGGGGCAGGTCTAGGCTGGGGAGGCAGTACCTGCCATCGTTCCGAAGTGGGGAGGAGCTTGATGGATCCAAGGGACGGAAACACGTGGGACTAGAACTTTGTGAGCAAAGGGGGAAATCTTACAAGATGAGGCACAGTCTTACAGGGTTTAGGACTTTATTCTGAGAGTCATAAGAAACCAGCGGATGATTTTAAGCTGAGAAGTCATAGGGTTTCCAGACATTTTACCGCTGTGGCCCTCATCATATGGACAGACTCCAGTTATTGATCGTTCTGCTCTAACCACATGCTCCAGAGAGGGTCTGGTGAGTTCGGAGTGAACTGAGCCAATCACCTCCCTTGTTCTAGACATTGGACTAACGCACCCCCTAGTGCATTTCTTTGGATCGTCACTATGTCATGGTGTCGTATTATGCAGACCCCGTGGTCAACTAAACCAATACCTGGTTTGGATTGGATTTTTAACCCTCGGTGGCCCGCAAAGGAACCTCAGGTCCAAGATGTCCAGGATTAAATTCCTCTACTCTTTCTGCATTTTATTCAGCCTATATATATTGTTTTGTTTAAGATTTTATTTCTCTGACAGAGAGAGAGAGCGCGCGCACAAACACGGGGAGCAGCAGAGAATGAAGGAGAAGCAGTCTCCCTGCCGAGCAAGAAGCCCAAAGCAGGACTTGATCCCAGGTGTCTGGGATCATGACCTGAGCAGAAGGCAGATGGTTAACCAACTGAGCCACGCGGGTGCCTCCAGTCTATGTGTTTAAAGGGTTTTGTTTTCATTCTGTTTTTTCCTCCTTTCTTCTATTTTTTTTTTTTTTTGGATTATAAAAATAAACTTGTAAATACAGAAAACTATAGCAAAACCAATTGAAAAAAATAATTCAAACAGAGATAACCATTATCACTGGTATTTATATATCTAAATACAATTTTCTACACTTTCTATGCCTGGGCTTAACTGTAATGTAATATTATAGCCTGGTTTTTCCTCATTATTGTTAGGTCATAAGAATTTAATTTCCAGGGTCACTAAATGGTTTTCATATGTGCTTCTTATTCAAGGATATTTAAAGCTTCTGTTTTTTTTTCCTTTATAAAAAATATCTTTATATTTAAATAGTTGCTTGCATTTCAGAATATTTCCTCAGACTAGAACCCTAAAAGCATATTCAAAGCTTTTTTGAAACCTATTTACAAATTGTTCCACAAAATTTTTGGCTAATTAAAATTTACACTTCTACTTGCATTGTGAATTCTAAAGAAAGAAACCATGCGGACTGATAGGAGAAAATAGAATTAAGCCATTCTCTTCATTTTCATTTTTAATTACCAGCAGTGTTAAAGATTTAAAAATGTTTGAACCACTTATATTTCCTTTTGTGTAAAATGTAGTTATCCTTTCCTGTGTTTGCATGGTGGTCTTACAGATTTTCTTATAAATTTGTGAAACCCTTTTCTATATAAGAATTTAAATCCTCAATTTGTCATAGCTTTTATAAGTATTCATCCCAATCTACGTGGAACTTTAAATTATTTTTGTGATTAAACAAATACAGATTAAAAAACACAGCCCCTTCTGTATACATACCATTTAAAGTGCTACTATAGCAAAAAATACAAAAGTTTTCTTACGTGATTTACTTTCTCTTTCAGTTTGACATGACTTAAAAAGTCAAGTGAAAAAGAAGTTTTGATGGGCTTCACTCTAAATAAATTTATATAAATCCTTTCAAATGCAGTTAGAAGTAAGTCAGGAAGAGTCTTATTTCTCTAATAAAATGAAGGACTTAAAAATGTAATTGAGGGTATTGAGTTGGGACCTGCAAAGACTGAATTCCAAGACTTGCCTTCCTATTTGTGTGTGTGTGTGTGTGTGTACGTGTGCGCGTGTGTTTCACCAAACAGGAGAAATTAATAAGATTCATATAATTCTTTCTCCTGTTACATGGTAACCTCTCAGCCACCATCAGATGATGTAACTTATGTTATAACTTTTGTTTAAATTCTAATCTTAACCCAGTTTTCCTTTGGAGGGATTTCAGAATCACATCATTCTAACCCTATTTTCTCATCTGAAAAATGGGGATACTAATGCTCCTTTCTCAGTGCTTCTGTTGGACTACACACTATAGTGTATGTATAACCTGGAGATGCCGGGTTAATGCTGCTGTTCCCTACTCTGCCTCTCACTTCTGTCTCAAGCTAGGAAAGACCCTGTAGTTCCTGAGAAAAAACCTACGTGCCTCCTAGAGCAGACATCCCACATTGGCATTAACCCCAATAGAATGCCAAGCCAATATCTGAGCGGAAAGATAAGTGGTGGTTGAATTTTGCGTATTATTCATTTATTCAACAAACATTCTCTTTTTTCTTTTTTTTTTTTTTTTTAAGATTTTATTTATTTATTTGAGAAGGACGGAGAGAGAGAGAGCATGAGCTGAGAGAGGGAGAAGCAGACTCGCTGCTGAGCAGGGAGCCTGATGCAGGGCTCAATCCCAGCACCTTGAGATCATGACCTGAGCTGACTTGAGCCAAAGGCAGACGCTTAACCCACTGAACCACCCAGGCACCCCAAACATTCTCAAGAATCAAATGTGTGCCTAGTCTTGTATAAAGTACTGGTCACACAGAGAATAATAAAACTCTCTCCCTGCATTGATAAGGCAGGAGGGAATCATGAGGAAACACAGAGAAATACTCCCCAACTTAATTTTACCACTAGGTCTACAGCTATTTTGCTGTGCTAAACCTAGATTTCCCTGGAAACAAGAAATAATCACAGTGACCACTTGGCTAAGATCAACTCTGCAAATGTGCCATGTGATAATCCAGGAGAATCAGGGAAAATATGTATTTATTAAGTCAACCGAGTCTACAGACGGGTTCTCATAGCACCCCGTGGTACCATCTATCACCAGAAGAAATGGTTTATGTGTGTGTGATGTTGACAAGGTATTCCAAAAAAGAAAATACAAATAACAAGAGTAAACCATTCGGTCCTAGAAGAACTGCTGATTCACCTTTCATGCACAGGGCAGATTACCGACCACATAACTCTCTGTGGAATATTCATAAATTCAAGTTTCTTGGAACAACACTGCTTTTAAGAGCAAGTAAAATATACTTTTATATATCTGTTTTTGTGGTCTTATGATTCACCTTTTTCTTACATAATTACTTTTTATTTTCAAGATGTGTAGTCTTAAGGCTTCACAAAACTGAGAAAGTAAGTTTTAGAGAAGAATGGCAGAAGAGGACATTATCTCTCACCTACCTGATTTGTATTAGTTAATAGAATAGGAACTTATGTTTTATGACCTACAAAATGCTAACTGCCAGCATAGAAGTCACTGACTTTTTTTAAAAAAAGGGGGAGGGAACCATTTTCTTAAACTAGGATAAAAGTTTAATCTGAAGGATACTTATAAGAGAAATAGAGATCTGCCTTCCATGTCTCTTAATTTGTGCATTCCTAATTTTTTTTCAGAACCTCAGATCAACTAGATTTCAGAACATTTTTGTTCATTATTTCCAAAAATAGACCTGACTCAGACACATTTAATAATTTCAGCAGAGGCTCTTTCTTCCTGAAAAAACTAACCACTTAAACATTAGGTGAGTGTTTGTGCTTCCAAATGATACTACCAATATTTAATTAAAAGCTACAGCTTAAGTGAACTGTGGAATGTACTGTCGTTACCTTTACGCTTTAAACCCTCTGGTTCTCCTCACTCAGCTGCGTACATGACCATCTAGGACCTGTTTGGGCAGTCTGATGGGTAGACACATCATTATTAAAAGTCTGGTTTACAAGTCTCGGATATTTAAGAGGTCAGGTAGAATAGGTAAATTGAAAGGAAAAGAAAAAGTAAGGAACGGAAGAGAAAAGGACAAAGAAAGGAGGAGACGAAAAGAAAGGAAAAACAACGAAAAGAAAAAGGAAAAAAAATCTCAGGATGGTATAGATGTGTTTTGATTAATTTGCATATTTCCGAACCTTCCACAAAGCACTCCATCACTGCCTCCAGCAAATGCATTTTCTCTCAAGGCCAGGTAGTAGGACCTTTGAAAGAGAAGCCTGTAAAGCGATAGAAATATTTTGCCCCGGCATTTTCTGAGTATAGGCCATTCATGCTCTTCGCAAGGCATTTGCTGGATCCTTGTCCTTTTATAAATAAAAGCCAAAGTAAACACTTGCACAAATAATATCACCCACAGCACTGGTCACATCTTTAAGGTAATAACTTCTTTGTGCATCAAGGCAGAAACCACTACCATTTCCTACCCGCCCCGTTTTGCACCCTCATACGGCTTGCAACATACACACATGTCATGTGTCATATGTGTGCAAGCAGAATTGCATGATACAATCAGAATTCAGCACAGCGGCTATGTCTGAGGGAAAAATGACTCCAGATGATCTAGAAATAGTGCTATGTAATTTCAAACTGATTCTAACGTATTCTAAAGTGTAGCCGTAATGTGATTCACATAAACATTTTTGCTTTCTATAGTCTATTAAATATTTATTTTGACCTTTCTCACTTTGTTCTTTTAGTTTCAGCTTATTCTGAATATAAAAAGTAGTGCTAACTATTCCTCCCTTTAATTCACATCTTTCCCTCATAACTTGTAATTCATAATATCAACAGATATTTTTAACAGTAAAGAGTAAAAATAAAGGCCAAGAAAGGTTGAAAAACGTTGGAGAAACTAAGTTTTAAAAAGCTAAGCCAGTCCACATTATTTATCTGATATCCTTATGAGAGCACTTCCCATAGTGTTCAGAGCACTCTTTTTTGTTTTCTTTTGTTTTGTAGGTTATAGGAAGAGATACCTAAGAGTATCTTTAATCTGATTAATTACATCTTGGTTCCTTCTTACCACATTATTATACTTTCTATAATTTACCAAATAAGCCAGAAGTATATTTTATTAATATATTTGGACCGTGTGTGTGTGTGTGTGTGTGTGTGTGTGTGTGTGGTTTCAGTTGCTGCTATTTTAAAAGGGGCTTCAACTCTGCGTGGGGGAGAAGAGACTAGCTTTTAGTTACAGGTAACTATAGACCGGTAATTAACAACCGTCAGTGCATTTTGAAAGATTAGAATTTCCCAGGGACATCCTTGAATGCTGGACAATAAGAAGAAAAAATGATCTATAAATGTAAAGAAAACTCTGGGTGTCATCAAAGCATGATAAAACCTTTAGGAAATGTTCTTCCGTTTCATTTCCTTTTCATTCAGTTTGAAGGTAGCTCCATTTTGTTTTGTAATCACAAGACTTTCTTAATCAACCTGGGCTTGCTTTCTTTGTTTCCCCCTTTCCCGGTGGCCATGGTATGCCTCAGAGCCTCAAACAGGAAGACAAACTCTAGAGATGTGAGATAAAAGAAATAGCTTCTTCTGTGTACGTGCACAAAGTACATTTGAAAAAAAAAAAAAATGTTTGAACAAGCCCACATAACCTGAGCCAAAAATGAAGGAAGAAAAATGCATACAGAACAAAAGAGTTAGAGGTCAATTACACACACACACACACACACACACACACACACACACACACACACACAGAGTTGGGTCTCTGGAGGTTCTTTGGTTACCTATTTATCTTGAAATTCTGTTGGCATTGCTTTTTGTGAAAACCACATCACACCACAGATCTGCTATCTGTGATGTCAAATGTGAGCATTCGTACACAGGACAGCGTATGCATTTTAAGCATTGATGGTATGTCATGCTGTACAGAGAACTTCTAATTTCCCTCCCTGATTTTATAGACATTGTAACAGTAAAGGTAATGACTGAGTCAATAGTTGATTGCAACTGAGAGTTTGATTTTGTATAAAATTCGTAGAAGTATCTACTCAGCAGCTGATAGCATGAAATAATGGTTAAGAATTTAGATTTTAGGGGCGCCTGGGTGGCTCAGTGGGTTAAAGCCTCTACCTTCGGCTTAGGTTACGACCTCAGGGTCCTCGGATCGAGCCCCTCATCGGGCTCTCTGCTCAGCAGGGAGCCTGCTTCCCCCTCTCTCTGCCTGCTCTGCCTACTTGTGATCTCTCTCTCTCTGTCAAATAAATAAATAAAATCTTAAAAAAAAAAAAAGAATTCAGATTCTAGATCTACACTCTTGGGTTTAAATCCCGGCTTTGCCCTTGGAGGCCAAATGGCATTGAGCAAGTGGCTTACCTCTCTTTACCTCAGTCCTTTTGTCTGTAGAACAGCCATTGTCAATGGTAACAATTTCATAGTGTGGATGTGAGGTTTAAATGAGATAATACTTGCAAGATGTTTCAAATTGTGCTTGGTACATAGACGTACCCAATAAAAGTTAACTATCCATATTGGTCAAGCAATTCTGCAGCACTTGGGAACTCAAACTGGATGTTCTTTCTTTCTTTCTTTCTTTCTTTCTTTCTTTCTTTCTTTCTTTCTTTCTTTCTTTCTTTCTTTCTCTCTTTCTTTTTTTAATAACTTTTTTTCCGAGTATAGTTGACAAACGTGGATGTTGTTTCTTAGCAGGGAAATAATGTCTGCATATCACGATACATTCTAATTTTCTATTTCACCTCTGTCTTCATTGGTTATGAGTCAGTCTAGCCCAGTTTGGGGCATGGTTTCTATTATTACAGAAAGCATTTAAAGGCTGTTGGCTGAGGCAAACGTTAGCCTTGTGTAGTTGCTGTCTATCATTGCTGTCCTAGATTTGGTCTTCAGCTTCCCTGACTCACCTGGCCCTCTTTAATTTTTGCAGGCTGATGCCTCATTTTTTTTAAGCTTTTATTTATTTATTTGACAGAGAGAGAGAGAGAGAGAGAGACAGCGAGAGAGGGAATACAAGCGGGGGGAGCGGGAGAGGAAGAAGCAGGCTTCCCGCTGAGGAGGGAGCCTGATGTGGGCCTCGATCCCTGGACCCTGGGATCATGACCTGAGCCGAAGGCAGATGCTTAACTGACTGAGCCACCCAGGTGCCCCTGATGCCTCATTTTTAACTTGGATTTTTAACCACATACATTAATTAGCCATTTGGCAATTGCATCCTCCTCTTTTTGACTATTTGTCTGCCAAAATTATGATTTCCATCTTGTTCTGACCCTCATATTTAGCCCCTGAAGTGACCCCAACACCTCTGTGTGCACAAACTTTGATGCCTATTTTGTCTCTGTCAGCCTCTCAGCCACTTCCTCAAGCTCCTTTCTCCAGGCTAATAGCAGAAGGAGGCCTTAGAAAACATTAGTTTAGTAGTTTTATCTTCAAACACAAGGAGAGGCCCTAAAGGTTAGAGAATGTAGCAGTGATTCATACATTTTAGTGGACACCAGAATCAAACGTAGGTGTGTTTAAAATGCAGATTCCCAAACCGTTCTCCCAAAGATTCTGATTAGCTAAGTGTGAGATGGGCATGATGAATCTGACTTTTAACCCGCTTGCTTAGTGATTCTGATGCAGTCAGTCCAAGACCCTTCATCGGAGAGACACTTAACTTGACTAAATCTCTGCCATTGAATATATAGCATGTCGTATTGACGTCTTCTGTGTACAAATTTCTTGTACTCTGGAAAGCATCATGCATTGGGGTAACTAATTGTGCTTAAAATATATTTACAGTGAAAAGGAGGAGCGTGCAGAGATATCATTTCCCCCAGGGTTAAAACATTTTCACAACTGAATTCTTACAGTACCCTGTTAGGTCACCGGTGATGTTTTTGTCAATATCTCACCTGCCAGAAGACAGGAATGAGCCCAGACTTTCCCCAAATTACTCTTCTATAATATTACCTCTCTAGGATTTCAGATAGTTTCAGATAGTTCAGCCCTTACCCTTTTAGAAGACTATGCAGTCAGGAGGTTTTGGAGAAAAAGGAAACTGTTCTCTAAGTGATTACTCTTGAATGTGTTCTTTATTCCACTGCTTTTCATTTTTGTTTTTTGTGTTTTTTTGTGTTTTTTTTTATTTTTATGTCCAGTTAGCCAACATCATTAGTTTTTGATGTAGTGTTCAATGATTAGTTGCATATAACACCCAGTGCTCCTCACAACACATGCCCTCCTTAATACCCATTTCCCATTCAGGCATTTTCACACCTACATGCATGAATTCAAGCCCCATGTCACTACCACTAACCTTGAGCCAGAGGCTAAGAGAAAAGAATGGAGTTTTCTTTCTTCACTGAGCAAGGCTGACTGATGCCCCAGCCCCGCCTTCCCCAGTGCTCTGTACCACTGTCGCCCAGCTAATCATGGACTATTCTGGAAGCTGTCCAGCCCCAGGCTCCTACCTGAGTGCATAATCCCTGCCAAATCCCAAAACATCTGACTGTGACGAATTTAAACTACACAGGCAACATCGAAATCCATTCTTCATTCCTGGCTTCTTTGGAAGAGGAAGACTTGGTCTCTGCTCTCCAGTTCGTCGGCTAGCCAGGAAGTCAGAAAAGTCAATGACTACAATGCAGCATGACTTACTTGTGCCATAGCTGATGAGGGACCCAGGTGCACGGAAGCGCTTTCCCACTCCGAGGGTGATTGACAGCTTCCTTAGAGCCTTTGAGACTTTCTCTAAGTTCTCTGTCTTCATGACTGAGACTCTAGATCACTCATGCATTTCCGGAGTCTGACCTAACAGCATCATCTCCTGAGCAGTTCCTTTATAATTTACTAAACATTCAAAGGCTCCCCCATCTCTCCTCCATGGAAAACAATTTCTCCTTCCTTTATATCCCATAATACTCTACCTCAACATCCCTGTGGTGTTTACCAAAGTTAACCTTGCATTATGGCTACTTAAATACATGTTTTCCCTCCCTTCCAGATGAGACATTCCCTGAGAAGATGAACTGCTCATCTCAGCACCTTGCACAGAGCACCAACATAACCGATCCTTAATATATATTTGAACAAATGAATCAACAAAGGAAACAGCTTCTGATAAAAGGTCCTGAACCTTAGAGATCAGAGATTGCTCTGATCTGAATCATTTCCTGTTGTTTTAGATAATGTAATCCTCCACCTCTGGCCTTAAAATAAAAGAGAAAACCAACCCAAATCCTCTAAACTCTGGAAAGATTTTGGCAGATCTGAGGAGTTTTTATTTACACATAATATGCTGAGAAGCAAATGCCAAAGATTTTAATCATTCCATGTTTATATTTTAGTAAGTGCTCTCTTCACAAAAATCTGATGTGTACATCTGAAGGCTAGGTTTTGTAATTTGTTGAGAAACAGACACAATAAAAACTGGCTGGGGAACTTTCTCCAAAACTGCTGCATTAAAGTACATTATCTTGACCTGGAAGACTCAATCAAAATAGCTGTGAAAAATACCAAATACAGAATATTCACTTAATTGTTAAGACCACAGGTAAAATCATGAGAGTGAAGACAATTGAATGTTTCCATGAACTTCACCATTTGCTGGACCACATGCAAATTGCTTTCACGTAGATCTTCTATTTAAAACCTATAGCCACTGGGTGACATCGGTGTTATGAACTCTGTTTTACAGATTGGAAATCGGGGCTCAGGGAGCCCAAGATCTGTGGATAAGATCACTTGCTAAATAAGCAGAAGAGCCAGGCTACGGACCCAGTTTTCTCTAACTCCACGTTCCATCCTCTTTAATTATGCTGGCTATGTATCAAGATATAGCTGAGCTACCGAAATGAGGTATCAGGAATATCTCATTTTAATACATTTTTAATGCATTATAAGTAAAGTTAATAATTTATTCATTCTGCAGATGTACTCTTTTAGTGGCTACATTATTGTTCAAAGCTCTTACATATTATGAAGGTTTGAAATGAAGGTGCATAATTGCACTAAATGGCCTTGGAAATGCAATATAAAGCAGATTAGATTTAGGACCTCTGAAAAATCCCTGAAGAAGTTATAATCCAATTTCAAAACACTAAGGTCATGATGTGGCAACCTTCGGAAAAGGGCAGGCTAAGCTACTGATACCTGTCTTTCTCAGAAGGGGTAGGAGCTGATGGGATGAGGCGGGAAATCATTTAGATTCTTTACTTAGTAACTTATTTTTTCTCTCTAACATTCATTTTTTTAATTTATAAAATGGGAACAAATAATAATATGCACTTTGTGCAGATGTAAAGTAAGATGATGTATATAAAGGGCTTATCAGAATATCTGAATAAATCCTGTCTTTTTTTTTTTAAGATTTTATTTATTTATTTGTCAGAGAGAAAGCACAAGCAGGCAGAGTGGCAGGCAGAGGCAGAGGGAGAAGCAGGCTCCCCGCCGAGCAAGGAGCCCGATGCGGGACTCGATCCCAGGACCCTGGGATCATGACCTGAGCTGAAGGCAGCTGCTTAACCAACTGAGCCACCCAGGCATCCCAATCCTACCTATCTTAATTATTGATCTTAAAGCACAAATATAACACACATTCAGCAAACATTTGAGCATCTGAAAGCGTCAGGCACTATCATAGGCAGATAAATACAACTGTGAGAAGACAGACAAGATTGTTAACCAATGGAAATGTAAACGACCTTATTTTATCAAAGAGTAATTGTGTTGCCATTAAGAGTAGCAGCTACTGAGTGCACATTGTTGCTAAGTGCATTGCCTATCAATCACACAAGTTAGAATTGTTATCTCCACGTACAGATGAAGAAACTGAGGTTCAGAAGCAATAAACGACTTGGTCAAGGCCAAACAGCTACTGATTGAGGGACCTGCAATTTACACCAGGGCTATTGGTTCCAAAGTCTATGTCCGTTTCACTGCTCTTCAGACATTCTTTTTCTTTTTTTTTTAAGATTGATTGATTGATTGATTGATTTTGAGAGGTGGGGGAGGGGCGATGCGCAGAGGGACAGAATCTTCACTCAAACTTCGGGATGAGCAAGGAGACAGACTTGGGGCTCGACTTGGGACTCAATCTCACGACCCATAAGGTCACGACCTGAGCCAAAATCATGAGTTGGACGCTTAACCAACTGAGCCACCCAGGCGCCTCCTTCAGACATTCTTCTAACATTCTTCTTAGCTCAGGTATCTCCAGCTATCATTCCCTGTATTTGCAGAATGAGTTTTTTGGAACATAGTGATACTTTCATAAAGTAATGGCTTAAATAGCCTGCTACAATTAGCTGGGATAAAGGCAAAAACGTAGCATGCATGTTATCCATCTCTTTCATTCATTCATTCATTCATCCATTCAATGAATACTTGCTGGTTATATTTCATCTTCTAGGCTCTGTTCTAGACTATAGGGATATAATGTTGAACAAGTCAGACATAGTTCCTATCTTCATGAAACTTATATTCTAGTGGGAACAATGGACAAAAAGAATAAACAAATGCATAAAATAATTACAAGTTGTTATAAATTTAAGTAAACTTATATATAAACCTTATAAAGGATGCAAACAGTGACCTGATACCTAGAATGATGAGGAGGGGTTACCTAACAAGATAGCACTTGGTAGGTGATAATCAAAGCCCAGACCAGATTGAGGAGGAGACAGCAATGGGGAGGATACAAGAGAGTGAGCTTTGTTATAGGATGTGGAAATGTCATGTTCCAAGGATTCAGTAAGATTCTGGATTCTAGGACCATAGAAGATGACCAGTATGTCAGGAACTTCCAGTGTAATATCCTGAGAAATATTTCTTGATCTAGTTGATTTATATGCTCAAGCTTATCACTTTCTTTTTTCAAGTGCATTTCCCTGTCCTGGGGATTGACTATCCCACTTTTCCCAGATGCTGCCTCTCATTTTTCCAGCTGATCGTCTCTTTTCTCAAATCTCATGTGGAATGAGGTATAGTATTTTGACTTTTGGTCATGTCTGCCATTCCCAAATGTGTCAGTCAGGATCCCAGTGGGAAACATGTTTCCTCTCAGATGTTTTAATTGAAGTGATTTAATAAAAGGATTATATACAGCAGAGTAGACATAGTTCTAAGAAATTCAATAAGCAACATCGGGAAGCCATTCCGATGGAGAAGAAATAGTGTTGCAGGAGTCAGAACTGGAGCCATAGGAGAGGGGCTGTCTGACCGGAACTGTAATCAATGGAGAAAGGAAGCTGTAACCATAGCAACAAAGGGAAGAAACACCCTTGCCTTGGTCTCCTCCTGATACCCCTTTACTAACTGAACCCAACTGACAGGCAAAAGGCAATAGCATTCAAGTAATACCGTCCACAGAGGTCAGTCTTCTAGGGCCTATAGCAGGTCAGAGAAGAGTAAAAATACTTCCAAAGATATATAAGCCAAACTCAAAAGATACCAAATTATGTAAAGTGAAGAATATCCAGCAAAATACACCCACAGCAGTCACACCCAAACAGTAGCACCAAACAGTAGGAGACTGGGGAAGAAATAACCCGATCCCTTTCTCCTCTTTCCAGTCTGCTGCCAGCTCCTCCCATTAGCTAAACACAATTGTTTTTATTACTACCTAATCTGTTAGGTCAGCATAGTTAAAGAGAGGGAAATTCCAAACATTTAGGATGATCTTAAATAATAGCAGTCATGAACATTCATTAGAATGAAAAAGAAATGAAGTCTGATCTTTCTTAGCTTGATCTTTCTTTATCTTAATTTATTTTTAGAGATACTCATGCTTAATCTCTCTAGTTCCCTGTCCTAGGAGGAGATGAGGCATTTGGGCTTCTCCATAGCCCAGTGCCCAGGGATCATAATGGCTGGAATTTAGCTTTAGGCCCAGGACCAACTGTGAAAACTTGACATCTCAGTGGAAACTGGAGACTCCATCTGTTGCTGTACTTACAAAAGTCTTCTTTTGAAAAAAAAAAAAAAAATGGAAAAGACTCATGGAAGTGGCTATGTGACAAAGACAGTTTTCTTATTTCTCTGTTTGCCTTAATTTTTAGTGGTGCCAAATATCTTACGTGCACTAACGATGGTCTCTGGTGTTTCCTCTTTTGCACTGGAAGGCATTTCCTGATGCCAGATTAAACTGATCACGGGTAGTGATCAATGTTTAATGAAGAACTGCTCAAACCAAGCCACAAAGACTGCTATGCCATGCAGGATGGATGACTTAACAGTAGGGAAGAGTTTGGCATCTTTTGAGTTTTGATTAAATCCAACACTTTAAACAATGTGGAAGAGACACAGGATCTAGGCCATGCTGGTGTTTGTACAAGTTGGAGATAGGACTAATACAATAAGCGTGATTGTTCAGAAAATGATCAAACACTAAATGGAAGAACACTGCACTGGAAAGCAATAACCCTTGTTCTTGTCCTGGGTCTACTTCCTATTCCTGTTATTATGGAGACCTCACTTCATTTCCCTAAACCTCTAACTTCTTAAGTTCTAACGATGTGATCTAAGAGTCCTCTTAGCCCTACCATATCATGTGTGAGTGTGTATTACTTCTTCATATAAATAAGGCTGAGGGTGACAATAACAATGCTCAAACAGATGTAGGAATAATGTAAGGATGCTGATTTCTTTCTTTCCCAGAAGGCAAAGAAAAGAGGTTGGAATGTAAGGTAGAAAACTAATATTTATAAAGCATCTGTTATGGTCAGACACTATGTAAGAAAAGCATGTTTTCTTACATTCCTTCATTAATTTTAATACCAACTCTACATTTTTAAGTATTGTTTCCATTTACTTTCCAGATAAGAAAGCAGAGGCTATAAGAACTTTGCTATTGTTCATCTTTTTAAATTGCTAATCTTTTTTGAAATACTCACTCTCTCTGTCCACCACGCACTCAGTCCTTACTTGCAATCTCCCTTCTGCTCTCCACAAGGTACAAAACTTTGTTCAACCTTCTCAGGATTTGGTGGAGCTGAACTTGAAACCCTCTTCTGCCAGGTTCCTCTGATATCTGAATTTCCTGATTTAATTTTTATGGCATGGGTATAAATTTTATATACCATGTAACTTAAATAAAGTCAAAATTTTATTTCATTCCAAATACACCTAGTCACTTTCATGTCCATTAATGGTGAAAAACTTAAATTTGTCAAACTGGGATCATTGAGGGGTTTCTGGATTTTTGGTTTATTAGTTTTTGTTGTTGTTTTAGGGTTTTCTGTTTTAAAGCACAAATCTCATTGATTCCTGCTTTTTGCATTCTCTTTTCCTTCTCCCCAGACTGATCTAAGCTCTCAGGGGCTTATCTTTGCTTCTCCTCGGAGGGAGATAGTTTTTTTGCTGGAATTTGCCTTTGATGACACTCCTATTCTCTTGCTCTGCAAGTGCATGGTGACCACTTCTGGAAACTCAGTGGTCTGCCTCTGCTGACTCACCCTACCTCTCAGTACTTGGCACTGTGATCCTTTCAGAGTTCCTCATATCTTCTTTTCTTTCAGGACTTTGGCTAACCACTCTTCAGCTTCTGCTAACAGCTCTGATGACCTTTGACCTGTTATCTTTTGTGGTAACCCCTTTCAGGAAGTCTATGTCTCAGGCGTTAGCTATTCTGATGCTTCATGAGACACACAAAATTATTTTGGGATTTCTTATGTCTCGAAGACATCCGAAGAAACTGGGAGTTGGGGGGAGGCTATCTAAAGCCACACCCTGCTTAGACTTGTCCAGAAAACATTTCCACCTTTTTCTGGCTACTTCTTATTGACAGAAGACACTTGGGAAATCGATCTCCTTCCAGAGTTTGAAAGAGGAGCTTAGGGCCCCTTGTTTTTCAGTCCCCAAACCCATGTGGGCATTTCTATCTCTCACCCAGATCTTGACCCTGAGAGAAGAGCTCACACTAGTATCCAAACTCCCTTGCCCTTCTTTCCTATTCCTCTCCAGGCTTTCTCTTTCTTTAGCCCAGAGAGGATTCCTACTTCTCTTTCGATAGTGCAGCTCTGCTCTTCAACAATCATAAATTCTTACAGATTCTATAGTTTAGAGAAGAAAGTACTCGAGTCCACCAGACTCTAAGCTGGGTGTTGGGGTTGGGGAGTGAAGAAAAGAAGCTTTCTCTTTCAGAGTTACCGTCTCTATCACTGGCTTTCAAGAACTTCTTTTGGAACTCAAAAAGAATAAATCTCTTTTTTGCAGAGTTTCCCCCTCCCTCCTCCTCTGTTCTTTGTTTCCTTAACACATTAAGCCTCAGCCTCAGGGTTTATAGTCAACTGCATAAAAGGAATTGGCAAGAAGGAAAAATACAATACATTAGGTAATGTTTCAAAATCTATTTCTGTTAGCGTGTCTTTGACTGCTTCTTTCTGGCTTCTCTGCATTCTCTCATACTGCCAACATTGATTAACATCATTGATTAACATCAAGACATTGAACTATTCTTTCCATATATTTTCTTTTAATGCCTAAATACAGTTTTGTACCTATAATTCTTCACTTCTTTGGGGTCATGTACCCTTTTGAGATTTTGCTGAAAGCCAGGGACTTTTTTCCCAGAAAAATACGCTTAAGCATATGCATATTGTCTCAGTCCATTTGGGCTCCTATAATTGAAAAAAAGACAGACTAGGTGGTGGCTTAAACAGCAAGCAGTTATTTCTCACAGTTCTGGAGGCTAGCAAGTTTAAGAGAAGGGTGTTGGCAGATTCTGTGTCTGATGGGGACCTGCTGCCTGGTTCATAGACCACTGTCTTTTCACTGAGTCATCACTTAGTGAAAGGGACAAGAGAGCTCTCTGGGGTCTCTTTTATAAGGGCACTAATTCTACCTCTGAGGGCTCTACCCTCATGACCCAATCACCTCCTAAAGATCCCGCTTCCTACTAAAATTACACTGGGGGTTAGGATTTCAACATAGGAATTTGGGGGGAGATGCAAACATTTATTCCACTGCACATATGAATTTTTTTATTTTTTGAAGAGGTTCATCGTTTCTTAAGCCTTTTCATAAAACCATGGAGGATACAATGACCTGGGTTAGGACCACTTATCTGTTCATTGCCGTATTCCTAAGGCCTAAAAGAGCCCCTGCCACAAAGAAGGTGCTCAGAACCAATTCTTCAATTAAATAAATGAAAACATTACCATATCCAGCTCTTAGCTCTCTCCTGAATTGTAGCCCATTTTACCAATTGCCATTCAGATGTCCCATCAGAATCTTAAACTCAATATACCCTGAGAGAACCATTACCCTTCACTTTTGCCCACTATTTATTTGTTTTTTTTCAAGATTTTATTTATTTATTTATTTATTTATTTATTTATTTATTTATTTGAGAGAGAGAAATAGTGTACACAAGGGGGAGGAGGGGCAGAGGGAGAGGGAGAAGCAGAGAATCTCAAGCAGACTCCACGCTGAGTACAGAGCTGACCTGGGACTTGATCTCATGACCCTGAGATCATGGTCTGAGCGGAAACCAAGAGTCAGACGCTTGACTGACCACACCTCCCAGGCGCCCCTTGTTCCCTGTTTAAATCAATGTTTTCTGCTCTCCTCTGAGTTATTCTGACTCTACCTTCGACGTCTTTGACTCCTTCTCCTCTCCCTTGATATTGAATTGGCTTCCAAGGCCTAATGATTCTATCTCCGTAGTATCTTTCAGTTTCCACAATCTACTGCCACGAAGTAAAGAAGGTACCTTGGGAGTATCTACCTAGCTCAAAAGGACCCATGATCTTCAATCCTTCACTCCCAGGATAGGTTTCAGGAAGCTATGTTCAGTGCCCGCCCCCATGTCCAAAGTTGCTTGGATACTGATCAAAGCTGTGCCAGTCACATTCCGTCTTTTAGGAATTTGGAATTAGGACTGAGAAATTTGAATTCACTTTAGATTAATACCTTAAACATAGAATATGTTTTTATAAACTGTAGAATTCTGAGGCATTCAATTTTCAACAGGGTGGAGTGGCTAGCAGAAAAAGAAGATATGCTGAGAGAAAGGGATAAAAGTCATTTCCAGAGAAGCAGGAATCAGGAACTCAGAATCCAGAACAAGTATCCTTGGTTCCTGACTTCCTAGCACCAAATTCCTTTCGATTCCTAAAGTCTGGCTATGTTCCTGTACCGTAGGGCATGACTTTTTATTTGTATAACCCTTTAAGAAAATCCCTTGATTTCTTCATGCATTTTCTCTAGCTTCTGGCTTTCTGTTATTTGTGGGGTTGTGTGTTAAAATGGAGTTTGTCCTATCTCTGTTCCAGCCAAGGCAAGATAATAGATGCTATATTTCATTGTTAGTTAAGAGAGGAACCTATCATGTCTGTAAACTTTTGACACAACTTCTGAATGCCCTCACTCACATTAGGCTATAAAAAAGCTGAAAGAGTAGAAAGCAAAAGAGATTTGTGAGAGGCTTTCTTTGCAGGCATTCTAACCTTCTAACATTGGGGGCTCCTAATTTCTAGCAAGCCCCAGTGGGACCTGGCTATATGTTCATTTGAAAAGGGGTCCTGTCTGTGAAAGAATGCCTGCAGGGCATTGTGAGAGATGGAGGGAAGATCAAGAGTATCTGGACAGAGAAAAGGCACTACCATGTCAAGACCTTGCAGCTTAGCTGCAGCTCAAGCACAAATTTTGTGCTTGAAAACTAGCAATTACTGGCCTCTGTGTTCTGCTTGTTCTGCTCTGTCTTTCTCAACTTAATATCTGATGGTCACTGAAACAACAGGCTTAGGTAGGAAGGCAGCTCACCCTGCCAATGGGTTGGCTCCCAGCATCTGGCCAAGTGGTCCGGTGGGAGGTACTTGAGAAAGGTAAGTGTGACATTCTAGTCTTCTCTTCTGTAACGGCAACTCCTGGCCAGAACTTAGTTGCCTGGTGACATCTATCTCAAGGGAGACTAGGAAATATTGACGTTAGCCGGGCTGCTATTTGATCAGCTAATACTCTAGCGTTCTCTTGCTAATAAAGGGAGGAGAGAGCAAATACCAAGAGCAATCGGTCATCTCATCCATGATTCTCTTACTAATTCAATTGACCCTTCATGTTGATTATTCTCATTGAGTACAATTTGCTTGTTTCACTTATCTTCTCAAAAAATTTCAATAATCTCCAAATCTCCTGAATAAAGTTCAAACTCAGTTCCCCTTAAAAATAATTCTTAGTGTTTAATTAGACAAATACACCATACACTTAACTATCCATTGTTCTACTTTTAAACATTTATATATTTTCCTTTCTTTTGACATTATAAGCGATGTTGCCTTAATATCCTTATAGTTAGCAACACTGTGTTATCACATCTAAAAGGACATTTAAAAATTTTTACTTGTAGTCCCATATGGCACTTAATACATAGCACAAGATAGATGCTTATTAAATATTTGCTCAGTGAGTTACAAATGAACTAACTCAGTCATGGAAAAGTGAGCTAGGAGCTGCAGAATCTCAGATTTATGAATTAAGTTCAAATAATTCAGCAAGTTCTAACAGAAAGCAAAAGTTAAACAAGAAAGAAAGGGAAGCAAGACCACTAAAGAGACTGAATAACTTAATTCAGTTGTGTTAGTTCAGGCAACGACAACTGCTGTAAGAAATAAACCCCAAAATATCAATGGCTTAACACAAAATAAACCATTCTTACTCAAGTAATAGTTTAATACTGACCTTCATGCTTGGAGAGAGGAAGAAGGTGGGGGTGGTGGTGGTTATTCAGAGGCCAGACTGAGAGAGGCTCTGTTATCTTCGACAAGTGGCTTTCAAGGTCATTCTGGGTGATACTATCCAGCTAGAAGAGAGGGAAAAAGGAATAGTGAAAAAAGGCACACCTGCTTCCTAACAGCTTTAGCCTGGAATTAACTAATTACATGGTCCTGTTTAGATGAAAGGGGGGCTAGAATGAGTAGTCCCTGGATGGGCAGCTTTGTCCCAGCAGCAACCTTACACCAAGGAAAGGAGCACAAAATAAATCTTTGGAGGGTAGCCATCTGTCTGTCCCATATCAGCGTTAGATGAGTGATCAAAAAATGTCTTGAAATCGGAATAGATCACATATATATAGAGGGAGGGGGAATTGGAAGGGGGTGTACTTGCTGGTCTCCTCCATTCTACTTCTCTCTCACCAAAAAAGCATGCATATTTTCTTTATTTCCTCTAAAATTTACCAGGAGTCTCAACAATAGCCTCTTTCTTCTACTTAACGCTTAGATTGAAAATAAATGCAAGAGCAGATAACCTCTGACTTTAAATTTTCTGAATTCAAGAGTCATCATTATAAAGTGAAAAGAGCCTGGGCTTTTGACTCACACAGATTTGGGCTTAAATCTCAGCTACTTCACTGCTAAATAGGTGCTTTTGGTAAAAATAATTCAACATCTCTCAGCCTCAATTTGCCCATTTGTAAAATAGGGATGAGCATTTGTTTGGCATGAAACAATAAATTTAAAATGCTTGGTTTCAGACTGGTTTGCTTTTTTTTTTTTAAGATTTATTTATTTTAGAGAGAGAGAGAGAGTGTGCAAGACAGCGTGCAAGTGGGGGTGGAGTGGGGTGGGGGGCAGTGTCTGAAACCAAGCATGGAGCCTGATGAGGGGCTTGATCTCATAACCCTGACACGATGAGCTGAGCGAAAATCAAGAGTTGGATGTCGGGGCGCCTGGGTGGCTCAGTGGGTTAAGCCTCTGCCTTTGGCTCAGGTCATGATCTCAGGGTCCTGGGATCGAACCGTGCATCGGGCTCTCTGCTCAGCGGGGAGCCTGCTTCCCTCCCTCTCTGGCCTGCCTCTCTGCCTACTTGTGATCTCTCTCTCTGTCAAATAAATAAATAAAAATTAAAAAAAAAAAAAAAGAGTTGGATGCTTAACCAACTGAGCCATCCAGGCGCCCCAGACTGGTTTGCCTTTTTAAGAACTCGTCTTGATCCCACCCAGACTAGATGTACTAAGCAATCTTATACAATGTTGAAGAATTTATTTTCCTATTTAACCCCCTCGCATGTATTCCATAACTAACTCCTTGTTGTAGTCTTTCTCTTCCCCCGATAACTGATCCAGTCATTCATTCTACTCTTTTCATCAGATCCCTTTAGTTCAATGCCAAATCTAACTTTTCTCTGCTAACAAAGCCTTCACCATCTGAGTTTGTTTTTATCTCTATTTTCGCCAAATTCACTCATGATCTCCTCTGAGTAATTCTCCTCTCAACTTAATCTGGACCCCGGAATTCTCTTTCTTATAAACTCCCTTCTTGAATTTCCCTGTTGGATTTATAAAGCAAATCAATATATATTACTTATTCTCTTCCTCTGATTTAATTCCAAAGCCCCTAAAACTACTGTCCTGCTCTCTGCCCCCATTCCATTCTGAGCCTTCTCTTGTAGTCTGCAAAGAATTCCTTGCTAGACTGCACACATCAGACTCATACTCTGCTAAGGATGTCATTCAGGGAATTCATTGAAAGTTCTTCTTGCATGTCGTTCTAAGAAATACAATTCTTACTCGGATCATCCTGTTGTAAACTTGGCCTCAAAAAGGGTCAATGTAGTATTGACTTTCACACCATCATCTTTTCTGATTGCTTTGTAGCAATAGACAGGTAAACACAGGCATTGCTGTCATGGGCACAGGAACAAGTCCCAGCCTACATCCAGCTTTTCCCTCCTCTCTTTCTTCTTTCTTTCATTTACTAGCTGCAGAGGGCAGAGAATAAGTCTCAGAATGTGGACTGCACTAACAAATATCCTGGGCTTGGCCCAGCACTCCTCATTTTCATCTCCTAGCATCCTTTTTATTTTTAAGATTTTTTTTTTATTTGAGAGAGAGAGAGCATGAACAAGGGGGGAGGGGCAGAGAGAGAGGGACAAGCAGGCTCCCTGCTGAGCAGGGAGCCCAACGAGAACCCTGAGATCATGACCTGAACCGAAGACAGCTGCTTAAGCAACTGAGCCACCCACGAGCCCCTCATCTCCTAGCATCATTGCCTCAAACCATCATGTTTCTAATGAGAATGGTGTGTTCCATTTGGAACATCAAATACAGTGGCAAACTGTGGTCACTGCAGGGAAAAAGTTCATAGAGCAGACACTTGCTGTTATTTCTGGCTAGCCAGCAATCAAAGCCCCATTTCATTTTGGGGAACCCCCTCCCCCACCGGATGTGCCTTCATAAGAGGTAGGCACACAGACCTAGATGTTTCTTATTTATTTATTTAGATTTATTTATTCATTTGAGAGAGAGAGAGCAGGGCGGGGAGGGGCAGAGTGAGAGAGAGAGAGAGAGTCTTAGGCAGACTGCACAGAGCATGGAGCCCCTTGCCCGGGCTCGATCTCATGATTGTAAGATCAAGACATGAGTCAAAACCAAAAGTCAGGCTCTAACTGACTGTGCTCCCCCACGTGTCTCTTTTTTTAAACAATCCCTTGATATCTAGAGCATGTGATTGAGGCTTGACTGATCAGATGCTCCCACCTGGGACTTTAGATCTTGAGGGATGACACAAAGACTCCAAGATACCCCCCAGGGTTGATTAGCAACATTACTAGAACAGCAGTAGCAACAGCGGCTGCTGTCCAAGAGGTCCAGGCTCTAAGTGCCAACGCCACTGCCCTCGCCAGTCTCTTCCTCTGGCTTGACCATGACTGTCTCAGTTAACATTTTCTGAAATTAATCCTTCAGCATTCCTGTTCATACAGTAACCTACTTGATAGCCTTCCAATAAATTTATTTTCTGTGCCCACTACCGAAAGCAAGTTTTTGTGTTAATAACCAAGAACTCTAACTGGTTAGTGTGCGATGTCTGATGGAGGAGATCTCATGACACGGCAAAAAAGAGCACTGATTTCCAGTTACATAATCTGAGCTTTCCTCCGGGCTCTGCCACTTAACTAGCTATGTATTTTCTGGCAAGTCACTTAATACGCTTCCTTCTTCATTTATAACATAGCAACCATAAAGCTTTTTCTAAATGTCTGCTCTAGTAGGTTTTGTTTATGTTCCTTCTCCCTGACTCATGTAAGAATTCTATGAAAACAGACCCTATTATGAGTGGTGTTCAAAGATTTTGTTTCAAAATGCCCTACTTCTCCCTCTGACAATTGGTATTCTTTTATACAATATTTGGTAGTTAACTGCACTCTTCCCCGAGCTTTCCTCTCCAATACTTTCCATATTCAATATGCTAATGTTTGCCTCTACTTCTTATCCTACCAACTGTTATTCACACTCTCTGAGAAAAATACTCCCAAGCATGGAATTACCAGCAGTAGGTGACCCCTTAGTTCGGAAAACCATGGGATCCCCTTTTTCATCTTCTGCTTCCAATTATGAGCATCCCAAACTTCCACCATACGGAGCATCGTGAGTGTCAGTGAAGATAATTTGAACGGAAGAGCCAACTGAGCTGCAAGACACTATGTGGTAACCATCGCTTAACAGTGGCTTCTCGAACAACTTCGAGTCTCAATGTAGTATCTCCCTCGTTGAATGTGGACTGGCCCTGTGTAACCAATGGAATGGGACAGAGAGGACGCTGTGTGAATTTTGAGGCTAGGTCATGAGAAGCCTTGAGGCATACTTCCTGAGGGGAAGCCAGTCACCATGAAAGAAGTCTGCCACGCTGTAAGAAGCTCAAGCTAGCCCCCTGGATAAGCTGCCAGGAGAGAGAAAGAGATTTAGCCAATTCTCATTTATCCCTGCCATCTCAGTCCGGGAGCCCTATGTATGGTTAAAGGAGGCACCTGTACATTCGACCCCGGCAAACACCAAGTAGAGAATTTGGGAACGCAGCTGACCCCATACACCTCCAGTGAAGCCGGTCCAGCCTCTCTAGCTGAGACCCCAAAACCCCAGAGCAGAGGCGAGCTCTTCTCTCTGTGCCCTGCCTGAATATTGGACTTGCAGAATTACCAGCATAATAAAGTGGGTATTGTTTTATGCTATTAAGATTTAATGTGATTCGTTCTGTAGCAATAGATCGCCAAAATACATGGTGTGTTTATTATTAGATGAATGAATAAAGTCTTCACTGGAGCGGAGTTGTCTTGTGACAGTTAATGGTGAATGGAAAAGACTCCACTTTGCAAGATCCGCTAACACGCCTCGGAGCATGGCTCGCGGTTACAGAGGTGCCACCACACCCACTGAAGACTTTGCTAATCAATCCTGGAAGTTTGTCCCACAGAGAGGGACAAACCTTGATCTCCTGTGATTGCAGGGGTCTATGCAGCCAATGCTGCGGGCGCACGTGGTAGAGCTTCTTTCTCATTCCTGTCTCAGACCTTCACCCTTTCTTCTTGTTGTTCTTTAAAAGACCTCTGGATTAGGGGAGCCTGGGTGGCTCAGTCATTGGGTGTCTGCCTTTGGCTCAGGTCATGATCCTGGGGTCCTGGGATCAAGTCCCACATCGGGCTCCTTGCTCAGTGGGGAGCCTGCTTCTCCCCCTGCTTCTTCCCCTTCTCCTCACCCTTCCTCTCCCTCTGCTTGTGTTCTCTTTCTCTGTCTCTCTCAAATAAATAAAAAAATAAATCTTAAAAAAAGTATTACCTCTCTCTAAAAAAAAAAAAAAGACCTCTGGATTAAAAATAAATGCAAATTAATAAGAGGACATCTTCAACATGAGGCTTGAATCTTTTTCTTTTGTGGACTTAATTTTACATCAATCTTTCATCTAAAAAGATGCAGTCAATGAAGAATATTTCAAAAAAATCCTAGTGTGTTGATTGAATGAAAAAGTAGGTTATAAAGATGTGTGTAATAAGCGTATTGAATATATATAAATATATGTAACATATACACATATAATGATAACAATGTAAACAAGTACTGTGGAACTACAAATAATTAAAACTTTCCGTATTATGCTTTTCCATTTTTTCCCAATTTCCTACAAAAGTACACAATCGGAAAATAAAATAAAATGTAACCATAGACACCTAGCCTATCTAAAAATAAATCTAGCCCTAATGGATACAAAATGGGCACCCACCAATCTGGTGCACACTGGTGGGTATTATAACCTTGATCATAGAAATTGCTACTACTTTAAAGATGGCCAAAGACAGGTTATTTTCTAGATAATGCTCCTGCCAGTGCCCATAAGAAATCAGGAACTTATGGTATTAATGAACTATACATACTATACATTTACTTTTAAGGGAACATCGACTCCTCAATTTATGGAATTTTGGGGATCCTTAAGCCATCTTGTATTTATCACTGTGTCAGTCAGGGGCCTGGAAAGAGAGAACAGACTAATAAAATATTATTACCGTAGTTTTGAGAACTGAAAAGACAATAAAGGAGCACTAAGGTATTTCAAAAGTGACATCTGTAGGAGGAAGTTCCCACCACTGAGGCTGGGGAAGGAAGGAACAGGTTGGGATTATTAGAAGTTAGCAACTTACGTGGAAGGAACTAGAGGGTATTATGTTAAGGGAAATAAGTCAGTCAGAGAAAGAAAAATATAGTATGATTTCACTCATAGGTGGGATTTAAGAAACAAAACAGATGAACATAGGGGAAGGGAAGGAAAAAATAAAATAAGGTGAAAACAGAGAGGGAGGCAAACTATAGAGACTTTTAACTCTAGGAAACAAACTGAGGGTTGCAGGAGGGGAGGTGGGTGGAGGGATGGGGTAAATGGGTAACAGGCATTAAGGAGGCACTTGATGTAATGAGCACTGTGTGTTCCATGCAACTGATGAATCACTAAATTCTAGCCCTGAAACTAGTAATAACCTATATGTTAACTAAGTTGAATTTAAATAAAAAATTAAAAAAAAAAAAGAAGTTAGCAACTTAGAGGAAGGGCCCTCTAAGACCCCAACCTCTGAGAAGATACTATGTGACTGGTGCTAGTGTCTCAGGGGTCCAAGGAGGACCCTCGCGGGTCTGGTCCCTTCCTCCTCTGCCAGCCTTTCGGTCTCCCTTTGGGGCTCCCTGTTGTCAGAGCCGGGGAAGGAGACTGGAGGTTTGCAGGGGCCCAGTGCCAGCACTGGAAACAGAATATAGCAGTGTGGAGAAACGCTAACCTCCCAGCTGCCCTGTCTCTAACGATGAGCTAGAAGGGCCCATTTCAGATACGCTATATTTAACCAACATTATAGCTAAGAGTGTGCTCCGGACATCCGATGATGGATCACTCAACCTGTATTAAAAACCATCTTTCTACCGACCACATCAACCAATAGGTAATTGTAAACAAACCCTTACAGGGTGCCTAAAAGCTTTCAGATTTGAGCTTGCCTAGGAAACATTGGCATGAGTCTTCATTGCCAAGGAAGGATCAAAACATTCCACCCCAGTTTTCTGGGCTTTTTTCCCCCCCTTCTGCTAAAAAAAAAAAAAAAAACCAAAAAAACAAAACAAAAACAAAAACAAAACTGTCACTAATTTAAATATCTCTGAAATGATCTTTTTAGTAAGCTGAACTTCAATAGGATCTCATCAGTTTATATTGGAGGTCTTTATAAGAAAGAGCTTCTGACTCTTTGTTGTCAAAACGTATTTGCCACATCATACATCGTCCTCTTTAGGACACTCCTGGGAGAAATTTCTGCATGATCTCACCGCCAGGAACAGATATAATTCTTCTCAGGAATCAGTCTTTTTTTACCTTATGGACTCAGAACTATATAACTGACCACATTTTCTTCACTTAGCTGCTGGCAAGCTTCCCGCCAAATTGCCTCCTTATTTTATTCCCTACTCCAGTGTACGTGTGGCTGCTGGGCATAGTAGCATTTTTTATTCTATTTCTGTTGAATCTTTGTTTCGGATTTTATTTCCTTTATTCCACTTTTGACTTATGACACTTTACCATATTTTATATACCCATTGTAAACTTCCCAATAAGTATCAGGAAACAAGCAGAATATATTTAAATATATATAAGAAAGCAAATGAAAGGAGTTCACAGGCATTCTTGGGAAAAGATATCCAATGAGATCAAGTGATGCAATTTCAAGAAGTAGACTAAGAAAAGTAAATAAGAATACATATAAATTTTAGAACACTGAGATGTTTGAGACTGGTGAAACGTTTATATCTTTATTGCTGACGCTGCAGAAAATGTAATCTGAAATCAGAACTTCTGATACAGTATTCATAGTTTAAATGCCATTGATTTTACTTTGTGAATATCTTTGTACATCCCTCTGGGTTCTTATGTATCGAGATTGTGTTTCGTTTTAAACAAGAAAATATTTTTAAGAGGGCTCTTCAAAAGTGGGCTATAATCTAAAAGTATCATTAGGTTATGCCCAGAATCCAAACTTTTTCCCCTTCTATCAGAATGTATTTCCATTTTAACATTAAAAGCAATGGAAAAATGTACTTGATGGCTTCAGGGTATTCTTAGGAACATGATTCACAGGTAAATATGAATAGTAACAAACAAAGTTAAAATTAACAAAATACATGACATATGTCCAAAAATTTTCTTGCCTTGTCAAAATATCGATCTCATCTGACCTACGTTTCTCCCCAACTGCAGCTCCAAGGTCACTAGGTCACAGATGACTCCTCTGCAGAGAAAAGAGAGGGTCTCTGTGATGAACTTGCATTCCCAGCCCCCATTCCTACGGATCTTACTTTAAGAAACCAAAACGCTCCACCAGGATTTAGGCCACATCCTGGCTAGGCAAATATTTTAATATCTTACTACCATATGCTTGCCATTGGGCTTCAGGTTCCCAGGAAAATAGTACCTCCCATCATAGATAACCGAGACGCTTTAGCTAACTCATGTCTGTGAAAGAGCCCAGCTCAGACGAGGACTCCCGAAGTGGTAGTTACTGTTATTATTAACTGTCTCCTACTTGGGAGGAGGCAGGTTATGACATATCCCTCTGGGGGGTCCAATATTTCGCGAGAATAAGACGAACAACTGGTTGAAAGAAAAATCCATCTTGCAAGCAATCTGTTGTTTTTAATTACTTGAGACCGATGGTAATGGCCAGAGTTGTTGGGTGGAAAAAGCTAGCTGCTCTACCTTTCTGGGGTACAAGAAACATGGCCCCTAGAAATTTTAAATGACATTGGTAAAGTCCTTGAAGCAATTTTGGTTCTTTACAGAATCTTTGCTGTCCTGGGTGTGTTCCTTTGAAATGTATGTTCTGGCTGGCTTAGTAACTCATCTCAGAGGTGCTGCTGGCTGAAAATAGCATTGGGTCCGCACGATTCCTGCTTGGTGGGAGTGGACAGGAACTCCGTGCTCCTCAGGCAAAGCTATGGAGGCAGTGGGAGGTGTGTCCCGCTGTTTACAAAAAACTATAAATATGGCCCTGCAAGGCTTGCCTGGAGAGAGCTCTAAACTACTTGCCGAGCGGAAACAATCCTTAAATGTCCCCTACCTACCCAAAGGGTTGCCTTATTTCCAAAGGGTCCTATTCACACAGACACACACGAGACTGTCAACAGAGTGAGACAGCTAGTTCATTTACGCGTGAAGTTTGTTAATTGTAGAATGGCTGAAACGCTCACCATTTGTCCTTAAAATTCCTCTCAGGGCCATCTCGGAATGGTCTCTGGACCCTCATCCCTAGCAGTATCTTTTCCCGTGTTTAATTGCACGGTGTTGTAGACCGTCTACACACACCACTTCTCTTCTACTAGAATGGGAGCTCCTGGAGAAGACATTGTTTCTCTTTGTATTTCTATATCTCTATTGCCTTTGCATCTTATAACTGTATTTTTTTTAAAGATTTTATTTATTTGACAGAGAGAGACACAGCGAGAGAGGGAACACAAGCAGGGGGAGTGGGAGAGGGAGAAGCAGGCTTCCCGCCGAGCAGAGAGCCCGATGCGGGACTCGATCCCAGGACCCCGGGATCATGACCTGAGCCGAAAGCAGTCGCTTAAATGGCTGGGCCACCCAGGCGCCCCTTATATCTGTATTTTTATATCTATATAGTACATAGGTGTTTCATAATTGTGAGTTAATTGAATTAAGCCGTGGGCTCCTCTTGAAGCCCAGCGTGTACAGTGTTAGAAATGTTTTGGACATTTGTTACCTTCTACATTTGCTTACTCAAGGCTTAAATTTAGAGGAGCTTAAAATGGAGATTAAAAAACACCACGTCCAACCCACAAACATTACACATAATAGTTCTGGGAGGCAGTGAGGTTAAACACATTACCTAAGGCCACAGCTCTGACCAATGGTGGAGGCAGGACTGGCATCAAGGATCTGACTCTTCATTCAGTATTTTCAGATGATATGTAATAAAAACATCATTTCAAACCAGAAACCCCTTTCTCTCAGTGTTAGTGTTTCTGTTGGTTGCTCATGGCAACGAAGGTTTCAATGGGATTTCATCTCTTTTGTGAGAGTGCACAGGGCTACCTGCCTGATCTCTCCAGCCCACTCCTTAAAACTCTCTGCTTCGATGTTCCAGAAGGGAAATAAAAATTCTTCCCAAGGATCCTATCCTGACTTTCCATTTGGACATTCATTTCCTTTTTGTCAAAATCAATTGAAAACAAAATTTAGACTAATGTGGTTCCCCCCCCCCTTCTTTTTGGGTAATTTTCTCTCAAAATTAGAATCCACTCACCAGTGCCTCAAAATATTGAAACAAAATATTAAAACATGTTTGTGGCAGATCTCACAAGTGAGATGTTTAGGTGGTTTTTCCTAAGCTGAAAATGGTTTTATCAGCCTTGCACACTGAAGGCATAAACATCATTAAGCTGTTATATCAGCTATATTAGGATTTGGATCCTTATACAAAGATGGCAAAAATACTCCTAATTCTATTTTTTTTCACAGAGTTTCAGCCTGGAAAGAATTCTTTTAAGAGAAAAAAGTTTAAAATAGAAGGCCTATTCTCAAAAAAAGACAAGGAAATATATATATATGTATATATATATATACATATATATATAGTATATATACAGCACATGACTTACAAACTTTAAATACAATTGGCTTATAGCAAAATAGTAATAACTACCATGTATATTTGAGCTTATTACGTAAGAGGCATGCTTCTGATAGCTTTGCTTTTATCAACTGATTAACTGTTACGTGAACACTACTACCGTGACTGTTTTATGTAATAACAATAATGTCTAGCACATTAATATCTTCTGAGCAATAGCTATGTGCCAAACATTAAATTAAGCACTTCATGTGCTTTTTATTATTTTATTATTTTATTTTTATTTTTATTATTTTTATTATTTATTATTTTATTATTTCATCCTCATATAGCCCATGAAAGAAGAGCATCATCCCTCAGTGAAAAACCCAAGTTCCTGCAAGGTTAAGTCATTGCCCCAAACCACATAACTAGTGAATGGTGGAGTTGAGAGGCAAACGCACTTCTATCAAATCCAGAGCCCATGTCCTGTCCACAGGCAGCGACCCCTAGAAGATGGACAGGGATTTGTGATTCTCTTCTAATTCTTGTTAAGGAACTCACTGAACCTCTCCATGGCTACCTTACCGCTATCTGTAGCCCGAGGCTCATAAATTGACTCGATGTTTAGGGATGGTAGTCACAATATTTAACAACCTGAATATGTACATGGATACCCATTCATCAGCTCCACGGGGGCCATAGACCTGGAGCAGGGGTCAGGGTGACTCCCGTGTGTGTGTGTGTGTGTGTGTGTGTGTGTGTGTGTGTGTGTTTCACAAAGGGGATGTCAATATCACAGAGGTGGGCCAAGAGGACTAGAATAATGAAATGGTGCTCAGGAGTCTCAGGGCAGTGCCTGCTTACCAACCACGAGGGAATTGCTTTAATATTTTAAGAAGTGATATTTATATAAAGCAATAAATTTCATGAAAAATAAGACAAAACAATGAAATCTTGACAACACAAACTGATTACAGGAAGTAATGAGAAGTAGTATAACATAGAAACTAGAGGATTAGTCTCTGGAGCCAAACTGACTAGATTCAAATTATTGTTTCCTGGTTGTTATGACATTGACAAGTTGCTCAGCCTCCATGCCTCAGTTTTTTCATCTGTGAAATGGATGCCATAGTAATACCTCCTACGTTTATAATGAGCATTGAGAGAGATACTTGAAGCAGAGTCCTCAGGAGACTATTTGGCACATGGTATGTGTCAGCTAATTTTGTAAGACCCTGTATGTATTTAGGGGCATCTTCATACATTATTTCTTTTATGTGGGGGATTTTAGAAGAATTTCTTATAGCAGTTGGCAACCACTGAGATCTTTCCCCTACTATAATGTTCATGTTTTCAATATTTCCTCTTGGAAAAGCTATTTTCCTGCATCCTTTGATTGAAAGTCTTATGGTTAATGATGACTCTTGATAAGCTACATTAATGAAGAAGAGTAAAGACCATAGATAATTCAAAATAACAGTTAATGCTGAAGATCATTCCTATTTGGCTTTAAACAAGTGCTTTCTTGGACTTTCCTCTTGCAGATGAATCTTTATTTTAATTCATCAAGTATTTAGTGAATGCCCACTTTGGGTCTTCTACTGCTTTCTACTTACAGAAATTAATCATATGGAACCCCTGACTTTGGAAAAATCAGTCTAGCATGAAAACAGACCTGCAAAAAAATTCTTTACAATAGGACTTTTCTAAGGTGAATCATGGATTTCATGGGGAATCATGGAAATTTCCATGGATGTGGTTAAGTGTCCCTTTTAGTTGGCAAGAGTTGCTGCCAGTGTTTTTTAAGAAATAAAAATTGACAGATAAATCTAAATCTCTCTCTTTTTTTAAAAGTAGTCTCTACACTGAATGTGGAGATTGAACTCACAACCACCAGACTAAGAATCACATGCTCCACAGACTGAGCCAGCCAGAGGCCCCTAAATATCGTTTAAGAGGTCATTTGAGGCTCATCTCTTCCTTCTGTCCCAAAGGCCAACAAAATAAGTTTTGAAAGCACATTTCCAAATCAGTTTCAATCCTTTTACATATATACAGTAGTATCCATATGCTGTTATTTTATTTGTGCTCTTAAATTTACACAAGTTAATATATAATTTTGTAATTAATCTTCCCTCATCATTATTATATTTAAATACATCCATGATAATTTTATTTTATTTTTTTTTCCATGATAATTTTAATTGGCCTAGACCATCTTATAAACATACCACAATTTATTTATTTTCTTACCTACCTGTAGGCATTAACAGAATACCCAATTTTTTTGCTGATACAAAAATGTTTTCATGAACATATCTCTTTGTATATATAGATTGGGAGTTTTTTGGTTTTGGTTTTAAAGAAATATACCCAAGTGGAACTGCTGGGTCATAGGATAAACACATTTTCAATTTTTTCTGTATGTTCATCAAATCGTTTTTCAGAGTTGGAGAGTTTATGGTCAAATAGTATTTAAAATAATAGTTGTATATGGCATCTACCATAGGCCAAGCATGCGTGTGGCATTTTTATAGGCATCTAAATTATTTCTCCTAAGAATTCAGCAAGGTATTTGATGATATTTCGTGGGCTTTGAAGTTTATGATGCAGTATTGTCTAAAATCACTACTCTGTCCTTCAGACCTCCAGGACTTATGTATCTACTAGGTGCAAGTTTGTACCCTTCAACACCATTGCCCCAATCTCCTTCCGCTCCACCCTCCAGCTCCTGGTAACCACCATCTTATTAGGTTTTTACCAATTAGGCTTTTTAGATTTCACATACAAGTGATATCATATAATATACTGTATTTGTCTTTCTACGTCTGACTTATTTCACTTAGTATAATTCCTCCAAGGCCCATCCATGCTGCAACGAAAGGCAGGATTTCCTTCCTTCTCATGGCTGAATAATATTCCATTGTGTGTATATATTTATAAATAGGTTTACCCGTTCCTTGGTTGATAGACACTTCTGTTGTTTCCATAGATTGTTTATTGTGACTAATGCTGCAATAAACGTGGGAAGATCTGAAATGTTCCCACCACAAAAATGAAATGATACTTACTTGATGGTAATGGGATAGAGGTATTAGCTAATGCTACTGGGGTAATCATATTGCAACACAGAAATGTATCTAATCAATACCCAGTACACCTTAAACTTACACAATGTTATATGTCAATTATATTTCAATAAAAATAATTTTTTTTTAAAAAGTTCAGAAGTCAGAGAGGCAAGTGTCTCTGAGGGATGGAATGGAGGTCAGAGACTGGGAAGGCACAGAGCTGGTGGAGATGAGCTTGAAATACATACCAGTAGTGAGTTCAGTCAGAAGCGGCGACCAGTGTAAGGGAGACAAAGCATATGTCCAAGTATTTCCTGCTCTTCTGGAACAACCAACTGCAAAGAAAATGTGAGAATGGAATCGAACATTTCTTCTTTTTTTTTTAATTAACATATAACATATTATTTGTTTCAGGGGTACAGGTCTGTGATTCATCAGTCTTACACAATTCACAGCACTCACCATAGCACATGCCCTCCCCATTCTCCTTTTTATACTACTTCATTTGTTTTGGAGAATTTAACCAGATTGAAGAGAATATTAAAAGTGCAGTGTGAGAAGCATTTTTCTTCCAGTTCCCCCTGATGGCCAGAAGAATATAATTGCATAAAAATAAAGATTTATCTTTAAAAAAAGGGGGGGGAGGTGCCTGGGTGTCTCAGTTGGTTAAGTGACTGCCTTCGGCTCAGGTCATGATCCCTGAGACCCATATTGGGCTTCCCCTGCTCTGCAGGGAACCTGCTTCTCCCTCCCCCTCTGCATCTCCCTCTGCTTGTGCTCTCTCTCTCTCTGTGTCAAATAAATAAATAAATAAATAAAATCTTTAAAAAAAGAGTAAAAAATAAAAATAAAATAAATAAAATAAAGATTTAGCACACAGAAAATTTTCCAACCATAAATAGGGGGATGTGTCTGTCCTTATGTCTTCTGATACAGAAATTCTTTTCTAATAAACTGGAGTCGATTTTCATTGAGGCTTTAAGTCTGATAATTGTTTGAATGTATCTTGTATATTTTATCTTCTATTAGAGAAGAAGAGCATTTGTATCTTCTATCCTATTTATACATGTGTTGGTGTGTGGGATTTTACTCTGCTAATAAAGAAATAAAATGATTAAAAGAAAATCCCCTTATAACCTGAATTTCAAATCCTAACCTGGAACCATCTCTCTACAAAAATGATAGAAATAAGACCCAGCATATTCTTTTCGAAACACGTTTTTTAAAAAAAGATTTTACTTATTTATTTGACACAGAGAGAGCGCGCACAAGCATGGGGAGTAGCAGGCAGAGGGAGGGGGAGCAGCAGGCTCCCCACAGAGCAGGGAGCCCGAGGGGGGTCTCAATTCCAGGACCTTGGGATCATGACCTGAGCCGAAGGCAGGCGCCACCAACTGAGCCACCCAGGCGCCCCTAAAACACAATTTTAAGTTGTCTCTTAAGGAATCATTCATTTCAGAGTGTTCCCTGGCTTTAACTACAAAAATAATTTCCTCAGTCTTCCTTTCCCTGAATCTAGCCTACTTCTTTCTTGAATCTGTTTTGTTTCCCACAAAGTTCTTTTAAAGCACGAAACGTCCACATGTGTGTTTCTTTTTCCCCTTCAGCAGCGGCATTCTCAGCCACATATTTACATAATTTGGTGGCCGGCTCATCAGTCCGTTCCTTCATGTGGAAATCGCCGGAGTTCAGGGGCCTCTCCGGGGTGGCACTGTGCTCATTATTTGTACGACATTGCTAGAGGAGCCATGCTTGCTCCGGACTCATTTTGAACTTATCAAGGAAGGATGTGGATGACATCAGGGAAGGATTTTACAAGACTCTGTCTAGACTGCCAAGACAATCTGTGGCGGGAGAAAATTGCGTAAATATGGGCTACCAGGAAACAGTCATTTTTCTTCTCCCCTCCTTGTGGTCTTTTTTTGGTGTGGGACAGAGTGCAGCCTGGGCTGGAAATTCTGTAAATTATACTCTTTGAATCATGTAATAATAACTTAAGGACCAGAATGATTTAATGCCATATGGTAAGTGAATGTGGGAATCATCTCAGACCAAATAAATAAATAGAAGAAGCAAGTGACTTTGAGCTAGTTTTAACTTACATGTTTCTTCCAAATTTCTTAGTCTTATCCAAGGTTTTGTGGGCATTCTAGATAGACAGACACCTCCCTAGATAAATATTAGATGAACAAGAAATGATGCAGTTTTTCTCCTGTGGATGGAAGATGGGTCCCAGAACGAAATCTCTTTGCCTGCACCTTACCCACTCAGGGGTCTGGCAGAGTCCCTAGTCAGTTCAATTGGAAAAACAAACAAACAAACCAAACAAACAAACAAAAAACCAAAAAAAAAACCCTCAAGTACCTCCAATGTTCCAAACAATATACTCCTTTCTAGAAATACAAAGATCCACTGGCTTAAGGTGATTATTTGCTTGGTCCAATCCCCAAAAAGCATGACTTGGTGAGTTTTCTTCATTGAGTCTCGTTTTTAATTCTTGCATCCAGGAATGACCACACTAAAAAAGGAAATAGATGCACTTCTTAAAGTGCCTAGGCCAACTTGTGCAATGAGCAATAGTTTTGTCTATTTTAAACAAAACCTGGGATATAAGAGAGAGATTTAGAGTTATGTAGAGCTAAATTCAAGATCCTAAGGACCATTGCTTTTCCTTCCTCTGTATTTTCTGGGTTTGTATTCCATCTTTGGCATAAATTCTCTTTCTCCTATCCACTGACCCCCATGTACTATCTACTATCTGCCTTAGGTCACTCACATCTGTTCCAAACTGGCCTGTGTGAGCCCAGATGTTTCAAGGACTTGCTGAAGGTTACTGAAGATTCAGACTGGGGGATAGGTGACCAATTATGCTGCTTTTAAAAACTTAGTGGCTTAAAACAGCATTGTGTTTCATGATTCTCCGGGTTGACTAGGTCCTGCTTGCGGGGTGCTCCTCTACTGCTCTCACTTGAGGATTTTTGGTTTTTCGTTTTGTTTTGTTTGTTTAGAGAGAGACCGAGCAGAGGGAGGGGCAAAAGGAGAGGGAGAGAGAGAGAGAGAATCTCAAAAAGGTTTCACATCCAGGACAGAGCCCGATGCCAGGCTCGATCTCACAACCCAGACTTCAAGACCTGAGCTGAAATCAAGAGTCAGATTCTTAGCAGGCAGAGCCACCCAGGAACCCCCCATTTGAGGTTTTTTATGAGGCCATTGGGCTGCAGATAGGACCTGGTGGTTGGTTCCTTGTTGTTCCTCCAAAATCCTCTCATCTTTCAGGACCTCTCCATATGGCCTCCCTTTCCATCAAGGTAACCTGGCTTTAGACATGGTAGATTATGGCTCCAAAAAGAAGGAAGCAAAAGCTTCCAGGTCTTCTTAATGCCTGGGCTTAGAAGTCTCAGCACATTACTTTCTTCATAGGCCTGCCTACATTGGGGGGTAGGAAACATAAACATTGTTTGGGGCCATCTCTAAAGATTAACTACCACACTAGGCATTCCTATATTGGGAAATGAAGAATAGAAAGAAAGAAAAAAGGGGAAAGAAGGAAGAAAGGAAGGAAGGAAGGAAGGAAGGAAGGAAGGAAGGAAGGAAGGAAGGGAGGGAGAGAGGGAGGAGGGAAGAAAGAAAAAAAGACAAAAGAAAGAAAAAAGGGCAATAAAAAACAAAGAAAAAGAAAAAAAGGAAACAAAAAGATTTTCACAAAAGTCATGTCTTTAAGAAGTGCCCTTTGCTGTTAGGCATATTAGACAGCCTGGCTACATTTCGGAGATGATTTAAAGAAGGCTTCCAGCTCAGACTGCACCACGCTGAGACAGTTTGCATGGACCAAGGTCAATCTGTTCGCGTCACGCCTCCACATCTCTCCTGAGATCCACATGGCCCCCACCTCTGCCTTAATTTATGAAGAATTAAAGAGCTCCTACTAGCTTCATGACACCGCGCATTCCTCTCCCAAACAACGTAGAACGTTGGAGCGTCTGTGGGCTAGGATAGGAGGTAGAGGCTAAGAAAGCAAGGGTGAATTTGTTGTCTGCAAAGGCTTTGAGATGGAAAAGCTTGTGGCATGGTGGGCACCAATAAGCAGCTGGGGTTAAAGGGAACTGGGCATTAGAAATCCAAGTTACCTGTCACAGTCCTGTCATTTGCTGGCGGTGTGACCTATAACAAATCACTGGAGGTCTTTTTCAACCAGCCAATGGGGAGGGAGAGCTGCAGACCTCACAGGTTATAGGACTGAAAAGGAAAAGGACTGTGTGAGGAAAGTTCCTTAGCAAACTAGGAAGTGCTTTGCAAATGCAAAATGTCAAAAGCTTAAGATGAGAGCTAGTAGGAGGTGAACTACAAGAGTTTATCACAGATCATACGAAGAAAACAACAGGAAACTTAAGTGCAGTGAAGCTGTAAGAAATAAAAAGGAACAAAAGCCACATAGATGGCCCAAGTAATATATCTGTTCAATCTAAAAATACACTTTATATTGCTTTTACGGTTAAATTTACATTCTCGATTTCGCTGGAAGTCATTTTCAAAGGTTCTTAGCTCGTCTATTTGCAATGGCTCTACAATTGTCCTAAAAGCAGAGACGACCTATTGAGAGCAGAAGTTAGTGCATTATTTAAAGTTCCATAGGGATAAATAAAATAAAATAAAATAAAACTTACCCTTTTTAAAAAAATAAATTCAAAAAAATAAATTTCCCTAAGGGTTTGTCTCTGGTCTCCTAGGATGCTTAGCAGACTCACGCTAATTCGGGACTCGTTCTAATGTTACTGTTGACATGTGTAAGACCTTCTCAAGAACCATGAGTCACGGGGAAAACTGTTTTACACAGACGAGTTAACTCCCGGTCCCTGCCTTAGATGAATTGGCTGGCTTTTGACCAGATGCAGTGAAGAGAGGAGACCGGGAGGACCACAGAGAGGAAGCTCTTTCCTCCTGCCTTCAGCCCACGGTTCAAAGGCAGTGTTTGCACATAAGCTCTGTGGCCGACACTGACACACAAGTTTTCACACGCAGGTGGAGTGAGGAGTCCACTGACGGTGTGCCCACAGCCCCATGTGGGTTTTCCCCCATCTCTGCAAAATAAAATGCAGTGTTCACCTATAAAGAATGACTCACTTGGAGAGCCTCCCTTGAAACCCAAGGCTCAGGTTTCTGTGTGTCATCTCCAGAAGGACTAAACGGTCCAGGGCTGAGCAGGCAGGATGGGGCCCCAGCCAGCAGCCAACCTCACAGGACTTGAGAGGGTGCAACTCACTGGTAATGAGTCAACACTTTGAAAAGTAGATTCAGGCTGTGGGATGATCCTGCCTTTTCTCTATTTCACTCAAATTGACATTGATGTTGATGCTTCTTGAACAAGCAGGGATGTCGAGATGACTCATGTTTATAATTTCTCACCTGCTCTGGAAATGTAGTATAAAATCAGTCCTTAGAATTCTCTTCCTTCCATGTTTGTGAATCTGGAAGACCTTACGCCTAAAGAAACCAGCTGGTCCAAGGAGCTCAAAAGAGCAAGATCCACAGGCGTACGTTGGACTGGCTCTTGGGGAAAGGACATTCCTGAAGAATCGGACTTGGGAACACAACATTTAAATTTTATGCAGACAACAAAGTCAGTTTTGCCATCTATGCATGGAGCGGCAGAGAAAATGTCCTTGAGTATGTCATCCTTGGATTAAAAAAATAGACCTAAGAATCTGTAAAAATTAGTATTTTAAAAAAAGATGACTTAGTTTTGTTTACATATCAAAAACCCTGGAATGGGAATATCTTTGGATTTATTCATTTTATAGGAATTTGCGGGTAGCACCTACATTATTCATGTGTCAGTTTATTCCTTAAAAATGAGAGAGGCTGGGACACAGTTGTTGGAGGAAATGCCTTTTGAACCCATTATGACAAATTATAATTAAATTAAACTGGAAGATACTGAGGAGGGAACTGATGTGTTGAACAGTGACAGGGGAGAAGGGCTGTCTGACCTCCGGTCGTCTAACCTAAACTCCCTTGTGCCCTCTCAGCTCCTGGTGACCCTGTGGGATCATGGCTCTACAGAGAGGCAGAGCTGCACTGTGAAAAAACCAGCAGGGCCATCGAATGGCTCACAGAAGCGATTTTTATCAGCAGAGTTCAAGCCTAGGACAGGAAGCCAACCCCCATCCATGATGCCAGAGGGTCTCCCTCCGAAGGTGACTCACTTGGCGCTCTTCAACTGAATGGGGCATTTATTTAAGCTTTTTTTTTTAACCTCCTACTAATTTCTCTTTCCTTGTGTGAGATATTTCAGGATGTGTTAGAAACACAATGGTTTGGTTCTGTTGTCTTGCCTTGCCTTCTTAAGGAACTCATTCTAGAGGGAAGAGAGGGGAAAAAATGTGTGTATGTGTATATGTATATATACCTATATAAGTGTGTGTGTGTGTGTGTGTGTGTGTGTGTGTGTGTGCGTAGTCTAAATTTGCATCTACATGAAGCCCAAATGGTAGAGTCAGATCAGCCTGGTATCATTATTGGCAAAATAATCCTTTGTTGGTTTCAGTGTATAAACTGGCATTATGTTCAGAAACAGCCTGAGTTTTTTTAAGGTGGAAATGGAAGTAGTGACTAGAAAGAAATTTTTCTTCTGTCACAGTTTTAACGTGTTCTCTCCATTTCAACTTAGAATATTGGGGTAAGTCCCCCCCAATGCCACTTATTTATGTAGATGGCTTCTGAGGATGTTTCATTTATATTGTTTCTGGATTAGGGTTGTTTTGGGTTTTTTTTTAAGCTTTAAAGAGAAATAGGGAAGAAAGTGTGCCTGCTTAAAGACTAATCCCTATGTCTAGTGAGATGCTTCTGGGGTGGGGAAGTGGGTGCTTTGGGAAGGTAGGAGGAGCCCCAGAGTTGGAGTCAGGAGGCCTAGATGCTTTTCCCGATTCTGCCTTTATTTGCTTGGATCATCTTTATTTCTTTTCCTTTCTTTTTTTTAAGAGATCATCTTTAGCAAGTTATAAACCACTTGGGGGTCTACATTTTCTAACCTGTAAAATGCTAGATTGAATCATCCTTATGGTGTCCTGCAGCTTTTGTATTCTAGGATTTTTTTCATGATGTGTAGGTTGACAAAGTAGAAAAGACCCAGATATAGAAAGATGCAAGTCATTGTTCCTAATAACATGATTGGATTTCACTAAAGAGTTGATCCAACAGTTTGAGGTCTTATGAGTAATTTTTTTTTTTTTTAAGATTTTATTTACTTATTTGACAGAGAGAGAGAGATCACAAGTAGGCAGAGAGGCAGGCAGAGAGAGAGGGGGAAGCAGGCTCCCCGCTGAGCAGAGAGCCTGATGCGGGGCTCGATCCCAGGACCCTGGGATCATGACCTGAGCTGAAGGCAGAGGCTTTAACCCACTGAGCCACCCAGGCGCCCTCTTATGAGTAATTTTTAATGTTTGAAAATAGTCAATCGACCAGAAAGTGAATGATTTAAGTTTAAGGTTCTGTTAGTTTACAGAGGACCTATAAATACATGTGGTAAGAAACAGTCCAATACGGATAAGTTTACTAGTCCGATTTTTTTCTCTGATATTAACTCCAAGGGCATTTTATGGTGAAACATCGGCATTGACTTACACTGAAGAGCCCCAAAGTGTCGAGATGGCCCTTCAAAGCCCATTGCATTGTCCTAACGATCAAGTTTTTCACACTTCCAGTTACCCAAGCCTTTCCTAAAGTTATTTTCATAAAAAAATTAAATAGTATATGCTTTTCTTAGAAAATCAAGAACAAGACTCCTATGCCTTCTCTCTACTCATTGATCCCCTCCTAGGCAAGTTCATCAATCCCATAGGTGTAACTATTACTTTTATACAGATAGATACCTGAGCACCAAACCCATGTTGTATGTGGGAAGTCTCCCCTTGGAAGCCTCTGTGACAATATCGATTCGACCTCATCTTCTGCCAAAACCTACTGTTTCTCCTGGGGTTCCTATCTTGTGGTTCTGTCTATGGGTCATCCAAGTTAAAACCCGGTGGTCATCTCTATACATATTTCTACCTCACACACCACGTTCAGTTGCTTTGAATACTGTCAAATGAGGGACAGCTCCACTTGTGTGTACGTGTGTGGCAAAATCGTTCTCTGACATTCTTTGCAACAAGATGGAAATTTCAGGGTACCAACAGAGAGAGTTCCATTAAAGAACCTCACACGAACTTTTATCTCCTGTCAAATGCAACACCGACAAAGAATTGGGTATTACCTACAGGGCTTTTAGCTTTTTCCTTCAGTATGGAAACTTCTAACTGTCCGAGTGGTCCTAAGCCTGAATTTAATATGGCTTATTCATGACTGGGGCAAATCACAGAACTCAGTAACCCAAACCTACAAACTGAACCTCTAAAAGGAATTTCCAGGTTACTGCTCCAGCAAGAAGAAAAGGGTGGGCTTAATTCCTCAATTATTTTTCTCAGAGCACAGATGGAAATACTTTTCTCGATATTCCCAATGGACTAAGGAAACTAGCCCTTACCTAGGAAAACTACTGGACCTTAATCAAAGGGACAAGTCTTTATGTATGTACACTAGTGGTTCTAAAAGTGTTGTCTCTAGATCAGCGAAATCTTGGGTGCTACCCCAGGCCTATTGAATCAGACAGAAACTCTGGGCACACACACAGCAATGTGTTTTAATAAGCCCTCCAGGTGAATCAGACACATGCTAGACTGAGATTACTGACTTCCAAAACCAAAGAACTTCGAGCATTGAACTTTTAAATATATCAAACCTCTTTCAGTGTAGACATGCAAATATTTAGTGGAAAGGATATAATGATCTTAGACCTATTTAATGGACAATGTTATTACCAATTTCAAATCCTGAAAAAAGGAAACAACTTTCATGTGGTGGATCTAAATCTTCCAAGTTTTGGTCCCCAAAGAAAGGAGCTTTTACTTTGTTTTGCAAACTCTACCTTAGAATCCTTTCTTATACCCATTTCCGTGTATCTATTCTTACCATTATGGCCTGAATTTATGTCATTTTTATCATTTACAAAGCTATTTAGTAGTCTCCTCAGTGTTCATGGATGGTCATCCTTCATAGAGCTACTCAAAATATCTTTCTGAAACATGTCAAATTGGGTTCCTTTATCTTTTTGACATTGCCTCGTAAAAGTGATTTTTCCTAGTTTTTCATTTTATCACTAATTACTCATCTGTGCACTGGGTTTCACATCTTCTCCCTGTGCTCTCTGGTTTGGTCACATTGGACCATTCAGTAGTGCCCACGTGTGTATGTAATTCCACAACTCTGTGCCTCCGCTCATTCTACTCTGCGTATGAAATCATCTCATCACATCTTCTATTAAAGTTCTACACCTTCCTCTGTGATACTTTCTCTGAATCTGCTTACTGGAATTAGTTTCATTCTTTCCTAATCTCGGGAAGAACAGAAAGAATACAATGCATCCTGGTTTAATGCTGTGTGTACACTATCCAATTTAATCTTTATAACCATCTAAAGCAATTCTATGGTCCCCAATTTACAGATGAGTAAGTTGAGGTTTCGAGAGATTAAGTAACTTGCCCAGAATCACATTGACGATAGTTGGTGAAGAAATGATTCAAACTCAGGTTTGTTTGTGGCTCGGGGCTGGTGATCTCCTGATTTACCATGATGGGCCTCCCTCTAACCTTTATTTCAATACCTCACATTTTAGTAACATATGTGACAATATCTTCCATGAACTATTTGAAGAAAGATATTACTTATCTTGGATACCTGCTGCCATTACACTGTGTTACATATGTAAATATTCAATAAATGTTTGTTGTAATTAAATTCAATCAAATTCCTTTCCAGCCACTTTCAACTAAGATAATTTTCAAATGCAACCATCTCTCTTTAACTCCAATTCTTCGCGAGGGATATATCCCTCATTAATTAGTCACAGCATGAGAAGTGAGTGAATCAATGCTGACGCTGGTAAAATTTTCACTTTTTTACTTCTGCAATGCTGACAATGCTGCCGTTGTATGACAAACATTTTGGCTCGGCTCAGATTTAATAAACCAAACTGTTTGTACATGCTAATGTAATAGATGGTCCCCTTTCTTCTTGCACAAATTGCGGCTTGATTATTAATTATACATGCCCTAGGACTATGTACCTTCTGCAGGCTACAAGTTCTTCCTTGTCTAAGCTTTTCTTTTCTTTTCAGAATGAAAAATGAAGAAATGAACCAAATTTGTATCAAGAGATACAGTAATGAACATGCAATAGTTTTGAGAATTTAATTACTATGGTCGATGTGCTTAAAAGTGACTGAAGCCAAATAATTGACACAAATTTCTGCTTCACATATATTCTATAGATGCACAATAAGCTGGCTCATCCAGACCAACAGATCTTGGTCTTAATATCTCAGTAGCAACCTGCTTGGCTCTAGGCGTGTGAGTTCTTACCTAGCTTGATCACCTTAGGAACTAGAGTCTCAGCTCATTTCCCCACTTCCAGCTGCCCCCCTGAGCACCTCCCTTTGCTCTAGCTACACAGGCTTGGTGGATGCTGGGAGTCCTGATTGGCTACATCCTGTCAGAAGCGCTTATCTCTGGAAGCCATCTTCCCTTCCTTTCCACCAGTTTTTCTGGGGTCTCTCTTTGAACTTATCTGCTCCTTTAAAGGACTCAGCAGGCTGCTTGGCTTCAACATAGAGGCAAGGGCTGAAAAGTCTCAGCTAACTTACACTCTAATTTTTTTTTTTTTAAGATTTATCTATTTATTTGAGAGAGAGAGAGAGAGTGGGGGCAGGGCATGGCAGAAGGAGAGGGAGAGAAGCAGACTCCTTGTCAAGCATGAAGCCCAATGCGGGACTGGATTCCGTGACCCTCAGATCATGACCTGAACTGAAATGAAGAGTCAGATGCTTAAGCGACTGAGCCACCCAGGCACTCTGACAGCTAACTTATACTCTAAGAGCGAAGTCCAACGAGACAGGGAAGGAAGGAAGAATTAAGATAGTTCCAAGAGAATCACTACGGAAGTGATCAAGTACAATCTGGGAGGTATAAAGACGAGCGAATTAAATTGAATCAGTTATGTCTTTTAAGGGGTCCAAGCTAAATGATCAAAGCAAGAATTTGACTGAATTTCTCAAACTACCATTGGTTGCTGAAGAGATAAAAATTTATTCGAAGTCATTAAGACAATCCCTATTTGGCTAATTCAACTGAAATGTTTGATGTTCATCTAGTTTCTGAGCATTACAGAGGAAATAAAGAGAATGAGCCACATCCTAGTTATTTTTGTAGCCTTAATTGCTTTCTTACATTTCCAAATGACAGCAATTCACTTTACGAAGCCACACCCACCAGAATTTCCTGCTCTTCATCTATTTTTCATCAATTTCTCCTCCTGATCTTATTCTTTCTCACCTTTTCCCTCAACATCTTTTTTAAGTTTCAAAGAGGCAAACACTGGGGCAAAGCCAGGTTTGGATAATAAGCTTAGGGCAGGAAGGTGTGGTTAGGGTGGAGGTGGTAAGAAGGCATTCTAGTTCTTTTATTTTTTTATTTCAGGTCTGGGTAAAAAAATGCAGCCTTTGTATGTGTGGGTGTTTTTCTATGATGCACAGGTATGCACAACTCTATTCTCTCAAATGACTAACTATGAGTATGCCCATCTTGGAACGGTCTATGAATTTCTATTAGTTACAAGGGAAATTGTACACTCACAGGTAATTTTGTATGAGTGTTCAAATTTTCAAATAACGCAAACAACCAAACTAGTTCACAAAAGGAAATAGGGTGATTGGGTTTTTTTCATTTGATTTTTATTTTGAATGGGAATAACCATGTGCTAATTAAAGCATTTCTTCCAAAAACATCAGTCTGACTAGATAAATATCTTCACAGACAAACGCCGAATTTAATTCAGTATTGCTTTGGTAACGACATAACCAAAGTATCCCGGAAGTATTAATTTCACAGCAGGAAGCAGATAATTCGGTGATTAACAGGGAATTTCCGTTTTCTTTATAGAAATCTTTGTAGAAAGATGTTTCCCAGTTGGTTTATGATTTGGGGCAAATGGTTAGCAATGATGCTCTAGAATCAAAGAACGTTGAAGCAGGAATAAACCTGGAAGGTCACCTGGTACAATGCTTCATTTTATAGACTGAATTCCATCACTCCCAGATGAGTGACTCCAGATCACCCACTCATTTGGGGCAGAGGCAGGTTGGGCTTTTCTGCACCTTTGTGTTAAGCCACGCTCCTTTCCATTCTAGAATGCTATGACTGAACAAATTCTATCAGGTTCATAAGTGTTGAAAGAAGTAAAACACTCTTGGGCTCTTAACACTGTGAAGAAGAGTGTGGATGGCATAAATGCTGGCTACAATCTTAAATTCAATCAGGTACAGTTGTGCTCTTATATTAATGTCCATATATTTGTCTTGATTCCCGCCAAAGTGAGTATTTTAGGGTGATGACTATTTATAAGTCACAAGGCTCTGTAAACAGATGTTTGTAATATGTGGGGAGCACTCTGATTCCCAAATCCATTATTAAATGACACATAAATAGTACAGAAGAGGCTTAATTTCAGCCCATTTTTTCCCCTTATTTAGAAAGCCTCAGTCAAGCTTCACTACAAATAAAAAAATCAATATTAAATTGGACGTTCCATAAAAGTACATTTTTTAAAGATTTATTTATTTATTTTAGAGCTGGGGGAGGGGCAGAGGGAGAGACTCTCAAGCAGACTCTTAGCTGAGCACAGAGCCCAATGTAGGACTTGATCTCACAATCCTGAGATCATGACTTGAGCCAAAATCAAGAGTCGGATGCTCAACTGACTCAGCCACCCAGGTGCCCCCAAAGAAGTAAATTTTTAATGGAAAAGGGAAATAGATACATCAAATTCACTGAACAAAATTTACAAGGTTGACTGGAAAACCCCTTGGCTGACTCAGAGGAGAGGATCTATCCCATTTTGATCTTACTGAATGACATTCAGTTATCCTAAATAGTCCCTAGATGTCAACATGAAAAATGTCATTTTCTTCTTACTTCTTAAATTTTTAAATTTACCTTTGGTTGTTTGACATAGTGTCATCTGGGGGGGAAACAAGAAAGTAAATGTGAAGTACAAACAAAGTAAAACAGAAATTATTTTCCCTAGTCATAATTCTACAGAAATTACATACTTCTCTGCAATTTTCTGATGTAGTTGTTTAAGAAAAATCTTTCTGAAATATTTCTTTTTCACAATTTCTCATCCTATTTTCATTTTTCCTACTCTTCCCAATGTCATCAGAGAAGAGAGAGGAAAAAGAAAGGGAGATAGGGGAAAAATATGTATTTCTAGCTTTTTCTGGTTTTGTGTGTGATCAAGGTAAACATCAGCAGTGATAACTCATAATGAAAGCATGTACCCTCGACATGATGTGGTTAGGATGGTACTTTACCTCTGTGGTCTTCGTTTCCAAAACCTTTAACTCTAGTCTAATCATGAGAAAAACATCTGTCAAATCACAATCAAAGGGAGTTTTACGAAATGCTTGACCAGTACTCTTTAAAACTGTCAAGTTCATCAAAAATAAGGACAGTCCAAGAAACTGTCAAAACAAGAGTAACCTCGGGGCGCCTGGGTGGCCCAGTGGGTTAAAAGCTTCTGCCTTGGGCTCAGGTCATGATCTCAGGGTCCTGGGAATGAGTCCTGCATCGGACTCTGTGCTCAGCAGGGAGCCTGCTTCCCTCTCCGTCTGCTGCTCTCCCTGCTTGTGCACTCCCTCTCTCTCAAATAAATAAATCTTTTTTTAAAAAGATTTTATTTATTTATTTGACAGAGAGAAAGAGATCACAAGTAGGCAGAGAGGCAGGCAGAGAGAGAGGGGGAAACAGGCTCCCTGCCAAGCAGAGAGCCCAATGCGGGGCTCCATCCCAGGACCCTGAGATCATGACCTGAGCTGAAGGCAGAGGCTTTAACCCACTGAGCCACCCAGGCGCCCCTAAATAAAATCTTTTAAAAATTAAAAAAAAAATACTAGCTCATTAATTGTGACAAATTTATCATACAAGGTAACATGAGACTAATAATAGGGGAAATTGAGTCTGGGGTATAGAAGAACTCTAGTATTATTGTATGCAATAATTCTGTAAATCTAAAACTGTTCTTAAATATTACATTATTTTCTTATTTAGGCTTTTAAAAGCATGTTGGGGGCTGCACGCAGAAAAGTGAAGACGAGTAGGGAAGGTGCATGCATGCAAAAGCACAGAGATAGCAGCTCACTCACCTCCTCCCCGCCCCCATTTTATTTTTGGGAGAACCAAGCCCCAACAGCCTCAATAGCCTACCTAAATAAGATCGCTGAAAGAATAATGGAGTTAGAGATAGAAATCTGGGCACTTCCTAGCCCTATGACCTTGGGCAAAGTGCTTACATTCTTTAAGCTTTTTTCCTTTTATATGTAAAATGAAACTAACAATTTCTGCTGGGTTAGCAAGACTGTTTCAAGGATCAGATGGGAAAAGAGGTGTGAAAGGCCGAGTGAAAACTGAGATCATTTCCTCCCCATCCTGACAGCTCTATCCACCCCCCTCAGGCCCATGAGCTAGAGGATTGGCTCTGTTTCTTCCCTGCACAGCCTCACTGTGTTGGAGCAATGGGCAAAGTGTTGGCACCAGCAGTGAAGAGCAGTGAGCTTGGCCCCAGGTCTCATTCACCCACATTGCTAACCTGGGTTATCAAGGTGTTTCCGGTTTCTTTTAAATTGAATATAGTGGATACATAATGTTACATTAGTGTCAGCTGTACAGCATAGTGATTGGACAACTATCCACTATGCTGTGCTCACCACCAGTATAGCTCCCACCTGAACCCATACAAAGCAATTACAGTACCACGGACTATCTTCCCTATGCTGTACCTTTCATCCCTGTGACTTATTCCTTATTTTGGAGTGTTTTAATGCGAGCATAGCATCTGCTGCCAGAGAGCCAGTGTTCGCAACTTACACCAACCACCCCTGCTGTATCCATTAATATCTCTATATTTCAATTTCTTCACCCTTAAAATGTGGATCGTGTTCTTTACTCTACCTGCTTCAACACCCTGCATTTCTTACTGAAAATGCCACCTATTAAAAGTATCCCCTTACCACGATCTCTATCAGACTCTTATAAATTCCTCCCTATCATTAAACAGTGCTGGTTTATAGTCAGGCCCTCAGAATTTGGTATACATTCAATGCTAAACAAGTGTCTGGTCATTTTGAGCTGGAAATTGCCACGTGCCAAATTTCCCATCCGTGACTAAACCCATGATCTCATCTAACCTTCAAAATCATTCTGGTAAGAGGGAATTCGTTTGTCCGCTCATAACTCTGATTCTGAAAAGTGACCAAGTACACGCTCTGCCTTCGAGCCTTGTGTGGCGCGGGCACATCTGAAAACCCCTGGTCTGGAATATTCTTCCTTCCGTGCCATCACAGTTCACTCACTTCTTACAAGTTTTTACTCAAATGCCACTTTCTCCTTGAGGGGTTCTCTAACCATCCTCTATAAAATTTCAAACCTCCTCTCCACCTGTCAGCTTCTGCCCCCCACAGCCTGCTTTATTTTTCTCGGTAGCAGTTGTTATACCCAAATTCCCTAAATAACCTACTTTAAAAATATATTACTTATAATTTATTAATCCAATATTCATTGAGCACCAGCGTGATATCAGATTTTTTTTTTTTAAGATTTTGTTTATTTATTTGTCTGAGAGGGAGAGAGAGAGGGAAAGAGAGAGCACAAGCAGGGGAAGTGGGAGGCAGAGGGAGAAGCAGACTCCCCGCTGAGCAAGGAGCCTGCTGTGAGACTCGATCCCAGGACCTGGGATCATGACCTGAGCTGGAGGCAGATACTTAGCCGACTGAGCCACCCAGGTGTCCGGATATCAGATTTTAATACGCTCTGAGTGAGTTTTGAGTTTTGGCAAACATACACACCCGTGTAATCACCACCATAATCAAGATATAGAACATTTCCATCACTCCAAAAAATTCCCTCTTGTTCATTTGGAACTTCCCCACCCCCACATTGTGATACATCACAACCCTTGCCCCCAGGCAACCGCTCATGTTTTTTGTTGCTAAGATCACCTAAATAACCTACTTTTGAGTTTATGTATTATCTGCCTACCTCTTACCCCTCATACACATACACACTAGAATGTAAGCATCATCAGGTCAGAGGTTTTCGTTTATAGCAGTAATCTGAGAGCCCAGAAGAGTACTGATACACTAAATGAATGCATGAATGGATGAATGAGTGAGTGAGTGAGTGAGTGAGTGAGTGAGTGAATGAAGTTTTCTTTATCTTGGCAAGATGACCCCATGCAAGATCACATGTCCTTTCTCTGTCAGTTCCTTTCTTTCTTTAATGGGAGCTGGGGCTTGGTTACATTCAGCTCTCCCATTTAAAAAAAAAAAAATAATTTAAATTCAATTTACTTAACATATAGTGTATTACTAGTTTCAGAGGTAGAATTTAGTGATTCATCAGTTGCATATCATACAAAGTGCTCATTACATCACATGCCCTCCTTGATACCCCTCACCCAGTTACCCCATCCCTCCACCCATCTCCCCTCCAGCAACCCTCAGTTTGTTTCCTACAGTTAAGAGTCTCTTATGGTTTGCCTCCTTCTCTGCTTTTCTCTTATTTTATTTTTCCCTCCCTTCCCCTATGTTCATCTGTTTCGTTTCTTAAATTCCACGTATGAGTGAAATCATATGGTATTTGTCTTTCTCTGACTGACTTACTTCGCTTAGCATAATACCCTCAGCTCTCCCATTTTTACCGTTTTGGTTCTTTAAAAGAAATGAGAGATTTTTAAATGAAGTGCCTTATATCTTTGTAGGCTTTTGTTGATATTATTCTTTTTTTATTTGCTTTAATGTCATTTAGATTCCTTTGTTAGAGATTAGGAGTACTGCTTGGCATTCAAGAAGCTCTTGGATCCCCTGAACGAAATTTCAGCTGCCCAAGCTGTCGTAGAGAAGGAATTAAAATAAAGCCAAGGAAGTTTCTTTACTATGTCTTTAAGGAATCACTGGCTTAACGTGTCCCATTTATGCCAAGGGGGGAAAAATACACACAAGATGAGAGTAGGTAGAGGTGGAATCATTTTAGAGCTCAAAAGATTAATGACAGAAGGAGATGGTAACTAAAGGCTTGAAGGACAATTGGAAAATAAATTATAATTGCCAGGATGTTCTTTTGACCTATATCGGCTGAAGAATTTCAATTCATGTTAAAATGCTTCAGATTTTCTGTGATAGGAGCTAATTTTCTTTAATTCTAATTTCATTCAAATGTGTCTTTTTTTATGTATGAGCTTGGAAGGATTTAAAGAAAATTTAGTACACAGACCAGTTGTTTTCACATTAAGGATCATGTAGGAATCTGTGAGAATACAGATTTCTGGATCCTTCTGAAGCCTTGGACCGTAAGCTCCATCAAGGGAGGGATTCGTTATTTCCCTGCAGTACCCTCAAGATCTACAGAGCCTGACATGTAGCAAGTGTTCAACAAGTAAGGCCACATGAATAAAGGAGAATTGAAGGACAAAGGAATGACGAGAACTTGTATCTTTAAAAAGTTCCCTTGGTGCTTATGCCGTAGGAGGTCCTCCTACCCAACCACAACTGAGAAACTCTAATTTAGACTTTCAAATTATTTATCACTGTAGAGTAATGATGTCATCACTATTGCACAGTTCTTCACTGCTTTCTACCTCTAACGGTTTCCTGCCTTTGCTTTCCGAACATTTTTATTGTTAAGTATCACACACGTAGAGAAAACTTAAATGTCAGCTTCATAAACTATTAAAAAGCAAACAGCTGTGTAACGGCCACCCAGATCAAGAAATAGAAAGTCCCCACTCTAGAAGACCCCCGTGCCCCTTCCCAATCATGACACCCTTTTTCTTCCCTGAAGAGACTCACGGCTATGATTTTCTGGTGCTCAAGTTCTTGCTTTTCTTCCCTGTTTGCCATCAAAACATGCATCCCTAAACACAGTAGTTTCGTTTTGTTTATAAATCGGTAGAACCAGACGGTGTGTATTATTTTGTGCCTGGCTCCTGTTACTCAGTCTATGTTTGAGCAATTCATCCATACTGCTGTGAATGCTTGAGTTTGTTCATTTTCTCGCTGTTTGCTATTCCATGGTAAGAAAGGGTTAATCTGAAGGACCTTGTTGGTATTACTACCAGTAGAAGTCAGGTTGAGTTTCCTGACCTTTACACCAGCAAGAGAGAACATAGACACAGACACAAAGATACCATACAATGAAGTCATGCTTTAGACAAGCATACCCAGCCAACAAGTTGCATTGTTCGAGTAACAATTTCATCTATTTGTATCAATCGAAGTCCATATAATGGCCACTTAAAGCCTCTGAGTAGGCTGAGTGCCCTCTGCCTCTTACATCGAAGGTTACTGAGCCCAGGCAGGTAGAGCCTGATGTTGGTGAGTGTGGACTTTGGGGTCAGGCTACCTGGGTTTGATCACTGCCTCTTTCATTTACCACCCGTGTGCTCTTGGGAAGTCATTTACTCTTCCTGAGCCTTGGTCTTCTTGTCTATAAAGTGGGGATCTTACTACTACTTACCTTATGGGATTATTGCAGTAGTTTAAAAAGGTAAGATAGGAGAAGCCTTAATATTGTGTACCTACCATGTGCCAGACAAGCCCCAAGGGCTTCTAACGGTTTTACATCTAATTAATTCATTTAACCTTCCTTCGACTTAAGAGATCCAAGAAGGGTATCTGGGAAATGCAAAGGTATGAGAGACAACACCAAGGTGAGATCTGGGTTTCTAAGGTCCAGTGGATTCTATTCCAAATCTCCTGTGCATTTTAAAATAGCACAGAATAACCTCTAAAAGTGAGCCTGGGGAGTTATTGAGAAACATACTTGCAAGCGTGCTATTTTTCAATGCCTTTACTTTTTTAATGAACAATGACTCATTTGATAAATAAAATCGTCTCTTTCTCCAGTCATTTCTTTTGAACAAAGAGGGTTATACCAGCAGAGTTATCCCAGACCAAGGGCTTCTTTCTCATATTTATCTGTTATCTCCTGTTGGTTTTGTTTCTCTGGAGAGTCCTGACTCACACACACGCTGGAGGAAGAGGAGACAGCGAAGGCAATGATGCTGCCCAGGTCTCTGGTCTGGGCGCTTAGAGGTGTCGGGGAGGTTAGCCCTTGACCAATAACAGCACTGTGAGAGGAAGAAAATCCCTTTCCACTTTTCAGATGATGACAGTAGTTTTCCATCCCCCCTCCTTCTTAGCAAGCATAAATTCATCAAAGCTAGTTATTACAAACTCACATACATATATATTTAGTTCTCTTTCTCCAAGTGGGTTTGACTTCTGCTGTGTAATTTTCCTCACTCTGTTGCGCTAAGAGGATCGAATAACTGAAGGAACTTAAGTTCTGATATAAGCAGCATGTTAACTTTACCAAACATTTGAAAGAAAAACAGCCCCGTGAAATCCTGGATCGGTTGATATCAGTAAGACAGAGTGTAGAGAGGTCGAGCAGTGACAGAACCTTATGAGGTTTTAAAGATTTTGTTTATTTATTTGAGAGAGAGAGAGAGGGAGAGAGAAAGCACAGGCGTATGAGTGGGGAGGAGTAGAGAGGAGGAGCAGGGGGGGAGGGAGAGGGAACAGGAGAGAATCTCAAGCAGACTCCCCACAGAGCCTGGAGCCCAATGGGGGTGGGGGAGGCTCGATCTTACCACCGGAGATCATGCCCTGAGCTGAAACGAAGAGTTGGTCGCTTAACCAACTGAGCCACCAGGTGCCCCATAACCTTAGGAGGTTTTAAATCATGTCCCATTATGCCAAGACTGCAGTGGGCCCCCAGATGTCCTGAGGGAGACAAGATGGACAGGCTCTCATTTAACCCACTACCTCTAAGTCCCATTTTTTTTTTTTTTAAGATTTTATTTATTTATTTGACAGAGAGAGAGAGAGATCACAAGTAGGCAGAGAGGCATGCAGAGAGAGAGGGGGAAGCAGGCTCCCTGCTGAGCAGAGAGCCCAATGTAGGACTCGATCCCAGGACCCTGAGATCATGACCTGAGCTCAAGGCAGAGGCTTAACCCACTGAGCCACTCAGGTGCCCCCTAAGTCCCATTTTTAAATTGTGCACTTGACTGCATTTAAAACATCAAATGCTGAAATTTTGGAAAACAAGCAAAAAAAAAAAAAAAAACCTTCTGCACTTCAGAGAGAAATAGCTACCTATGCCTTTGAAAAGAGCTTAGTCAGGGCTTCACTTTCTAAGAACAGGCGAGGTTATTTGTGGATTTCTCTTTTCTCCCTTTCTCTCCTGCTAAGGGATTCCTTTCATGTTATCATCCCTTTGATGATTTCTCCATTTGATAGAGACTCCAAAGAAGGTCAACACGGAAAATGAGATGTTCGAAATGCTTCTCAGCTAACTTTAAAAAGATTTGTAGGGCAGCAAATTGTCTGCAAGAGCCATACAAAAGTTTCAAGCGTTCTAAGGACCCAGGAATATTTTTTCCAACATGAGCTACAATATTCATCATCTCTTCCTGTCGTAATATTTTCTGGTAGGATGGGGTTTGTGCAAGTGAGCACATGCAGCCTGAATAAACACAGACCCACTTAAGGAACTCAGTTTCTTTATAATATGTCCTAATTTCTGTTAGGAGCTATATCTCTCAGCCTCTAGAGTTGGCAAATGAGATGAAAAAGGCTTTGCAAATTTTTAGTAGCCATGGACCTGGTCGTCAAACAAAACCTTATACCGAAGTCCAATAATATAAATCTAATACAAGTTGGAAGCTGGAATAGACCCCTCATTCAATCCTCTTTGTCTCTTGCAGAGTCCCTTAAACAAACCAATGGGACTATCTGGGCTCCAAAGAGGAAGTCTGAAAAACATTCTATCAGACAATATGTGGATCTTATTACATACATAATAAATTCATTCATGGATAATAACGGTTGATATTTTGAAGCACTTTTATTCTGAGTATGATATTAAAGGCAAATATTTTCCATTATCTAAATAAACAGTTGTTAATGTACAAGAAACAAAGCATGTTTGACAGATACTACGATGCATTCAATTGGTAAATAAAGTCCATTAAAATTATTGCCCAAGACATGTGATTAGGATTTTAATGAATTAACATCTTATGAGAAAAAGCCATAAGTGGTATCCATTTCTGGTAATATGACAGACAAAAGACCCTGAAATTCTCCAGGTGCAAAACGTCTAGTGCTGTGGGGCATGAGAATAATGTATACATACACAACATACACACACATACACACTTTTAAATCAATGGAAGAGAATGGAAGAAGAATGATCTGAGCCTAAGAACAAAGCAGAACACACCAGTTTGTGACGGGGAATGAACACTGAAACTGCCACATGCTTTAACGGCACGTAGAGAGCTCCGTGTCCAAGAGCTTCCACACAAAGAAGTTAGCGCGAACAACAGGACTGCGATCTAAGCCATGGGGTGGTACAGAGTAGATCGCCTTAGTCTTACCCCCAGAAAACCAAGCACAGCAAGGCTTGTACTTGCTGGCAAAAGTCCACTGTTAAATTTTCAGGAATTTTTCAAGCTAGTTTATTTCACATTGGTGGCTTGAAATCAGCTATGGCGAGAGTTTTTACATCCTAGAAATCCACTTAGGCTATAAATTAGGATCTCTCTCTTTCTTCCAGATAGTCCTTTGCTGAACAGTTATCAGTACATCACTGGTTACTTGGAATACATGGCTTAAACTAAATGAAAATCTCCACGGAGAGGCAAATAGCAAAGGAAAATGTTGTGGTCTAAGCTGGGTAGAGGTGAAAAAAAAAACCTCCTCTGAGATTTCAAGGCCATCTTTGACTCTCAATGTATTTAGTCCTGAATGCATAAAATTTGTGTAGTTAAAAAAACTCTCTAAGGCAAAAATATTGTTAAAAATTAAGGTTAAGTTGTAGGTTAACATCTAGAGCTGGGTATAAGATGAGCCCTAGAACATCTTGTGCCAGAAAGTGAGAAAGTGATCAACGAATGATGGGGACATTCAAAATGACACAGAACCAGTTTGAAAGAGCTTCTGGTCAAATCTGGGACAATTTGGGTTGTATTAATACAGTGGACTACCACCTCACAATAGAAAGGAATAAGCTACTGATACCCACAACAGTATGAGTGAATCTCAAATGGATCATGCTTAAGGAGACAAAAGGAGACACTAAGACTGCGTGCCATATTATTTTACTTAGATAAAACAAAAAGAGGAAAACTATACTGACAGAAACACATCTGTTGTTGCTAGGGATTGGTATTGAGGGGTTGAGGGAGAACTGAAAATGGGCACCAGGAAACTTTTTAGGGTAACTGAATTGTTCTGCATTATGATGGTGGCGGCAGCTTCCTCAATAAAGCTGAAAAAAAGAAAAAAAATCTTATTGGAAAATGACATGTCAGATAAAGGGCTAGTATCCAAAATCTATAAAGAATTTATCAAACTCAACACCCAAAGAACAAATAATCCAACCAAGAAATGGGTGGAAGATATGAACAGACATTTCTGCAAAAAAGACATCCGAATGGCCAACAGACACATGAAAAAGTGCTCAACATCACTGGGCATCAGGGAAATACAAGTCAAAACCACAGTGAGATACCACCTGACACCAGTCAGAATGGTTAAAATTAACAAGTCAGGAAACGACAGATGTTGGCGAGGATGCGGAGAAAGGGGAACCCTCCTGCACTGTTGGTGGGAATGCAAGTTGGTGCAGCCACTCTGGAAAACAGTAAGGAGGTTCCTCAAAATGTTGAAAATAGAGCTACCCTACAACCCAGCAATCGCACTACTGGGTATTTACCCTAAAGATACAAATGTAGTGATCCAAAGGAGCACGTGCACCCAAATGTTTATAGCAGCAATGTCCGCAATAGCCAAACTGTGGAAAGAGCCCAGATGTCCATCGACAGATGAATGGATAAAGAAGATGTGGTATATACATATACAATAGAATACTACTCAGCCATCAAGAAAACAAAATCTTGTCATTTGCAACAATGTGGATGGAACTAGAGATTATTATGCTAAGGGAAATAAGTCAATTAGAGAAACGCCATTATCATATGATCTCACTTATATGAGGAACTTAAGGAACAAAACAGAGGATCGTAGGGGAAGAGAGGAAAAAATAAAACAAGACAAAATCAGAGAGGGACACAAACCATAAGAGAGTCTTAATCATAGGAAACGAACTGAGGGTTGCTGGAGGGGAGCAAGGTGGGGGGATGGGGTAACTAGGTGATGGACCTTAAGGAGAGCATGTGATATAATGAGCACTGGGTATTATATAAGACTGATGAATCACTGACCTCTACCTCTGAAACCAATAATACATTATATGTTAATTAATTGAATTTAAATTTTAAAAAATGCAAAAAAAAAAAGAAAACAGTCTTGTCACTATATTAACATCAAGCAAAGTAGACTTTCAGGCAAGAAGGACTACTAGAAAGAAAGAACATTTCATTATGATGAAAGAGTCAATCTGCCAGGGAAATGCTAGAATTCTAAAGTCGTATGTCCCTATAATATAGGTTCACTATATGTATAGAGCAAAAATTCTGAGAACTAGAAGGAGAAATAGGTAATTCCACAATCAGTGAGAATCAATGTCTTTTCCAGTAGCAACTACAAATTTCCACACAAAAATCAGTAAGTTAACCAACAATTGTTAACAAACTTGACCTTATTGACATTTATTGAGCAAACCCAACTACTATAAAGAAAACATTCTTTTCATGTGCATATGGAGTATCAATCAAAATCAATCATATTCTGAGTCAAAAGGTATTTCTCAACAAATTTTAGATAATTGAAATCACTCACGGTATGTTCTCTAAACACTGGAAATGTTAAGAAAATGTTAAGAAAAGAAAACTAGAAAATCCCCAACGACTTGTATAATATACCAAAGGATGTATCCGATCTCTTTTTGGTTCCTGATTTATGGCATAGACAGTCAAAAACCCTTGGAATCTCCCAGTAGGAGTGTCTTTTGTTTTTCATGACTCATTTTTGACTATTCCCAAGTTTATGCTAGTGAGGTGACTCACAGTTAGCCCTTAGATAGTATCAAGGGAGGAGCTGGCTATATCAGAAAAAGCAAGTGCCTGATTAGGAAGAACTGTCAGCCTCAGGCCCTGACCTCTAGGGACAGGAAAAGGGCTGTGGATAGAGGTCAATTGCAAGGCCACTGATTTCATCCATCAGGACTGCGTAATGAAACCTTGATTCAAGACTCCGAACACAAGGCTCAACGGAGCTTCCTGGGTGGCGAATATATAGATGGACTTACAGGCAGCATGTTGACTCCATGAGGACAGAAGCGCCTGCATTTGGGACGCTTCCAATCTTGCCCCATGGGGCTCTATGAGTGGCTCTTCATTTGTAACCTTTATAATAAAAGAGTAAGTGTAACTACAGTGCTTTCATGAATTCTGAGTCATTCTAGAAAACTATCAAAGCTGAGGCTATTATGGGAAGCTCTGAAATTTGTAGCTAGCCAAGCAGACATGCAGGTGAATTGAGGACACTCAAGACTTAAGGCTTGAAGTGGGGCAGTCTCACGGAACTGAGCCTTTAACTTGGGAGGACTGTGCTAACTCTGTGTAGTTAATGTCAGAATGGAACTGAACTGAAGGACCCCAAATGGTGTCAGAAAATGGATGTTGGAAAGTAACTTGGAATTTAAGAAACCTATCTTATCAAAACTCTAACAGGCATGGGCAAGAAAGGTGAAAGGGATTAAGAGGTACAAACTTCCAGTTATGAAATCAATCACAAGGATGAAAAGGACAGTACAGGGATTATAGTCAATTATAGTGTAATAACTTTGTGTGGTGCAATTGGTCACTACACTGGTGAGCATTGTGTAATATATAGAATTGTTGAATCACTATGCTCTACACTTGAAACTAATATAACGTTGTATGTCAACTATACCTCAGTTAAAAAAAAAAACTCTCCTGGGGTGCTTGGGTGGCTCAGTCAGGTAAGCATCTGCTCAGGTCGTGATCTCAGGGTCCTGGGATTGAGCCCCTAAGTCCGCACGGGGCTCCCTGCTCAGAGGGGGTCTGCTGCTCCCTCCGCCTCTGCCCCTCCCCCGTGCTCATGCACCCTCTCTCTCTCTCTCTCAAATAAATAAAATCTTTATTAAAACAAAACAAAACATGGGTGCCTGGGTGGCTCAGTCATTAAGCATCTGCCTTAGGCTCAAGTCATGATCCCAGGGTCCTGGGATAGAGCCCTGCATCGGGCTCCCTGCTCAGCGGGGAGTCTGCTTCCTCCTCTCCCACTCCCCCTGCTTGTGTTCCCTCTCTCGCTGTCTCTCTCTCTGTCAAATAAATAAATAAAATCTTTAAAAAAATAATAAAATAAAATAAATTAAGAAAAACAAAAATAAAAACAAAACAAAACGCCTTTCACAAGAAGAACCAGAAAATCTGAAGAGTCTAGTATCTATTAAAGAAACTGAATATACAACTTAAAATCTTCTCACGGAGAGAATTCCGGGCCCAAGTCACTTCACATTTTGCTTTTCCAAATATATAAAGTATAAGTAATATACCAATTTTATGGAAATTCTTTCAGGGAACAAGGAAAAAAAGAATACTTCCTAACTAATTTTAGGAAGACATGAAGTGTAATGTGGCTATTACTTGCAGAAAAGTAGGAAAGACAGAAAAGACATCTGGTAAAAACTAAGGAAATGTGAATCAACTATGGACTTTAGGTAATAATAATGTATCAGTGTTAGTTTATTAATTGTAACAAATATACCATAAATGTTAATATCACGGAAGCTGGGTGAGAAGGTATATGGCGAGTCTCTATACTTTCAACTCCCTCTTCTAACCAATCCTGTCCCCTCCATTTCTCACAGCTGTTTTTCCCAAGAGCACCCCTAATAAACTTCCTGCGCTCAAATCTTTCTTGACAGAACACAAATAGCACAATGTCCTTCCACCGCTCAGTGGCGAGCATGTCTGTTTACATAAGATCATCCTTCGTGACTTACCCTTATATCGGTAACTTAGATAAGCAAAAGGAAATCTGAGTCTGCATTCATTCAGTCTTTCATTCACTCAAAACACATTTTTAAAATCATCTATAATGTATAGAACTATTTCAGGTTATAGGAATGCAGAGATGATTTAAACACAGCCTCTAACCATAAGGAGCTTCCAATTAAATGAATGAGGAGAAGTACATGGCAACTTCAGTATCTAAAACTAGACTTAACACAGAAAGAGCACTATAGAGAAGATGTGGGAATTCAGATCACTGGATTTAGATCATTTCCAGGTAGGTATACCCAGTAAGTTTTCGGATAGAAGATGACATTTGAGCTGACACTTGGAAAACAAGTATGAGTTGGATAGGTAAGGAAGACTCGAGTATACCTTAAGCAGAAAGAGCTGAATGAGCAAAGGCATCGGAGTGTCGCAATGTGGGGCTTAACTAGAGAATGGCAACACTTGAATTTGGCTGGGTTCTGGTTGCTTGGCAGGGTGGTGGTAGACAGCCTGGAAAGTGAGCTTGGGACTGCATTGTAATACAATTGTTGAATTGCATTCACCAAGTAATAGCGAATCAAGAAAACTGTGAGCAAGTGAATGATCATCTCAGATCCGTGTTTTAGGAAGATTAGCCAATGACCTACAATCGGGAGGTGTGAATTCAATTCCAACCTTTTCTGGCTGTGAGTCCTTGAGTAAATTATATAACCTCTGTGTGTTTCAGATTCCTCATCCGGAAATAAATCTAAGGTTCAACTACTCTTCTTAAGCAAAGGGATGATTTACTGATAATTGAAGAGTATAGTGAATGCTGCGTCTATAATAGAAGCATTGATAATTTATTATCTGGTTATTGAAAGATTTTTCTATCTAGATGGACCCAAACTGTAGGGGTGATCTCTTCATTCTTTCAAGCTATAGCCCAGTGAACATATGGAGTGGTTCTGTCCTAAAACGGATCTCTGAGTCTTAAACATGTCTCTGTGTGTGTTGGTGGGACTAGAGGAAGGGAGTAGAAGTGAGAGATGTCCTGATTGGTTCTCAGAAATAACAGCTGCTATATATCACAGATTTATTATGTCTCAAGCATCATGCTAAGTGCTTTAAACATATTTTCTCATTTAATCAACAATAATCTTGTAAGAAAAGTCCTGGGGGCACCTTAGATCACTTGTCCATGCATCTGCTATAAAGATGTTAGAAGAATAAAGTTTTATGACTATATAACAAAGGTATTTGCCCCTTATGTCGTGACTAGAAGATTCTGATTGTAATCAACTAAGGAGGCAGCAGACACTGAACGTACATGCAGTTAACTGATGTGGGCAGAGTTTAATCTCCAACTGACACCCTCATTTTAAAATGATGAGAAGTTTTTTTGGATTCTAGCCTGGGAAAAGGAGTAAAGATGACTCATTTACTAATTTGCTGAATGACAGGTATTCAAGCTGCGCTTCGGTCACTGATTCTGGAGGAAATACAGTCTTCTATGCTATTTTTTTTTTTTAATCTCGAAATATACCATGAACAAAAAAATCCCGCCATATTTCTTTATGACACAATTTGATAAGCCCTGTTTTTCATCTAACCGGAAGCAGCCAGGTCCGTGTCAAATAAACCCTTCAATGTCTCTGAGCTTCAGTTGTTTCATCTGTAAAGTAGGAATAATACTTAACTTGCAGAGTTATTATAAGCCTTAGGAACAATGTATGCAAGGCACCAAATACACTGCCCATCACACAGTAGGTGCTCAATTAAAGTAGTCTATTTAATCACTTCTGCCTTACTTTCTACGTTAAGCAGATTGCTATGATTTTGCACAAAGGGGGACTCTGTCTCTTTACTATATAACATCTCTCCAACTATTTGGTTCCTTTACCATAATAAGTAGGGAAACATAAAATCTGAGGAAAAAAGCTCAAAATACTATCTTTAGGCTAAAATGTTGGGACTTCCCAAGTTTCTGGGATGAGACCCGTGTCTAAGCTTCTGTTCAGCCCTCTTACTTGTTCCCTATTGGCAGTCTGACATGGCTGCTAGACATAGCTACTTGTATCTCTGCTACATGTATTTTCCCATGATACTGATCTATGTCTTTTTCCTCTTTCATGCCTGGCTAGTTCCTACGTAGGCACTATATGCTCCAGAAAGTCCTGCCTTCTCCACCCCATCCCCACCCGCCAGCTCAAGGAGGTAGTTCCCCGCCTGTGTGTCCACAGCATTCCACGCTTACCTTTGTTATGATGTATAATACACTGAATTGCTCTACAAGATTTTCTTTTTTTTTTTTTAAGATTTTATTTATTTATTTGACAGAGAAAGAGAGATCGCAAGTAGGCAGAGAGGCAGGCAGAGAGAGAGGGGGAAGCAGGCTCCCCGCTGAGCAGAGAGCCCGATGCGGGGCTCGATCCCAGGACCCTGAGATCATGACCTGAGCCGAAGCAGAGGCTTTAACCCACTGAGCCACCCAGGCGCCCCTCTACAAGATTTTCTTAACTCTTTCTCCCACTAGACAAAAAGTCCTTAATGTTGGGATCTGTACTTCTAATCTAAATATTGCCAAAGTCTATAAAACAGCCCTTAGCTCAGGGCTGGTGGTCCATTAATGTTTGTAGCTTGTCAAATGAGTACGAGGTGGATGATTTCCTCAGCAAGGAACAATGCTATCAATGTAATGACTGCTAATGAATGAGAGTCATTAAGGAATTTATCTAACATTGAGGAATTTATCTAACATCTTCTCAAATTAAGATAAATTTGTTAGATAAATTAAGGAATTTATCTAACATCTTCTCAAAACCATATATTCAGCCTATATCTACTCTTTAAGCTAACAAAAGGTCAAACATTTATATCAGCTACATGATAGTATTTAATTTGAAGGTCCCAAATGATCTCTCTTCAAGTTTTAAGGGAATACCTCCTAGCTTTAATGGAAGGGTTTTATTAATAAGTAAATTAGTTTATAGCTACCCTTCTTCTTTTCGTCCTGATTTGTTAAACGTTAATCTCAGCTCCTTTGCTGAAATCATTCTAGCCTAAGGAATTACAACTTTTTATCTTGTTTTTTTCTGTCTTTGAAATCTGAGAGGGAGAATTTTCAACGTTTTGATTATAACGTGAGACCAAAAATGAGACCAAAACAAAGGCTGTACCATCTAATAGGCCAAGAAAGGCATTTTGACTTACATTTATGAAACGTGAATGGTTATAAAATGCAAGCTGAAAAAATTCAAAGTTTTAAACATAAAGCAAATGTATAGCTAGGAAAATCCACTTGGTAATCTCAGGTCTGTAAACAACCCAGGATGGTTTTCTCTTGGTTAAAAGCCAGTTTCCTAAATTCTATGACTACTGTTGGGAAAGTATATATTTTATTTTTATTTTTTAAAATTATATATATATTTTATTTTATTTTAAAGATTTTTATTTATTTATTTGACACAGAGAGAGAGAGAGCACAAGCAGGGGGAGCTGCCAGCAGAGGGAGAGGGAGAAGCAGGATCCCTACTGGGCAGGGAGCCTGAAGCAACCCGATCCCAGGATCACGGGATCATGACCAGAGCCGAAGGCAGACGCTTAATCAACTGAGCCACCCAGGCGCCCTATATATATATTTTAAAGAATTTATTTATTTTTTTGACAGAGAGAGACAGCGAGAGAGGGAACACGAGCAGGGGAGTGGGAGAGGGAGAATAGGCTTCCCACGGAGAAGGGAGCCCAATGCTGGGCTCTATCCCAGAACCCTAGGGTCATGACCTGAGCCGAAGGCAGACGCTTAACGACTGAGCCACCCAGGAACCCCAGGAAAGTATATATTTTAAAGACCATGTAAAAAATCTACTGTTTTTCTTTCCTCCTTACTGAGGTCTTTGCTCTCTTATAGAGCCTGTCAAGTTTCACCAACAAGAGATTTTTATAGAAAAGATTTTTTTTCTTAAGTAGGCTCCATGCCCAGTGTGGAGCCCAACACAGGGCTTGAACTCATGGCCCTGAGATCAAGACCCTGAGATCAAGACCTGACCTGAGAGCAAGAGTCAGATGCTTAACTGACTGAGCCACCCAGGTGCCCTTGTAGAAGAGATTTTCTGAAAGACGGAGAATTTGTCTCTGCACGTATCAAAGAACATGCTCTTATTGTGATGATGTCATGGTATATTATGGCAAAAATAAACATTTTCTATGATTTTTAATCTACCTTTTGCAATTATAAGATGTGACTCCTTTTTGTTTTATCTATTTACTTGGCTTACTAGTCCTACCTTAGCGACTATAGCAAGTTGAAATCATTCAGATGCAGATATTGTTGGAGTCACCAAGAATGAGTTAAAATGCTTTCTGCATGACTCTCTTCCTTTTCACACTGACTCTAGACACACAAGTAGGTGTCTCATGGTAGAAAGCACATTAGACTGAGTCAAACAACACATATTTCTGGCACTTTCTAGTTGGTTTTACTTTGGGTAAGTCTGTAAGCCTTCTAGCAATTGTAACACTGGTATAAGGTAGAAACTCTTTTTGTCTAAGGGATTTTAAAGGATTTTAGTGGTCGTGGTAGTTTACTCCCCAGCAGTGTTCCATCTCCGGATGATTAATCTAAGATAGTGGTTTTCAAATTTGGCTGTACATTAGAATCACCTGGGAAACTTTTTGAATTCTAAGTGCCCTGGCCACACCCAAGACCAATTAAGTCAGGAACTCTGGAGTTTGGATCTAGATACTCTTATTTTTAAACTTTTCCCAGTGATTCCAATGTTCAGCCAAGATTGAGAACCATTGATCTTAGAAATGCCATGATCTTTGCTAATAATCAGTTTATGAATAAGCACGTGATCCAATTCTGGCCAACAAAATGCAAAGCAAGGCTGCAGGGAAGCCTTGGGAAAAGAGTTTTTGCCCCCCTTCTCCCCCCGCAAAAAAAACGGGAGACAAAAAGACTTGCTGAAAGTCTGGGGCTGAAAATATCTTAGAGGCAGACAGAGCTGCCAAATCAGACTAAAGTAGAACAAAAGATGGAGTCTGCCCAACTTCTAAGCTTTCAGTCATCTGAGATGGTAAATTTCCTTTATCGTCTAAATCAAATTGACAATTTTTCTGTTATTAGCAATTGCAACATCCTAAATGATTTGCTCCACATGGGAAATACTGATTTTATTCCTGGCTGTGGTTGGTCTAGATCAGTGATTCTCAAGCCTGGCCACACGTTATGGTGAGTATCACTTTGAAAAACTGCACAACCTTGAACCCCACCCCAGACCCACTAAATCAGAATCTCTGGGGCAAAGCCTAAGATTCTGTATTTTTACAAGGCTCATTAGAAGATTTCAATACAACCAGTCCGTATAGCGGTGTTTGGAAATAACTACTTTTCTAATAAAGAGAAAAACAATAGCAAATAGTTATTGCATCATGCAAATTAAGATAGGAAGAATTTTAAATACTATCTAGTATGACTTTCTCACCTCACAGATGCAAAAATTGAGAAGTGAAATTTTTTGCTCAAAGGAAAACATTTGTTCCTTAATACAAGTACAAAAGTCATATCTATATTTGCATTTGGTCTTTCTACAACTGAATGTTTTTTTCGTCCAGCCACCAGATTGGGATGTGAGGTCATAGATTGTGGACACTATTCTTTAAATGAACCAGCTTGGAAACTACCTGAACTACATACTAAAAGATATATTAATATATTGTTCAGCTAATGCATAGCTTATATCGGAGGTTTGCTTCATGCACTTCTTGTGCTCAGAAATATTATGAGTTAATTTCACTGGCATTTCTTTGCCCTTTGCTCTGATGAAGTAGATTGTGGTTGGAAACCAGAGGTCTAGGGGAAAAATTGCCAATAGTTCAAACAATACCTCCTGTCAGGTTTGTTTGATCTCTTTGTGTTTATTACCCTTTAGGTTTGCCTTTGGGTATTTTTTCCCTGCATTAGTATTCTTTAGCTTTCTACTGAGACCATTTTAGATAATTGACACCATATGAAAATTGGTATGTAGGCTAGGGGTTCTTATCCCACATACCAACTTCTGTAGAATGTCTTTTACATTGTACCACCAATGAGGATACTTTGCCTCTACCTAGCTCAGTAATAATGTAATTATTATTATACTGTAATAATAAATACAGTATTCCATTTTGAAGGGAGCTGAGCTGGAAACAGAATGTCTTCATCAGTTAGCTTCACATCCATTGGCCACTGTAAGTGGCTACTATAATGTCAGTGGCAAAGTTCAGCATGTTGTTTCTGAGAAGCAGTAATATATACCTTCTTCACATTCACTATAAAATTTTATTTTATCAGGGTGGAATTGTGAATCTTCAGACAGCCTTGCTATTTATGGATTCTTTACCAGTTCAGAATCTGAAGGGTGAGTACGTGGGGGTTCCATACTCTCCACATACAAGGTTACCTCTGAGTACGATGCTTAGTGGTTGGGGCTGTGTACATGGAGGATTCGCGCTTCTTTCCTTTTTTTTTTTTTTAAGATTTTATTTATTTATTTGACACACAGAGAGAGCACAAGCAGGGGGAGCGGCAGGCAGAGAGAGAGAGAGAAGCAGATTCCCTCCAAACAGGGAGCCAGACGTGGGGCTCAGTCCCAGGACCCCAGGACCATGACCTGAGCCAAAAGCAGAGGCTTAACCAACTGAGCCACCCAGGCACCCTGGATTCACGCTTCCTTATGTCTGATGGATAAACTCATGTTTGTAAATATATAAATTTCAAAATATCAGTATTGTTTCTATTCTCTTGTTTCTAAGATGTTATCTTTTTTCCTCCTTCAGATCTAATCTCAAGGAGATTTGAGATATTAAAACTCAATGCATGGGCCATAAAATGTGGAGAAAACAGACAGAAGCCAGAAAAGGAAATTCATCTTGGTCCATTTCTTTAGGCACCTTGGAGCGTTTATGAAAAGGGAAGTGATTAGGTAAAGGAAGAATGTATGGAAAATACTCAAATGAGTAAAAATTCAAGATATTTGTTAAAATGCTCTCTTTGCACTAAAAACAATGTGACCTCTGTGATAGCAAGACAGTTAAGTCTAAATTAGTGTTTCCCGAAGTCTATTCAGCAGGACAGTAATTATGCAGGATATCAAATAAAGTCACAAGAAAAATTCAAGTGAGCAAACAGTATGGGAAAACAGAGTGAAACGGGACATTTCAAAGCCTTTCATATGTTACTATGGAGTGCGAATATTCAGAAGTGAGGTTCTAATCTGCCACCTGTTCCAAACAGATCTAAACATGTGATTATTTTTTTAATGTATCATTTTTTCAGGAGTAAAGTTCACCTGTATTCATCTGTGGTATCTCAGCGACCACAATAAGAAAAAATCGGCTCACCCATCTGAGATGAAGTGAAGTGGATTTCTGGCAGTAGGAGAGCAGAGCCAGAGGCTGAAGGCTGGGACTGTCTTGTAACTATACCTGCAGATACGGGACTTTGAATGGCTGGCCCATCCCCCATCCCGGACACACTTGGACACCAGAAGCCCGTGGCTGTTGCTTTGCTGTCTCCCAAGATTTACTGGTGCCCCTCAGTTCCAAGAAGCATGATCTATGAATTCTTTTAAGAATTTGATTTAATTTTTATTAAAATGCCTACTTCTATTCAAACATGTAACACAACACACACACACACACACACACACACACACACACACAACGCCTCCCCAGTAGGAGTCATACTTTCAATTGGTATCCAACGATTGAGCTCATTTTGTTACTGTTGTTGATGTCATGAATCTGTGAGCCAACTTTCCTATGAAGAGCTGGCTCTCAACCCCATTAACGGGGAGCTGCGTAAGAGGATCAAAATGAGGCACCTCTTTCTGATTTCTGACTCTGGCTTTCTCTTCCAACATTAAAATGATAGCCATCATTTATTGAGCTTTGCGCTGTGTCAAGCCCCTTGGCATTTCATCTTCTCTTTAAAACAACCTTCTAAAGTAGCCATTATATCTTTTACAAGCAAAGAAACAGTCTTGGAGAGTTTAAGTAGCTTGCCAACAGAACACAGTTGTCTCTCAATAAGCCTATACTGTAATAGAAGATGAAGAAATACTGATGGATATTTCCTCTCGAGATATATTGATGGCCTCCAGAGGTCAAGATCAAGGAACAGTTACTCCTGATAATGTACTAATTTGTAAGTATCTAAGAGGTCAAAAGTGGCTGCTACTTCTTTCTTTCTCTCTAGGTTTGGTAAAAATCCTTCTAAATCCTCTATTCTTTTCCATGGCCGATTACACCAAACTCTTATCAAAATGATCAAATCCAATGTGTGTGTGTATTAAGATGGATAAATGGCAAAATATCTAACTGACTTTGTAATCAAAACCTTGCACTTCTAAGCTGGTAAGCCAACCATGGAAGAAAACCCAAATACAAAATTAATGCAATAATGGTGTTTATGTTTTTATTACCCTATAATTATATCATTCCTGTGATTGTTTTTCTTTTCATGTCGGCCTATAAAATGTTGCTGCCTCAACCTGTTCTAAACATCTACATTTGTAGGATTTGGACTAGTGATGTTTTGCCAATTTCCATGGCAGAGAAGCCAGATGTCCCAAACCCACCTTCTTTGATAAAGTCCTTCATTAATTTGACACCTGGCACTCTCAGCTGTATTCTTTTTGGTGGAAATGTCCTGGTCTTCAGATAACAATATAATCCATCATGAGAAACATATCATAAAGTTGGTTCTTGCCCTGATTTTTATACTTTGCTGTTATAACTTACATTAGTTTTCTTCTTACTGTGAATATTGATTTATAAGTTAAGGTTGCTTAATAAGTCAAGATTGCTTATTTTCAGGGTTGTTTATTCAAATGAAATTTTCTGTATGATCTTTTTCCTTGCTTTCAAACTCTTTCTTCAAAAGCATTTTTTACTTGCTCTTGTTCATTTTGCACTACTCCAAATGCTGCCAAAACTTGCATTAAAATATAGAGACATAATTAAGTCCAGATTTGTCAAGATGGACCAATTAGTGGGTGGTTACTTTTTTTCTTTTCCACAGAAAAATTGATTATAGAATTCCTGTAAATGGCAAGATATGACCACATTTCTAGAAGTCTGTGTTCTAGCAAGTTTTCAGGAATTGATCTCTTACATTAATCAATGTATGGGTGGCTGCATTAAGTGAAAAGTGTCCTACCTAAAAAATCGGGGGTTTGTATCTGAAAACAAAAAATTGCTACTGGAAAATGTATGAGCCTGAACCACTCACTTCTCTTATCAAATAAAACACTTCGAGAGTAAATAAATATTTAATAGTAAATCTATATTCTTTTCTGGCATGAACCCAATATTACTCATTATTTTAACATAAGGAAATCCCTAATAAACCACCAGGCTTTTACTTAAGCTAAAAATGATTAGCCTTTGCCCCTAAATTATTTTTAAAAATATAAAATCTTAAATTTGTTCACAGATATTTCCTTAAAGTTGGCCTGTGGGTTTCTCTGTTCTGCTTGGAGAGGTTCCAGACCATTCTGGCTCTGACCTTGTAATCCAGTATTTGCCAGTCAAAGCTGCATTGTGTAAGAGCGTCCCGTGGCTCTTCCCTGACCTACATCTCACCAGCTTGTCTACCCTTCCTTCACTTCCTCCCCTACCTGCAGCTTCTTCTACTTACTACTTTGATTTTATAATAAAGTGATGCTGGAGGAACAGGGTCCATGGGCTAAATGTGGAGATGAATGCTAGTCCAGATTTATACTGCTTTGTTTTACTCTGTCTCAATGCATAATCTGTAGACAATTTGCATTGAACTCATGTCTGGTGCTTGTTTAAAATGTGGACCCGTGGGGATGTCTGGGTGGCTCAGTCGTTGAGCCTCCGACTCTTGATTTTGGTTCAGGTCATGATCTCAAGATTGTGAGACTGCGGGGCCTCTGGCTCTACACTCAGCAGGGAGTCAGCTTGGGGACTCTCTCTGCCCCTACCCCCCATGCTCTGTGCTCTCTCTCTTTCTCTAAAATAAATAAATAAATATTTTTAAGAAAATAATTTTTCAGGGTGCCTGGGTGGCTCAGTGGGTTAAGCCTCTGCCTTCGGCTCAGATCATGATCTCAGGGTCCTGGGATCGAGATCCGCATCGGGCTCTCTGCTCAGCGGGGAGCCTGCTTCCCCCTCTCCCTCTGCCTGCCTCTCTGCCTACTTGTGATCTCTTTCTCTCTCTCAAATAAATAAATAAATAATCTTTAAAAAAAAAATAATAATTTTTCTCTTCTTCTCCCTCTAACCAGCCCCCCACCCTAGCCGGCACTCATGTGTACTTTCTATCTCTAAAAACAAAGTATAAAATGTGGACCCCTGGATCCCATCCCAGACATACTGGAACCCAGGAAAATTCTGTGGCGGCTGCAATTTTCACATGCTTCCCGGGTGTTTCTTATGCACACTAAAGTTCAAGATCCACCGTTCTAGGTGACTAGACTGATTTCACTACACACACTGCAAAAAAAGAAGGCTACTGGAGATGCCTATGAAGATGGCAAAATAAGGAGACTTCAGAAACTCCTCCAGAGAAACTTCACTGAAATGGAACAAAACCATCACACACTGAAAATATCCTAGCAAGAGAAATGACAAGAAATAAGCATGCACCAGGCTATGACATTTTTTACAAGTGTTTAACCTCCAAAAAACCTGTTTTCTACCTCTCAAATGGGATGATAATCCTCACATCATAAAAAGGTGGTGAGGATTAAACATGAAGGTACATAAAGAGCCTAGCAGAACACACCATATGTAGGCAGCACTTAAAACTGGCACAGTGAAAAAAAAAAAAATTGGCACAACACACACTCCTCTCACTAAAATCTTCATCAGCCTCTGCTCACCCCATTTGCTGGCCGCTTGCCAACACTACACCACTGGGGTCTGAGCCCCTTCTTACTAATCAATAGGATTTGCTATTATTCTGAGGCTCTAAGTCTAAAAATTTTCAGGCATTAGTTTCAGCAAACTTCCACTTTTGTGTTAACACAAATCTGCCCTGCCTCCCACATATTTCTTATATCCACCCAACCTCCCAGGGCATATGATCAAGTACTTTTCAGACTCTAGCTATTACTGAGGCCTAGAAGCCCCCACTGAGGCCTCCTGATCCCTTACACATCAATGCCCACTGGCCTAAGACTCACATTCACCGATCCACCGCCATTCCATCCTGCTGACTTGTCTGTGAAGGGATTCTTCTGTGGGTCTCCATTCCCAGTCACTTTCCTGCTTGTCAGGGGTGCTCTCCCTTTCATCCCAGAGTGTGTCATAGCTTGGAACTTCACCGCTACTCTCTACAAGCCTCTATAAAAAATGAGATACAGTGAATATCTCCCCTGCCCTTGCCCCCGCTCCCAAGCTTGCCCCTCTACTCATACTGGGTCTTGCCTCCAGCACTGATTTGGGGTCCCTTCACATTTGTTTACATCACGGACTAATCCAATGAAAACTAACACCCAGAAAAACAATTCCGGCACAGAGTGTGACAACATCTCAAACTGTGTAAAAGCCACAAGCATCTAAGCAAGAAAAAAAACACCTATTACAACTTACTGTCAAAAGAGCTCAATCAGGGGACACCTGAGCGATGCAATCAGTTAAATGTCTGACTCCTGGTTTCGGCTCAGGTCGTGATCTCAAGGTCATGAGGTGAGCACCATGTCCCGCTCCGCGCTCAGTGCCGAGCCTGCTTAAGAGTCTCTCTGCCTCTGCCCCTCCCCCCACCTCCACCCTCATGCACTCTTTCTCTCTAAAAAAAAAAAAAGGAGCTAAAATCAGATTATTATCATATTTCGTCTGTGTAAACATCAACTCTGAAAGATCACAGAGTGACAGTTACATTTCCCTCAAGGAAAATAAAAGACTCAGAAGTTTTTTACCAAACCAAGTTGGGTATAAAAGTAATAAGATATTATCTGACTCTTAACATTTCCAAAATATATCATTCAAATGGTTTTTTACTAAAAGGTTATGCATACAAAGAAATTTTGAACATTGGATTATATTTTTCCATTGTTCTAAATATATTTTCAGGGGTATGTTCCCATAGGAAGTGGGAATGGAAAAACAACAACCACTTAAAAAGAAGTTTTTGCTTTTTGTTAATCTTGATGTCTTTTATTTCCATATTATGTTCCAGAAAATGTGATAAGAATGTCATCTAGTCATAATTTGAATAAATCTGCAACTGATAATGCAGTTAAATGCTATTTCTTAGAGGATTCTTATTGACTCCCTGGATGTTGACTATATAAAGCCAGTCAATACACAGAAATGATTTTATTTCCAATTTCCTCATTGGAATTCACAGTGTGGGAGGGTCACCTAAGAAACTGTCAGCTAAGAATTTAGATTGCTGTGGTTTATTAACAAGTATAGAGTTTGGGAGGTGAGGGTAAAGCTCCTGTTGCATTTGACGTCAGAGAACCTCCAATCACTGCCTCGTTTTCAGTTGAATGTAGGTGGTTGCAGACATTAACTACACCTTTGAAAATGGTTTTTCTTCCTTTCTCATGAATTTATTATTCATTCAGTTGAAATGTATAATGCCAGGGAACATACCAGGTATGAAAAGAAAAAACACAGATAAGACTCAATCTCTACCTAAACAAGTTGTTTCTAATCAAGCAGGAGCATTTTAAAAGCTCGAAGCTGTTTTCTTTAGCTTAAGGGTTTGTTTTGCACGGGCTCTTGGAAAATGCAAGGTAGAGTTACAAAAATTAGATATGCTATGCATATGAAGAGATGAGACATAAGTTCAACTGAGCTCCTCAGTTTTTTAAAATAATAAATAACTATCATTTGTTGAGTGTTTACAATAGATCCAATCCTATGCTAAGTACTGTACAAATTTTACTTCATATAATCCTTACAGAAATTCCATTTTATATGGGAGGAAGAGAGCTTTATCTCCATTTTATAAAATAAGGAATTGTGTATAGACAAGTTATTAGTTGTAAGTCACAAAAATAGTGGATAGAGAGAGGTTCGAACCCTGCTTTTATGACTCCAGAGTTGGTGGCTTTTGACTTCTCTGTCGTCACCCCCATACGGAATAGGGAACACAAACATGCCCTTTGTCATGTACACAAAGTGAGGTTCATTTGTATGCAGAATCTTCTTATGGAACTCTTGCCACCCAACATGATCTTATTTGACATTTGTTCCAATGATGTGGCAGGTGCTAATGTCTATTGTCATTTGAGCTGCTTTAGAGATAAGGAGAGGGTGGGGATTTTACCTATTGTGCAGATAATTACAGACCTCTCCCATGGACTGTGACCATTTCTAAAGTATGACCTTCTTTATCTCTCTGTTAATGGAGTCTATCAAGATGTATGGCAAAGTATGGCTGTTCAGTATCTGATTTTGTAATGAACCACACAAGAAGAGGCAGATATGCCAAAAGCGCCCATTGCATTTGTGAAGCCCCAGGGAAAAATGCAAATGGAAATTCCCAGTTCATGTTCTGTCCCCTTTTTTTTCTTATTCCCTGCTCAGTCCTATACCATAAGGGCTTGAAACTTGGATGTGGACACTTCAGCCCATGTGCCTAAGGTCTGTCCACACCCCATGCAAATAGACCCCTCTTGGTCACTTCTTAGGCCTAGAGTGTCCAGTAACATCACAGTGCCCCTTCAGGAAAACCAGGGAGCATGGTCCTGTAGCGCTAGAGTAAAGCTGGGCCCATTTGGGATAGAGGATTCTGGAGAGCTGTGTAGGAGACTGTGGTCTAGAAGTCTAGAAGAGGGATACATACGATGTGAAAGGGCCCGGACTCCCTTGCTCCTTCTGACTCTTAGTTGTGTGGGGAGGGACACAACTTCAGGTGAAGGCTTTGAAGTGTAGGATCTAAAAGTGGTGCTGGATCTTGCTATGACCTACTTTATAGAATGAGGAAAGGAAAACTCGATCATTTTACGTGCCTCATTCAGGCTCAAAAAATGAGTGAGAATATCTGGAACTAATGACTTTTAATGTCAAATCCAAGACATTTCCCACCACACCAGTTGTTCCATTGTGCTTCTATAGGGAACAATAACCAATTATCCAGAATATTCCAAAGCGATAAATTCTCTCATAGCTTTTCTCTCCAGGTAAGGCTGGGTTTGCCCTCTGGACATCACCAAAAGGTTCACATTAACTTTAAAACCTCTGGACCTCTAACCTCTAACACAGAGAATGGGGCTGATTGAGTGATAGCAAATTTGTAAGGGCTTCTGTCTTCTGTGGAGCAAGACTGTCAAAAGTGATGCTTGTTGTGTTGAAAGAAAATTGACGTTTTGTAAGAGGTGTAACCAGAGACTTCTTATCATAATAGGTCACTCATCCAAGTTGGTTTCCAACCTGGATGGGACTGTGGGAAATGAGCATTTTCTTTCTTAGCAATTGCAAAGACCAAACTGAACATCAAGGAGTTTTTACTATTTGTGTTTCTGGGTTCTAATTAATTTTCCATTTAAAAGTTAACTTCATTTAGTTAAGTTCTGTCATTGTAAACATGGAGAAGAGTATGTTAAAATGTTAGGAAAGATTAATAGTCGCTTTTCATGCTTCATTTTACTTCTCTTTGTGACAGAAACCTTCTCCAAACTGAAGAGAAAGATGGAATTTCTTACGGGCACATTTTTTTCTAATTGTGGTTAAAAGCACATGACATAAAGTTTACGATCTTAACCATTTTAAAGTGTACAGTTCAATAGTGTTAAGTATATTCATATTGTTGTATCACAGATCTCTAGAATTTTCTATCTCAAGGCTCGAACTCTGAACCCTTTTTTTTTTTTTTAAGAGAGAGAGCATGAGCAAGAATGGGGTTGGGGGAAGGCAGAGAGAGAGGGAGAGAGAATCTCAAGCAAGCTTCACACTCAGCATAGAGATGGATGTGGAGCTTGATCTCATGACCCTGAGATCATGACCTGAGCCGAAATCAAGGGTCAGACACTTAACTGACTGAGCCACTCAAGCATCCCAAACTCTTATGTACCCATTGAACAATGCTCTATTTCCCCTAATATTGAGCACCTGACAACCACCATTCTACCCTCTGTTTCCACTAGTTTGACTACTTTAAGTACCTCAGGTTAGTGAAATCAAACAATATTTGTCTTTTTGTAACTGGCTTATTTCGCTTCATATAATGTCTTCAAGTTTCATCTATGTTGTAGCATTTGGCAAAATTTCCTTCTTAAGGCTGGATAATAAACTATAGTACGTATATGCCATTTTTTTTCTTTATCCATTCATCCATCCGTGGACATTTGGGTTACTTACATATGTTGGCTATTATGACTAATGCTACAACATACATGGGTATTCAAGTATCTTTCCGTGTGTCTCTCCAGTATCTTTTATCATGTGAAACTGTGTACAAACACACAGAATTGCATATTGAAAAGTATTCAAATAATAAAGGCTTACTTATAAATAAATTTGTATTCAATTTAAACCTCTTTAAAGCAGAGACTTGATTGTTTTCCTTTTATGCTGGTTAAGTAGTCAGTTATTTTAAGTAAATATGCTTATTTGTCTCTCTATTGACTTTTTTAAAAAAGATTGTATTTATTTATCTGTCAGAGAGAGAGAACAAGCAGGGGGAGCGGCAGACAGACGGAGAGGGAGAGGCAGGCTTCCCACGGAGTAGGGAGCCCCATGTAGGGCTCCATCCCAGGACTCTGGGATCCTGACCTGAGCTGAAGGCAGATGCTTAACTGACTGAGCCACCCAAGCACCCCTCTATTGACTTTGTTTATTAACTATTTGACAGTGATTTGTTCTGGTTGCCTGAAACACAACTTTTTGGAAACCAAATAAGATTCTCTTTTATCCTAAGGAGCTTGCCTTGCTGTATCTTCCTGGTATGTATAACACACACCTTTTATATGTTGCTAACCAGAGTGGGACAAGTAAGCAACAATGCTTCAAGCACACATGTGGGCTGGCACAGGGCATGAGCAGGGCTCCAGTCCTCCTCCTGCTATTCCTGGCTATGCAGCAAATCCCAGCAAAGTGAACAAACGACCTGTTTTGGCCATTCCTTGTTCTGTTCTTGGCTTATCCTGGAGGCCAGCTGGAAGCTCTCCTAGAGTGCTGACCTCTTGGGCTGCCCTGTCGTGCAGTCCCTCTGCTTTTCTGAGCGCCGATCTCCCATCAGCAGAAATAAGCCATTTTCTCCTTAGGGAATGTAAACCCAAACACTAGACTGTCTCTCTCCCAAGCTGTAATTAAATCTGGTGGGCAGGTCAGCAGAGCCACTGGGTCAGGAAAGAGGAGAGAGAGGAAGTGGGAGAAATGGCTTTGTTCCTTGGCCGGCCCTGCTGCTTCTCTGAGACAGAGGCTCTGGCCGCCTCAGGGTGCAGTCGCTGTGCCCGGAACCCTCGGGCTCGCTCGGCGGCTCCCAGTTGGCTCCGAAATGGTTCTTCCCAATCAAGGGCTTGTGTGTCCCTCAGCACTCCAGGCTGCAGCGCCTTCCCGGTGGTCTGCTGCTGCCTGAAAGATCTCTTCCCTCATTCACCACCTCAAACTGCAGGAAAGAGGAGCTTCTCATCCTGTAATGCGCATCACAATCATTGGACGGCTGGTGAAGCCCCGAATCCTGGACCCCAGCCCAGAGATTCCTCGGGGCTGAGAATTGACATTTCTAACAAGTTCCCAGGTGGTCAAGGTGCCGGGTCCCCAGCCAGGAAAGGCTACCGGTAGTCAAAGAGGGAGAAATTAGTTGAGATCACGTGTCTCGAGATGGTGAGAACAAAAAGATGTCCCAGGCCGGATGTGTAGGAGCCCTGTGGGGCCTTAAACGTACAAAATCGGCTCCATAATTTGCTTTCAAACTGTAGTTGTGAGCATTGTTTGTTTCAACAATTAAGTAACTAAGGAAAAACTTTGCCTCTTTTCTAATTACACAGCACGAAACGCATGACTCTTAAGTGTACAGCTTGATGAATTTTGACAAAAATGCACACGCCCATGTAATCCATACCCCTGTCACCTCAGAAAGTTCCCACATGTTCCTTCCCAGTTAATCTCCTACCCCTCCTTCCCCTCCAGGAAAAAGTATTATTTTGATTTAGCTAACCGAATGTTAGTTTTCTTGTTCTAGAACTTCATGTAAATAGAAAAACAGAGTATATGCTCTTTTGTGTCTTCTGCTTTGCTAGGCATAATGTTTTTGAGATTTATCATGCTATTGCATGTTTAACTGTCACTTCTTTTTATTGTGAGGGATTTTCCAGTGAATGAGTCTACTATAATTTGTGTATCAGTTCTCCTACTGATGAATATTTTGGTTGATTCCAGTTTTGGGTTCTTTGAGTAAAATTAATATGAACATTCTTCTCCAAGTCTTTTGGAAGATGAAAGGGTAGGTATGTTCAGTGTTTTCTGAAGCGGTTGTATCATTTGACACACATAGGAAAGCTTCTAATCCTCTCCAACATTTTACATTATCAGTTTTTAAAATTTCAGCCATTCTAATGGGTATGTATCTCATTGTGATTTTAATTCACATTCCCTGGTGACTAAGAATGGTGAGCACTTTCTCATGTATATCACGGCCATTCATACATCTTCCGTTTGTTCAAGTTTTTTACCCACTTCAAACATTTTAGACCGTTCGGCTTTTTATTATTGAGTAGTACAGTTCTTTATATATTAGGATTATGAATCTTTTGTTTGATATATGTATTTCTGCAAGTGTGTGCTTTTTCATTTTCTTAGTGGTATCTCGAGCAATTTATAATTTTGATGAAACCGATTTAATTTTTTTATTAACATATAATGTATTATTTGTTTCAGGGGTACAGGTCTGTGAATCATCAGTCTTACACAATTCACAGCACTCACCATAGCACATACCCTCCCCAATGTCCACAACCCAGCCACCCTATCCCTCCCCCCTACCCAGCAACCCTCAGTTTGTTTCCTAAGATTAAGAGTCTCTTGGGGCACCTGGGTGGCTCAGTTGGTTGAGCAACTGCCTTCAGCTCAGGTCATGATCCTGGAGTCCTGGGATCAAGTCCCACATCGGGCTCCCTGTTCTGACCCTCTCCCCTCTCATGCTCTCTCTCTCTCAAATAAATAAATAAAATCTTAAAAAAAAAAAAAAAAAAGAGTCTCTTATGGTTTATCTCCCTCCCCGATCCCATCTTGTTTCATTTTTCCCTCACTTCCCCCCATGACTCCCTGCCCTGCCTCTCAAATTCCTCATATCAGAGAGATCATATGATAATTGTGTTTCTCTGATTGACTTATTTTGCTTAGCATAATAACCTCTAGTTCCATCCACGTTGTTGCAAATGGCAAGATTTCAGGGTTTTTTGATGGCTGCATAGTATTCCATGGCTGCATAGTATTCCACTTCTTCTTTATCCATTCATCTGTTGATGGATATCTGGGCTCTTTCCATACTTTGGCGATTGTGGACATTGCTGCTATAAACATTCGGGTGCACATGCCCCTTTGGATCACTACATTTGTATCTTTAGGGTAAATACCCAGTAGTGCGATCGCTGGGTCGTAGGGTAGCTCTATTTCAACTTTTTGAGGAACCTCCATACTGTTTTCCAGAGTGGCTGTACCAGCTTGCATTCCCACCAACAGTGTCGGAGGGTTCCCCTTTCTCTGCATCCTCGCCAACATCTGTCATTTCCTGACCTGCTTATTTTAGCCATTCTGACTAGTGTGAGGTGGTATTTCACTGTGGTTTTGATTTGTATTTCTCTGATGCCGAGTGATGAGCACTTTTTCATGTGTCTGTTGGCCATTTGAACGTTCTCTTTGCAGAAATGTCTGTTCATATCTTCTGCTCATTTCTTGATCAGATTATTTGTTCTTTGGGTGTTGAGTTTGATAAGTTCATTATAGATTTTGGATACTAGCCCCTTATCTGATATGTCATTTGCAAATATCTTCTCCCATTCTGTCAGTTGTCTTTTGTTTTTGTTGACTGTTTCCTTTGCTGTGCAAAAGCTTTTGATCTTGACGAAGTCCCAATAGTTCATTTTTGCCCTTGCTTCCCTTGCCTTTGGCAATGTTTCTAGGAAGAAGTTGCTGTGGCTGAGGTCAAATAGGTTGCTGCCTGTGTTCTCCTCAAGGATTTTGATGGATTCCTGTCTCAAATTGAGGTCTTTCATCCATTTTCAGTCTATTTTTGTGTGTGGTATAAGGAAATGGCCCAATTTCATTTTTCTGCATGTGGCTGCCCAATTTTCCCAACACCATTTGTTGAAGAGAATGTCTTTTTTTTCCCATTGGAAAGAATATCCAATGGATTTGCTGCTTTGTTGAAGATTAGTTGACCATAGAGTTGAAGGTCCATTCTGAGTTGTCTATTCTGTTCTGTTGATCTACATGTCTGTTTTTGTGCCAGCACCATACTGTCTTGATGATTATAGCTTTGTAATAGAGCTTGAAGTCTGGAATTGTGATGCTACCAGCTTTGGTTTTCTTTTTCAACATTCCTTTGGCTATTCGGGGCCTTTTCTGGTTCCATATAAATTTTAGGATTATTTGTTCCATTTCTGTGAAAAAAGTTGATGGTATTTTGATAGGGATTGCATTAGATGTGTAGATTGCTCTAGGTAGCATAGACATTTTCACAATATTTGTTCTTCCAATCCATGAGCATGGAATGTTTTTCCATTTCTTTGTGTCTTCCTCAATTTCTTTCATGAGTATAGTTTTCTCAGTACAGATTCCTTGCCTTTCTGGTTAGATTTATTCCTAGGTATCTTATGGTTTTGGGTGCAATTGTAAATGGGATTGACTCTTTAATTTCTGTTTCTTCTGTCTTGTTGTTGGTGTATAGAAAGGCAACTGATTTCTGTGCATTGATTGTATATCCTGACACTTTACTGAATTCATATACGAGTTCTAGCAGTTTTCGAGTGGAGTCTTTTGGGTTTTCCACATAAAGTATCATATCATGTGCAAAGAGGGGGAGTTTGACTTCTTTGCTGATTTGGATGCCTTTTATTTTTTTTGTTGCCTGATTGTTGAGGCTAGGACTTCTAGTACTATGTCGAACAGCAGTGGTGAGAGTGGACAGCCCTGCTGTATTCCCAACCTTAGGGGAAAAGCTCTCAGTTTTTCCCCAATGAGAATGTATTCGCTGTGGGTTTCTCATGGATGGCTTTTATGCTATTGAAGTATGTACACTCTATCCCTCCACTGTGAAGAGTTTTGGTCAAGAAAGGGTGCTGTACTTTGTCAAATGCTTTTTCAGCATCTGTTGAGAGGATCATGTGGTTCTTGTTCTTTCTTTTATTAATGTATGGTATCACATTGATTGATTTGCAGATGTAGAACCAACCTTGCAGCCCAGAAATAAATCCCACTTAGTCATGGTAAATCATCCTTTTAATGTACTGTTGGATCCTATTGGCTAGTATTTTGATGAGAATTTTTGCATCCATGTTCTTTAGGGATATTGGTCTGTAATTCTCCTTTTTGGTGGGGTCTTCATTGGTTTTGGGATCAAGGTAGTGCTGGCTTCATAAAATGAGTTTGGAAGTTTCCCTTCCATTTCTATTTTTTGGAGCAGTTTCAGGAGAATAGGTATTAATTCTTCTTTAAATGTTTGGTAGAATTCCCCTGGGAAGCTGTCTGGCCCTGGGCTCTTGCTTGTTGGGAGATTTTTGATGACTGCTTCAATCTCCTTACTGGTTATTGGTCTGTTCAGGTTTTCTATTTCTTCCTGATTCAGTTTTGGTAGTTTATACATCTCTAGGAATGCATCTATTTCTTCCAGATTGTCAAATTTGCTGGTGTATAGTTGCTCATATGTTCTTATAATTGTATTTCTTTGGTGTTGGTTGTGATTTTTCCTCTTTAATTCATGATTTTATTAATTTGGGTCCTTTCTCTTTTCTTTTTGATAAGTCTGGCCAGGGGTTTATCAATCTTATCAATTCTTTAAAGAACCAGCTCCTAGTTTCATTGATCTGTTCTACTGTTCTTTTCGTTTCTATTTCATTGATTTCTGCTCTGATCTTTATTATTTCTCTTCTCCTGCTGGGTTTAGGCTTTATTTGCTGTTCTCCCTCCAGCTGCTTTAGGTGTAGGGTTAGGTTGTGTATTTGAAATTGAGACCTTTCTTGTTTCTAGAGAAAGGCTTGTATTGCTATATGCTTTCCTCTCAGGACCGACTTTGCTGCATCCCAAAGACTGAACAGTTGTGTTTTCATTTGTTTCCATGAATTTTTTTAAATTCATCTTTATTTTCCTGGTTGACCCATTCATATTTTAGTAGGATGCTCTTTAGCCTCCAAGTGTTTGAGTTCTTTCCAACTTTCCTCTTGTGGTTGAGTTCTAATTTCAAAGCATTGCGGTCTGAAAATATGCAGGGAATGACCCCAGTCTTTTGGTACCAGTTGAGACCTGATTTGTGATCCAGGATGTGATCTATTCTGGAGAATGTTCCATGTGCACTAGAGAAGAATGTGTATTCTGTTGCTTTGGGTTGGAATGTTCTGCATATATCTGTGATGTCCATCTGGTCCAGTGTGTCATTTAAAGCCTTTATTTCCTTTTTGATCTTTTGCTTAGATGATCTGTCCATTTCAGTGAGGGGGTGTTAAAATCCCCTACTATTATTGTATTATTGTCAATGTGTTTCTTTGATTTTGTATTAATTGGTTTATATAGTTGGCTGTTTCCACGTTAGGGGCATAGATATTTAAAATTGTTAGATCTTCTTGTTGGACAGACCCTTTAAGTATGATATAGTGTCCTTCCTCATCTCTTATTATAGTCTTTGGCTTAAAATCTAATTTATCTGACATAAGGATCGCCACCCCAGCTTTCTTTTGATGTCCATTAGCATGGTAAATTGTTTTCCACCCCCTCACTTTAAATCTAGAGGTGTCTTTGGGTCTAAAATGAGTTTCTTGCAGACAGCATATCGATGGGTCTTGTTTTTTTATCCATTCTGATACCCTGTGTCTTTTGATTGGGGCATTTAGCCCATTTACATTCAGGTAACTATTGACAGATATGAATTTAGTGCCATTATATGCCTGTAAGGTGACTGTTACTGTATATTGTCTCTGTTCCTTTCTGGTCAGTTACTTTTAGGCTTTCTCTTTGCTTAGAGGACCCCTTTCGATATTTTCTGTAGGGCTGGTTTGGTGTTTGCAAATTCTTTTAGTTTTTGTTTGTCCTAGAAGCTTTTTATCTCTCCTATTTTTAATGACAGCCTAGCTGGATATAGTATTCTTGGCTGCATATTTTTCTCATTTAGTGCTCTGGATATATCATGCCTTGTTATTTTATCCAGTTAAGAATAGATGAATGAGAGAACAAAATACAAAATACTAAAAGGGTAGCAAAGACCCCAGGGGGGAAATACACACACACACACACACACACACACACACACACATATATATATATATATATATATATATATATATATATATATATATATTGACTGGTGAATAGAACAGAGCCACACGCTTAATTTTGTGTGTATTTTGGTCTGTTAGAAGGAACTGCCTCCCAAACTTTTAAAGAAAGAAAAATATATATACAAAATCAGGGTAAACACAATGAAGGGATGGAATATGACTATAACAATGAAAATTTAAAAAGATCCTAAAAAAGGAATTGATAAGAAGTTGGTCGAAAAAAAAAAGGAGAGAATGTGATCAGGCTGGAGACTAGAACAAAACTGTACACTAGATTTTGGGTATATTTTCATCTGTTTGAAGAAACTATATCCCAGAATTTTAAAGAAAGAAAAACTTATATGTATATAAAAAATAAGGTTAAATACAGTGAAGGGATAGAATATGACTATAACAATGAAAATTTAAAAAGATTTTTTAAAAGCTATTGATAAGGTAAAATAGTTAAAAAGGTTAAAATAGGAAAGAGGAAAAATTAAAAAAATAGAATAAAAAAATAAAATTTTAAAAATTTAACTTTGAAAGACTAAAGAATCATGGGGAAAAAAGCATGAATTCTATGTGCTATATTACCCTAGGTTTGGAGTTCCGTTGTTCTCATTGATTGGTGAACTTAGTCTTGGCTGAATGTTCTTGCTAATCTTCTGGGAGAGCAGCCTGTTGCCGTGATTCTCAAATGTCTTTGCCTGAGGCGGAATCGCACTGCCCTTGCCAGGGACCAAGCTAAGTTATCTGCTCGGTTTTGCTTTCGGAAGCTTTTGTTCCCTGAACGCTTTCCGTACAGCTTTGGAGGCGGGAATGAAAATGGCGGCCTCCCAATCTCTGCCCGTAGAAGCAGAGAGCTCGGTGCCCCACTCCTCAAAGCGCCCTCAGAGAAAATCAGTCAGTCCCTCCTGTCTCCCTGGTCTCCGGCCACACTCCGTGCTCACCCAGCCTGTGACTGAGCATTTCTGTCTCTGGTGCACGGCCCGTTTGGAGTCTCCAAACCCAGCTAATTCCTGCAGTGCGCTCCCATACAGCAACTCCCGGAGGAGGAAGGGAGGAGTCTCCCCAGATCTGCCACTTATGGGTTCCCTGCTCGAAGAGCAGTGGCC
>CM052892.1:41432660-41496451 GCA_028534135.1 Potos flavus | reverse complement strand
TACCCCCCCACCCCCCCCCCCCCCCCCCCCCCCCCCGCCGCTTAGCCTCTGGAGCGATGTCCCTCAGTGGAGCATACTTTTGAAAGTTCTGATTTTGTGCTCCGCGGCTCTACCGCTTGCCGGGAGCCAGCCCCTCCCCCCATATCACCTCAGATTCACTTCTCCCCACGTCCTACCTTCCAGAAAGCTGAACTCCTGGGACCTGACAAAATTTAGGTCTCCTTACTTCTCCGCCATCTTGCTCCTCCCCGGAAATCTACTTAATTCTTATAGCTAATATTTTCCGTGTCCTTTGTAAGAAATCTTTGAGTCACGAAGATATTCTCCTATGTTTTCTCTTTTTGTAAACTTTATAATATTAGCTTATTTGATATCTCTCAAATGAAATTTGGTATATAGTGCCACTTCTAAATGATTCTCTTTTTGTCTTAACTGCTAGGGTATATCAGGGTCTACTTTTAAAGGTAATCATGGCTATTATGTTAACTTTTATGGTTGTCACATTTGCATTCTCCTTTTCCTTACTGTTTCTTTTCATTTCTTTTTTCTTTTTTTGAGGGAGAAAAAGTGGGGGTGGGGGGCGAGGGGGACAGAGAGAGAGAGAATCCTAAGCAGGTTCCACACTCAGCACAGAGCCTGATTGCAGGCGGCAGGAATGGGGCTCAATCTGATGACCCTGAGATCATGACCCCAACCAAATTCAAGAGTCAGTCACTTAACTAACCGAGCCACCCAGGTGCCCCTTTACTGCTTATTTTCCATTTATATATTTTTTTCCTATTGTGTATAACTTTTATTTATTTAAGAGGGGGAGTATTTATTAAATTCAATAACTAAAATTAGATAGAATTTCCTTTTTTATCCAATAGATAATTAGACTTAAAGTTAGCTGCTGTGAATTTTATTTTGTTGTAGAATATGAATAGGTGGAACCCCAGGCAAAGATATCAGAGGTGAACTTTAGATAATATCCACTCCATTGAATGAGAAGTAGTGGATTTCATGAGATTCAGATTAATGTCTCCTGCAATCTGCAGTCTCCAAATAAAGGTCCTCCTGCCTGATAAAGAATTTCAACTATTTAAGAATATTAAGACCATTCTCATCAGCCATATACAGATAAGCAAAGGACTGGATTCAGCCTATAGGCTCATGGTTTTTCTGACTTCTGGGCTAGAGTAATAAGATAAAAGGTGTTACTATACACAGAGACCCTGGAAGGGAATCAAGGGAACATTCAAAGATCAAGAGATTTTTATTCCAACAAAACTAAGTTTCAAAAGGCCTATTAAAAGAACCATTAAACATCAACTCTTTCCTGGATCTCCAGTCCACTGGCCCACCCTGCAGATTTTGTATTTGTAGCCTCCATGATCCGTAAAATAAATCCAACAATAGAGTCAAAAAACAAAACAAAACAAAACAAAAAACAAGAAAACCAAAACTGTTAGAATAATGGACAGGAATAGATTATCTACAAATGAATTATGATTTTTAAAAAGTATGTAAAGTAGCCTCTAATTTAGTTGGTGGAGAAGGGAAATGGGGGTTAGCTGAAATCAGAAAAGTGGGGTAAGGGGAATCTTCTGCAGACATGTGCTTAAGGGGGCATGAGTTAAAGAATTCTGGGATAACGGGGCCCATAATGAAGATTTGGCTATTAACTCCAGAATATATCATTTAGTGATTGATAAACTGTTACCGATGATCTATCATGCTCACCCTTGGGTTAGGCCATTGGTAAGTGGGTAATTGGGAAATGGTTTCTGCATCTTCTGTCTCTGCCACAGTGGATACAGCCTGGATAAAGATGATAAAGATAATAAAGATGTCTTATCCACTGGCAGAAGTAGCAAATGGGGTGGGGCGAGGGATTTCAATTCCAGAACTGAAGCTTCCTTGGGGACTCATTAGCAAGTTGTGATAGAAATAGCACATATTAGAAGTCTGTTTTGTTTGAAATCTAGAAGATTTCTGCCACTAATTTACTTGACTACCTTAAGAAGGAAGAGGACTAAGAAATACTAAGTGTCTACTGTGAATCAGGCATTCAAATACATAATTTTAATTTAATCCTCCATACCATTCTTAGAAGTCGAGTATTATTATCCCCATTCCACAAAGGGAACACCTAGGCTCAGAAAGTTTAAGTAACTTCTCCATGTTTACACAGTTGCTAAAACCGAATTCAAGCCTAGCTCCATTTGAGACCAAAACTGATGCCCTTGTCCCAAACCTTGCTGGCTCTGTGAGCTTCCGTTTGCTCGTCTGTGAAGGGAAAGAGTGCCACAAGATGATTCCTGAAGTCCCTTGTGTCCGGCACTTGTATTTTATATGCATAGGGTCTTGATGGCCATAAGGAATAAAAGTAATGGAACTACATGGTGCGGCTTACCTCTGACACCATTTCCCTTCTAAATTATAGGAGGAATGAATGTGCAAATTGACAGTTATAGGAAGATGCGACTTCAGATTTAGACCAAAAAGGCAATAGGGACACTGGGTCTTCACTCTTTCTATACTTTGCGGAAAAAAAAAAAAAGTCCTTAAAAATAATATAAAAATTACACAATATAACAATAAACACACCAGTTATTAAAATTACTGGGTAAAAAGCTTACTTATCATGAGGTTTCAAATCCAACACACTTCCTCTAACTGACAAATAACAAACCTTTTAGAAATGATTTCTTTTTATGTTGCTGTGCTGCTTTTAGTATAGTGCTTTGTATTTTGATTGAAAGTATTAGACTTCTCCAAATATTTCTCACACAATCATGGGGTGGGAAGACGGCACGAAAGGCAGAAAGAATGAACCATTGCCAAGGAGGGTGACCATAAACAACTTTCCAGGCACACAGACAATTCTTTCTACGGTAAAAAGTGTTTCTAAACAGAATGGTGAACATAAGATTAACTGAACTTGGGAGGCAATCACCTTTTTGGAAAATCCTTACATGAACATTTGCTAAATATCATGGGATACTTATTATCATTAGAATTTTCAATATATGAGACACTAAATGTGACAAGTATAATATTCTCCAAAAATGTGATAGAGGAAAAGAGGGATGTGGGCTTTATATTTGTAAATTAAAAAAAGGTGGGGGTGGTGCCTGGGTGGCTCAGTCGGTTGAGTGTCTGCCTTTGGCTCAGGTCATGATCCCAGAGTCCTGGGATCGAGCCTGCATCAGGCTCCCTGCTTAGTGGGGAGTCTGCTTCTCCCTCTGCCCCTCACCCTGCTCGTATGCTCTCTCTCTCTCAGATTAAAAAAAAAAAAACTTAAAAAAATAAACAAAACCCAAAACCTTTTGGTTGACCTCTGACTTCAGTTTCTAAAGGAGTGGGTTTTCTCCTTTATTACTAATTTAATTTTGGCTTTGTAAGTTAAACAGCTTGTGGCCAAACCAATGAAAGTCTTATGAATTGTTGTGATTATTATTGTTCTATAAAGGGCGATATTTTTTCCTTTCCCCTTTTGCCGTTATTTGTGAATCCATTTCTATTGGGAGTTTGGACTAACCAAGTGACCTGACAGAAAACACTCGTATCTGTATGCTCTGGGTTACAAGCTTTACATGTAAATGTTTTCATACATTTCATTTTGTACCCAGGTTGTATCTCAGGGTCACTTTTCATTTACTCCTACCTTGTGGGGCTAAGCGACTTTTATTTTATTTGAAACAACAAAACATTTTACTTAAGTATGTTGGAACTCTAACATGAAATATCAAAACATAAAGAGGAAATATTGTGTTCTTTTCCTTGTAGGCAGTGGTCTAGAGACTGTGAACTGTTATTGATGAAATTTGAACAGAATATTGAAATAGATATTTGATTTACATCTTAAAAACGCTTGAATGGCTATCAAACAATTCTTTTTTGTTTTGGAGATTTTATGTATTTATTTGAGAGAGAGAGCATGTGAGACAGAGAGAGCATGAGCAGGAGAGAGGGGCAGAGGGAGAAGGAGAAGCAGACTCCCCACTGAGCAGGGAGACCCATGCAGGGGAACCTGGGATCATGACTTGGGCCCAAGGCAGACACTTAACCGATTGAGCCACCCGGGTTCCCAGACTATCAACTAATTTTTATTTGTGTTCAAAGACAGTATTCCACTGCAAAGGTTAAGAGCTTAATGGGTTACATTCTCCTGTCCCGCAGCCTGCCAAACCACCAGCTGAAGACCAGGCTTGCCTAAACCTGCAGAAAGTTAGAAGATTCTGCCTGGCCAGACAAGGGGGCCAGGCACTTCTGTTCCAGCCAGATGTGGAGAGAGAGGGACAGGTCAGGCAAAGCTTTCTTCCTTTTCTTCTGCATTCACCTGGGATGAGGGCCTTTACCTCAGACCAAAACTCCAGAGCAAAACTCTGAGTGGACTGAGATCCTGGACATGTGTGTGGGCGGTAGGGTGGGGTGGGTAGGGGAAGCTGCTCTGCCTGACATAGTGGGGAATACGGCTTTCTTAACCAGTGTGAAAAACTTAACCAGAGCGCTAGATAACACCTTAAATGCTGTTAAGTATTTTCTGCACTTTCAGTTTCTCTACGTGCCTTAAATTAACCTTCCAGAAAAGGTAAAGTCAAATTAGCTGTAGAGGGTATAAATTTGAGTCTCTAAATCCTTGAATATTGTAAGGATGTGCATGACAGTAATAATTATGACTTATTCTTTGTTTCATACCCACTTGCTTAGTCAGTTGTGATTAAACCTTAATCAACTTGGAACACAGTTATTGTAAATATCATCGCTAAATTTACCAAACACTGAATGAAGCATGAAGCATTGCATGATTTTTTATCAAAAAGGCAAGGTGTAACTCATCATTTCCTCTCTCTTATGGAAATGACCCGAATACCATGCTTCACCCACCCTAAGATTAAGTCCAAAATATGTCATCCTTCTTATCCATCTTCTCTGTCAAGTCATCCTATTATATTCTTTGGACAAACCCTGGGCTTTTTTTTTTTTTTTTCCCCAAAATGGGTCAGAACAAATCTTGCGGTATTTTACCTTTGTGATGCCAGTTCAAATGTTGGATTCAATTTTTTTTTAATCATCTGGGTAGGTAGGGATGCCTGGGTGGCTCAGTTGTTTAAGCGGCTGCCTTCGGCTTAGGTCATGATCCCAGGGTCCTGGGATCGAGTCCCGCATCGGGCTCCTTGCTCAGCGGGGAGCCTGCTTCTGCCTCTGCCTGCCACTCTGCCTGCTTGTGCTCTCTCTCTCTCTGACAAATAAATAAATAAAATCTTAAAAAAAAAAGATTTAAAAAAAAATCATCTGGGTAGGTAATATAAGTGAGACAAACTGGAAATCGTCTGGCAATTTTCTTTATCAACATTACTTGAAGACTTATTTCAGTTTGAAAAAGCAATTCATACTTAAGAATAATATCTTCTCCTAATCGCTTGGAAGATTTTCAGGTTTCTGATTTTCCCAGCAACAGGGTGTTTATAATAAATCCCTTCTAAGTCTAGCACAGAAGCAGATTTTCTTAAGTGGAAGTATTTTTCTCTAATGATAATGGTTTCCATGGCTCCTTTGCAGCATTCAGGAGTGGAATATGATTGGCATACAGCAAAATTGTGATTATTTTTTTAAGATTCTATATATTTATTTGACAGAGAGAGAGAGTGAGAGAGAGAGCACAAGCAGGGAGAGCTGCAGAGAGAGGGAGAAGCAGGCTCCCCACTGACCAGGGAGCCTGATGCGGGGCTTGATCCCAGCACCCTGGGATCATGCTCTGAGCAGAAGGCAGATGCCTAACCCACTGAGCTACCCAGGTGCCCTCAAAATTGTGATTATTGAGGATAAGAGGACATTATAGAGCAGTGTATTTGTTAGCATTGATAGTGGATTGATTTCCGGACCCCCAGCACTGTAGAAAGACTCTGTGTAAATGTGCTAGATTTCATTATTTTTTGTTTTGTTTCTACCAAAATGAAGACAAATGCTATTAGGGAAAGAGAAGTCAACCCCTTTCAAATACAATGAAGAGTTAATAGAACAGAATAAAATCCACATATCATAATGCTCTGAAGTTAAAGCCAAAAGCTGTCTCTCCACTAAAATTGTGTTGAAAAGTTTTTATGAGGTCTCTATTCAAAATTATTAATTTGATCAAGATCACTTTTAGTGATTTCTGTACTTTTATAATTACTTCAAAGTTCAATCATTTAAAATATATGGGAAAATTTTGCCTTTCTTCTCTTTTTCTCTTATTTCTAACCAAAAAGTATAAAAATGAGAAAAGAAAATTATAGGAAACTTCATCTATATCCTCTAAGTACAGGTTGCTGGAATCATGAAACACGATGTTGCTGGAATAGAGCATAAATAATTGGTATTTTCCTGGGGCAGAAGAACTAGATACACATATTACTAGAGTGAGGAGTTATAGTCTGCAGTAACCCTTTTTAAAGATGACTTCAGTTGCCCAATCCTGGATTCAACGTCGAAATTTTAATCACTGAACAATAACACGGTTATATAACATTTAAAAAAGTGCACATTTGTTTTATGTATATGCACACATCTTCATGCATGCTGCTGGGTTTGTTTTTTTTTTTTAAGATTTTATTTATTTATTTGACAGAGAGGAGAGAGATCACAAGTAGACAGAGAGGCAGGCAGAGAGAGAGAGGGAAGCAGGCTCCCCGCTGAGCAGAGAGCCTGATACAGGGCTCAATCCCAGGACCCTGAGATCATGACCTGAGCCGAAGGCAGAGCCTTTAACCCACTGAGCCACCCAGGTGCCCCTTTGCTGCTGTTTTTTTTTTTTTTTTATTCAAATACATTCCAATCTTGTTATCTATCTCAGATTTCTCAAAGAGTGTGTAAAAGAGCCATTCGATCTTATCTGGTAAATACAGAAGTGACATTCTATGTTCGTATAGAGGGCTGGAGAAGATTTCTTTATAACCAGTGGAACTTCTCCTATCAGCTTTTGGAGTTTCCTGCAGATGTTAGTCTGACAGGTATAAAGGTTGAGAGCATCCGCGTTCACCTGGGTCCAGGATATCTGCAAGTCGGTCCCAGGAGTCCTGGTAGTAAGCAGGAGCAAGTGTGCTCCTTTGGTAAACTTCAGGTACTGTTTTCATTCCTGGAATCCCGTCTGAGGCAAAAGTTTGTCCAGGAAGCACTCCGCAGCCTAGAAACCCATTCAAGCCCTGAAAGCAATGGTCTTCAAACTTCCTGTTTGTGTACTCATAAAGGAATTGGAAAAATCTCTACCACCCTTTGGAAAACTTCAAGGTGACATCTAAAGTTTCCCCAAAATGTAAATAATACAAATTGTGTAATCTCCAGCTTATTTTAAACAGTAATCTTTTAAAATAAAATTGTTATATAATTTTAAAATGCATCCCGTGCAATATAAATACCAAAGTGACTCAATCCCCTATCATCACCCATTTAAAAAATAGCAATCATAAATAGTTCTCATTTAACAATTAGAAACGTTGAGTCTTCCTTTTATTTACTGAACTTCTCTTTGTTTCCCTTTCTCACTGAGTTTTATTCTATCATATAACTTTATTTGTTAAAGTCTACTATTAAAGACCATATTATAATCTCCAGCAAAAAAACAAGCTAAATTTATGTTTTTAATTTCCTAATAGGTTTTTTTTTCCTAATAGGTTTTAAATGTTAAAAAATTTCTTCTGGGCGGCATTACAATTCCTACTAGTAAACAGGCCAGGAAAATAGATTTTATTATTGGATTATATTTAATACAATTATATTACAATATTGATAAATAGATATTAAAGTGAAAGTAATAAAAAGCAATGTTTAAAAAAATACCTCATTTTGGACATGTATCTCTTAATAAGATGGATCAAGTTAAGTTGTTTTCATAGATCTGTATATGGATATACTTACTACTAGAATGAGTTAGGGGTTTAGTATTAATTCTATTCTTTTTTTTTTTTAAGATTTTATTTATTTATTTGACAGAGAGAGACACAGTGAGAGAGGGAGCACAGGCAGAGGGAGTAGGAGAGAGAGAAGCAGGCTTCCCACCGAGCAGGGAGCCTATGTGGGGTTGATCCCAGAACCGTGGGATCCTGACCTGAGCTGAAGGCAGATGCTTAACGACTGAGCCACCCAGACACCCCTAATTCTATTTCTATTTGTCAATTTAATTGAAGGTGATGCTAAAAAAAAGTTATTTGTAGATGAGGGTAGAAGGACTTTTATTATAGCTCTAACCCTTCATTCTTGGATCTTTAAACAACTTCTAAGTCAAAATTTATATCTCGGTCTACCATGCAAAATCATTTTTAAAGATCTATCAGCCGAAAATTTGTTTAACCCTCCTTCCTTTTTAAGGAAAGCAAAGAATTCGAGACTACCTGTGATTTGTCACGCAGACATGAAATTCTACCCCTACACCAGCACACTACCTGATTTTCAAGTGTCCGTGTGTTTGGTGTCAGTCTGAAATGCTTTCACTCCAGGACAGTGCAGCGAATGAAAAGTGTGACTTTCTTCTGGAAGGTGGCAAAAGGGCAATTATGAACAGGGATGCCTTAACCATCCCTGTTAACCATGGCTTAACCATGCCTTAACCATGGACCCTTTTTTAGGGAAGAAGTCACAGAAAGGGGGGCTCTGAAAAGATCTTTAGCTACCCACATCCTTGAAATCCTAGTAAATTCCTAAAAATCCTAGTAAAGCCCTACATGAGCACTCTGATTTGAGGATTACTGTCTTTTTTTTTTTTTTTTTTTTAAGATTTTATTTATTTATTTGTCAGAGAGAGAGAGAGCACAAGCAGGGAGAGAGGCAGGCAGAGGGAGAAGCAGGCTCCCCACGAAGCAAAAAGCCCGATGCGGGGTTCAATCCCAGGACCCTGGGATCATGACTTGAGCCAAACACAGATGCTTAACCACCTGAACCACCCAAGCATCCCAAGGATTACTGTCTCAAAGCATCTGTGGTCCATTCATGATCTAAGAGTTATTAAAAGATAAATAAATAAGAAGATGGGCTGTTTTCATGGTGTTGCTGCTGGTGGCTTTTCTATACCACGTTAGTTGGTGATTCTTACAGCCCTGCTTTAAAGTAACCAACACCGTAGGTCAGTGTAATGTAGTAGGAGAGGTCTGTATTAAAGAGTCCAAAAGCATGGTTTCAACTCTTAACTCCACTCCTAATTGGCTCTGTGCCTCTAGAAACATCACTTTAATTCTCTCATTTGAAAGCCAGACTAGAACAGTGTTTCCTAAAGCTAAATGATATGATTTTACATGTACAAAATGTCTCTATTTGTTATATATTTCTCTTACTTTTTATCAGGAAAAAATAATCTAAATCTATTATATATATATTTAGTATATAGGCTATATACTTAATCTATTCTTACATACAGGTTTTAAAAGTGTATTTGGGATGCCTGGGTGCCTCAGTCAGCTAAGTGTCTACCTTTGGCTCGGGTCATAATCTCCAGGTTCTGGGATCGAGCCCCATTTTGGGCCCTCCTGCTCAGTGGAGAGACTATTTCTCTCTCTCTCTCTCTTTCCCCCTCCCCCTCTGCCCCTCCCCACTGCTCATTCTCTCTCTCTCTTAAATAAATAAAATCTTTTAAAAAAATGTTTTTACTTTAAAAAAATTTTTTGAAGTGAGTATTTAAAGGTTTTTTAAAATCTATTTTTTAAAAATATTAAATAGCTAGACATGAAAAATCCATGAATGTGATATGGGAATTAACAAATTCTGAGAATTATAGAATAATTACAGTGGCTGTGGTTCCCTTAAATTCCAGCATTATGTGATTTTATGTAAAAGAATTGGAAGAAGAAAAAGAAAAAAAGGAAGGGAATAAATAAGAAAGGAGAAGAAAGAGGGAGATAGGAAGAGCTCTAAGGAGGATATATATTTCTAAGTAGGCTCATCAAGTGCCATAGTCATGGATGGCAAATATTGACCCACATTAAGAAATTCCAAAAGGCAAGTTTAGGCAGATTATGCAGTTAAGCATTTATAGAAAGATGTTTTAAACACAGAATACCGATTATGCAAGTCAGGCTTTCTCAACCCTCTACGTATTTGCTAAAATTCTTCATGTCTACACAGCCAAGTAATGTGGAAATTTGATGTAATTACCCAGACAAAGCAGAAAAATAAAACTTCCCACATAAATTGGAAGACTGAGTTATATACCTACATCAGCTATCTTTACTGACCAAATTATCCAGGTAATCTATTCACCTTTTTGTCACATCACCTATGTTGCCAATTCCAGTGAGGGAATTTTAATTAAGAGAGCTTACTGAGAATAAATGCCCTCCAAATAAGTGTGGGTTTTTCCAGGTTAGTAAAGAAATCCAATTTTTTACCAAGGTTAACCATTACTCTGAGATAAAGAATAGACTGAATTACTTGGTGTTAATGTGAGCAATTTTCTAAGCCTTGTAGATCTTGGGTGTAATGTGAAAACACATCCAGCTAATTATATTAAGAGATTTTTAGCTTCAGGACGCCTGGGTGGCTCAGTTGGTTAAGCGTCTGCCTTCGGCTCAGGTCATGATCCCAGGGCCCTTGGATCTAGCCCCACATCAGGCTCCTTGCTCAGCGGGGAGCCTGCGTCCCCCTCTGTTTGCCTCTCCCTGTGCTTGTTCTTTCTCTGTCTCTCTGACAAATAAATAAATAGAATCTTTAAAAAAAAAAAAAAGATATTTTTAGCTTCATTTCCCCCCTGTTGTTATGGTCAATTTCCCTCAAAAATTTTTAGTAAGATACTAAAAGTAACATCTACTTTCGTTCTTCTTTGCTCCTGTGTCCTAATCCTTTTTGAAGGATCAATAAAAAGAAAATTGTTCAGCCAGATAAAAATCTTTCATCTGCACACACACACACACATACACACACACACATACACACACACACACTCACACTCCACATAGGTATACATAAATACCACTCAACAAAATTTCTTACAGAAATGTTACAGTTACACATATTAGAAATGCACCAGTCTAAGAAGTATATAAAAGATGAATCTCAGTCATGAATCTCAACTCTTTTCTTGTCTTCTTATCCTATATTCTAAGAAAGAAAGAGTTCGCTCTATTTGGTATGGCCTTCAGTGTTTCTTGGATCTCAAGTAACTTTTCTCTAAATAATCATAGTAACTTTTTTTATAAAGATTTTATTTATTTTATTTGACAGAGAGAGAGAGAGATCACAAGTAGGCAGAGAGGCAGGCAGAGAGAGGAGGGGGAAGCAGGCTCCCTGCTGAGCAGAGAGCCCGATGCGGGGCTTGATCCCAGGACCCTGAGATCATGACCTGAGCCAAAGGCAGAGGCTTTAACCCACTGAGCCACCCAGGCGCCCCAATCATAGTAACTTTATTTATGTGGCTTTACAAGGCACATTCCCACCCATTTTCCTATTTAATACAACAACCTTATGTGATAGGGACATCTAAAGGAGAACTGATCAATGTCCCTGAACATTTCTTTTCACCAGAGAAGTCAGACTATTAAGAAAACAATACTAATAATAGCTGCTGTTTATACAACACTTACTACTACTAGGGAGTCTTATATGCAAAAGTCTTTATTATTCCTCACAATATTGTAAAGAGATATCATGTTTGACCACTTATACTATTGGTCTTACACTGTTGGAATGCGAACTGGTACAGCCACTCTGGAAAATGATCTGGAGTTTCCTTAAAAAGTTAAAAATAGAGCTACCTTGCAACTGCACTACTAGATATTTACCCAAAGGATACAAAAATAGTGATATGAAGGGACACATGCATTCCAATGTTTGTAGCAGCAATGTCCACAATAGTCAAACTATGGAAAGAACCCAGATGTCCATCAGGAGATGAATGGATAAAGAAGATGTGGTGTATATATACGATGGAATATTACACAGCCATCAAAAAAACCCCACAAAATCTTGCCATTTGCAATGATGTGGATGGAACTAGAGGGTATTATGCTAAGTGAAATAAGTCAGTCAGAGAAAGACAAACACGATACGACTTCACTCATAGGTAGAAATTAAGAAACAAACCAGATGAACACAGGGAAATGGAAGGAAAAATAAAATAAGAGAAAAACAGAAAGGGAGGCAAACCATAAGAGACTCTTAATCGTAGAAAACAAACTGAGGGTCACTGAAGGGAAGGGGTGGGGGATGGAGGAACTGGGTGATGGGCATTAAGGAGGGCACATGATGTAATGAGCACTGGGTGTTATATGTAACTGATGAATCACTAAATTCTATCTCTGTTAATCAAATTGAATTCAAATAAAAAATTTAAAAAAGAGATAATTACATTCTACTTTATTGATCTGTAAGTGATGCTCTGAAGTTAACACGATCAGGGACATATAGACAGTAGTGGCTAGTCTGGGATTTTAATTTAAATCAGTCTTTTTCTGAAGCCAGAACTTTCTTCTACTTCACACCACACCCTTGTTACTAATGGTTCCCCTTCATGTTTCTTGAATGAAATCTAATACTCATATATTCTCTTTCCAGATGGGCTTTGATAGTAGATGTCAGCTCAAATCCCTTAGGTAGCTAGGATCAAGTAGAAAAGATTGGAAATTTTCCAACTGGCTATGAGTAATGAGGAGGCAATCTGGGTAATATATAAACCCATTCACACCAGCTCTTCTCCAAATCCCCCAGAGCATTTTATTTCGCAGGGCAGGCCAGAAAAGGCTAACTGGCTGCCTGAAAGAAGAGGTGGGGCCAGAGAAGCTCTGCTCTAATGCAGGCAGGTCATTCTACCACCAAGCCAGTCATGGAAGGGTCTGGTTTTAATAAGTGTCAGTCCCGGGACCATCACAACAATGATCTGGCCCCACCACGTAAATCTCAGTTCCTCTAAATATCCTACCATGAGAGAAAGCTGGCCATGTGAACATTTGATAGCAAATTATGTGAAGCTAAGGGTCCTTGAACACGTGCAGATCACCATACTCATTAATGGAAGTGATCGTGTGTTATAAGCATTCCGGTCTGTCTAATCTGTGTGCAAATTGGCAAGGACTATCCCCAAAGATAACAGCAGCAAGCCTGTATTCAGACGCTGGAAAAAAAAATGGAATGGGCTCATTGTCAAGAGGGAGTTAGATAACACACATCACACTAGGGAAGCACTTTCTCCATATTACTTCATCTGATCTGTAACATCCTTTTGCAAGAGTATGGCGTGTTTTGTTCTTTCCCTTTTCCAAGTGAGGAGGCAGTTTGGGAGAATAAGAAAATATTGAATGCTAATGTGTCCCAGGCTCTGTGTTTACAACATTGCTCGCATTGTCTTATTTAACCCTTGAAAAAAGCATAAGAGGAAAATTTCATTGTTACTCTATTTATTACATGAGGAAATTGACCTTTAGAGAAGTAAATCATCAATAGCAAGTGGTCTGCTGAGATTTTACCACAGGCCAATCTGACTCCAAACTCCTTTAGCACCATGTGATATGTATTTGATAAGAACTTAAAGGAATCAGGGTGCCTGGCTGGCTCAGTCACTTAAGCATCCAACTCTTGATTTCAGCTCAGGTCATGTTCTCAGGGTCCTGAGATCGAGCCCTGTGTTGAGCCTGCTCAAGATTTTCTCTCCCCATCTCCCTCTGCCCCTTCCTCCCCATGTACGCACATGTGCACTCTCTTTCTCTCTCTAAAGGAAAAAGAAAAGAACTTCAGGGATTTGTCCAGAATTCCTAATCTCAAATCCATCTCTATTAATTATAAAACCCTTTATTTTTCCATATCCATGCTGTCCTCAATATTGAATCTGGTGGTGTATTTTATTAAAGGAAGTGTAGTTTCTTCCTCTCTACCACCTCCAAGGCAAGGTTATTTACCCCAAAATGGCTTGTATCCAGATAGAGGCACATCCACAAGGAATAAATATTTTCTGAGCACTCCCCATCTGCCCCACACTATGATAAACACTATTGGACTCACCAAAATGAACCTGATGGCTTCTAGAATTTCCAGCAGCAACATGTTTCTCTAAAACCAATGAAAATAGGTACCTATACGTTTTCAGGTTATCAGCTTACTGTTAACAGAATTAGGGAAATAAAATGATTCCATTTCCCTTTGTGCTGTTTGAGAAGGCAGAGGTGAAAGCCCAGCTTCTTGGCTTTGAATCATACACCTTGAACCATAGGTCAGGCAAATTGGTGGTCACCTTCATGTTCCAACCTGCCGAACAACCCACCTCAGGAAGCCTCGTCATTGAGGGAGGTGAGTGTGCCAGACTCCACAAACCTGGACTTGCTGATGGAAGGTCTCTCCAGCCAAGAACAGCACAGCTAGCAAGGGTGGTGGGAGGTAGGAAGCAAGTTCAGGGTTGGCAAGTGGACAGAATGAGTCACCTCTTTGATGTGGAGTGGTTATTCCAAACACAGCAAAGGTGAGCAAGCATTTCCTTCCCCTGACTATTGTGGCAACAGCCCCTTAGAGTAGGAAACTGAGTCACAGGACAGGAAGGCTTCAGAGTTGCGGGAGAGGAAATTGTTGGTCTATATTGTAATATAAATTTTACTAAGAAGAAGTTGGTCTGAGTCTGGTACAATTTCAGTTTGCCTAATGTAAACAAACTAGTTCTTATTTCCAAAGCCTTTCCCCACTGGCCCCCATTCTTAGTGGGAGAATACCAATTGAGAAGTGTCCACATATGGCAAGGTCCTTGGCAAGAATTAACTTTTTAAAGGAATCAATTAATCTCAGTAAAAAGAGGACTCTTGCACATTTATGTGATTGTCTTACTTAGAGAATGAAAATGCCACAAAGAAAAGATTGTTCAACCCATCGATGGTTCCAGGAATGCCTGGTTCTTGAATAAGAACAGAAGATTCAAATCCTGGGTCATGTTGGATCCATCTGGCCCCGACTGAATAGATCTGTGTCTCCCTGGAAGCAGGCCCTAGAAGCCTGAAGACTAAATTTTCTAGACCCATGCTTTGGTTCAAGGTCCTCCATTGGAAGATGCTTGCATAAGATGTGGAAGGTGGAAGAGAAGGCACCATTACTGCTCTGGTGTTAGCAAGAGGCCCAGAGTCTTTGGCAGATAGCAGAGCCAAGGTTTTGCCGGTGACTTCTAAGGGCCCTCCAGCAAGTCACCCATGTGGGCCTGCAGGCAGCTTAGATAACCAGAGATAACCTCGCACTTCCACCTAAGAGCTCAACCTTTTCAAGTTCTTTGTGTTTTCATTGTGTACTACTTCTTGTAGCAATGAACTAAAAAAATTTATTACCCAGTCATGAAGTATGTTTTATTTATCCTTATTAAAAATATTTCAAGGTCCTGGAGTGCCTAGGTAGCTCAGTTGGTTAAGGATCCTACTCTTGATCTCAGCTCAGGTCTTGATCTCAGGGTTGTGAGTTCAGGCCTCATGTTGGGCTCCATGGTGGGAGTGGAGCCTACTTAAAAAAATATTTCAAGGTCCAGGGCATCTCTGGTATAATATTAATTAAATGTGTATTCATCTCCCTGTGCCTTTCATCCCATTATGGATATTGATAATGCTTTTTTTCTGTTCTTAGATCAGAGAATATAAACAAAACACACAACCTGAATTTTACTTTTAAATTTACTTGGCTTTGTCTGAACTTTTTTTGAGCAGAAGGTGAAAGGAGGGAAAGATAGAAATAAGCTGAGTTCTTAACAAGAGCATCCACATTTTTAAATTATTATTATGTTTGATTAGCCAGCATATAATACATCATATGTGGAACATAAGGAATAGCATCCAAATTTTGAATCATATAGGCTGGAGTAAAGAAGCAAGATAAGACAATATCATTTCTGTGAGCTAACTTCCTTCCTTCACAAAGATCAGGCTTCGTCTTTGTTCCCTCCTCTCTCTTTTATATTTATGTTATTTTCATTTTCATTTTCTAAACATCAAAGGAACTATGCTTAATTTTAGATGTGACTATGAGTAAGGGGACCTATTTTGAAAAGGTTAAACGCTAAACCTTGCCATTGTTGGATAAGCATGTATTCAAAGTGAAGTGAATAAGGTATCATGGGATTAATACATTTGGCATTGTCAGATACGCTTTACTTTTGCATGTGAAGGGTACTGTAACTGGCAGAAATGCTCTGTGAGATTGTGGATGATGTCATTTGATTACTTGGCTTCCTTAGAAAGTAAAAGTTTAGATGTTCACTGCCCTAACATCATCACGTCTCCTTCCTTTGCATTGTGCCATGAGATTTTCAGTATAAATCAGAAGTCATAAATTGGAAGCCCGGACCAAAGATCAGAGTTGGCCTGCAGATTCATCCATCTACTCATTAATTTATTCAAAAGACATTTATCAAGTTCCGACTCTATTCTAGGCCCTGGGGATATAGCCATGAGCAAAATAACCCCAAATCTCTGCCTTCAAGAAGTTTACATTCCACTGTAGGAAGAAAGAGAAAAAAAAGTCAAATAAAATGTATATTTGTTAGATGATGATAGTGCTTTTTTAGTAAAATCAAACAGTAAAGAGAAATAGAGAATGTCAGGGGAGAGAGTGTGGGTCCGAACAGGAAGGTCTCACTGAGAAGGTAGCATTTAAGACAAGACCTGAGGACACTAGGGTGATATAGTCAGTTGAGGACCCCACTCTTGGTTTTAGCTCAAGTCACAATCTCAGGGTCCTAAGATTGAGCCCCATGTGGGGACTCTGCACTGAGCATGGAGTCTGCCTGAGATTCTCTCTCCTTCTCCCTCTGCCTCTCCCACTCATGCTGTCTCTCTCTCTAAGATAAATAAATCTTCAAAAAATAATAATAATAAATAAGATATGAAGGAGGTGACTGTGTGAGCTCTGGGGCTGTTTACGGAGAAGGCCTTCCAGGTGAGGGAAGTGCTCATGCAAAGTCCTTGAGACTGGAGACTGCATTGCACATTGAACAGCCAAAGGAGAGAGTGAGAGCTGGTGGGAGTGAGGGAGAGAGAGGGAAACTATGGGAAGGAGGCAAGCGTGGGAAGGAAGTCAGAGAGCCGGTGGCGATGATGAAGACTTAGCAGATATGCTCTGTTGGTCTGCCCATTGGGTAGGATATTTTATATAAACATTTGATTTCTAATAACTTTAGGAAAAATATCAGATGTGGCAACACTAGATGTTCATTAATGACCACATTCTGACATGAGCACTGAGCAGTAGCTGCCCCCCAACACAGTCCCAGAGCTCTGTGGTGCCCGTATCACCCTCTCTTCCCTTTTCTTACACTTGGCCTGTTCCATTAGGCCTGAACGGGTTTTTGTTTTACTCCTGTAATTGGAGGGTACACTTGGTAGTTGACTTACTAAAGCAGATGGAATCCCCTTGGAGCTGCGTTGGTCTCTTCCTAGCCAAGTGTGGATGGACTGACTCCAGGCCTGGGGACTCCTGTCCAGGCTGAGCGTCCATGTTGCTCTATCAATGATCGCAATCCACCTGTTTCCATGTGTGACCAGAATGACGATTTTGCCCAACAACCAACGTCCAGGTGTCCGCCAACTGCGCTCTCAGGAAGACAGGGGGCTGCAGCTCAGCATGTTCTAATCAGTCGTTCTGGTTTCACTTTGGCCATTCAGAGCTGCCTTTTGATAGGAGGTGAGTTTGTTTGGTTTTGTTTGCTTGCTTTTGTACCCAGAGTTCAGCTTTTTTGACAGACAACATTGAGGAATAGAGTTTAGCTGTGCACCCAGGTGTGTGGTAGTGAGCAAGGAGAGGGGAGAAGGAGAAAGGGTGACATCTATTACCAAATCAAAATAAAGGATGCCAATTCTTTACTTTTTTATTTATTAATTAATAATTTTTTAAAATTTCAGGTCTTGTCCTTTTTTTTTTTTTTTTAATTCCAGTATGGCTAACAGGATGCTGGCTCTTTATATGTGAGTTAAACTTGTCCTCTGCTAATTACCAATACCCAGGAATTGACTTGGAAATCTATAAGGCTTAAAAATGATCAAATGGCCCCAAATGGACAGTTATCTCTCCATTATAAAATATATCTACCAATGGGCTGGACTCAGAAGCTATTATATTTTTATCTTCCTTATTCTGCCAGCCAAAAGTTACAGTTGAGTCAGCCGAATGCTTCCAAAATGAGTTACAGAATGTACACTTACTCATGAGAAATGCCATTGCATAGAGCAAACGTGTTCTTGGGCCGTACCAACTTGTGCCTGGGACATTTAGTTCAGTTTTTTTTAATTAAAAGAGGATGAGTAAGAATGATTTTTATAGCCAACCTGTGCTTAATAAGTCTGCGTTCAAGGATAGTCATTTAAATGACAGTTTAGAAAGTTCAAGTGAAACACCTCAAAGTAAATCTGACCCCAAAACAGGTGAAAAAGAGACATGATCATTTGGCAAATTCTTTAAAATCATGCAGGAAGATAACTGATCCAACCCTAAAGCTCTGGCTTTGAAACGTCTCCCCTTGAGTGAGGAAGACGAACTTCACTCTAGAGGAGGTCTAACGGGAGTTTGGGGCTTGTTTAGGAATTGCAGTCTCTGGCTTAGCAAGGGCTCTCACAGCAAGTATATAGGAATGGTCTCCACAGAGTAAAGCATTCAGATAACAGAATCTCATTGGCATGCAGAGAAGTAAAGGTAATGCAGCTATGACTGCAATAAAAGTAAGGCAGGGAACTAAATACATAGTGAATTCACACGCCATAAAATGCTGACTTGAAAAATGCAAGACATGTTTGTTCAAATTCGGTGTCTAGTATGTGGATGTCTAGATTGGCCTTCAGGAGGAAGAGACTCAGAGACAGAACTTTCTGAGCTGGCCATTTATTGTAGGTTTCTTTGGGAGTAACATCGGTGAGAGAGTGACACAAGCAGGATTTGGGCAGAAGCAGCTGACCAGTGGTTTAGTAGCAATAAAGTTCCTGCAGGGAGCTCTGGAACAATGAAGCAATAAGCTGTCAGTGAATGCCACGGTCATGAATAGGGAATGTCGGTGGTTTCTTCCCTCAAAGCCAGGAGAAGCCTTGGCGTTGGAAATGGTCAATGACACACAGACTTCCTAGACTTAACACGATGCAGTGAGTATCACAGGAGGAAGTGTGGTACAGTGCGTCATTTGGATGCAAAAAACCTAGGATCAGGTAGTGCCTTGGCCATTTATTAGCTGAGGGCAGCGTTAACAACATAATTTGCAGGGCCAAGTGCAAAAGGGAAGTGCAGAGTCCCTCGTTCAAAAGGAAGGGAAAAATGCCATGAAAGGTACTAAAATAAAAAGCTTTTTTCTTTCTCCCCCTTGGCAGTCTCTCTCTCTCAACTTATGCTGCTTTTCTTTGCTATTTACTGGGTGCTCTAAGCAAAGAAAAATTTAATTTATTAGCGTGAAATTTGCTATTCATCTTCCTATCGAGCAATACCTCCTTAAAGTGCAAACACAATAATATTTAACTTGTCCACACACCTACGTATTTCATTCTTACCAGAACAGTGAAAATGTTGCCCAAAACTAACTCAGCTGTTTTGTCTTACTTCTTGCAATACTCACATTCTACCAACACTCTGTCTCTTTAACTTACTGATGAATAATGAAGGACTTAAAGAAAAGCAACCATGGGTTTCCCTGTCTTTCCCTTTCCTTCTATGTTAGCATGCTACAGGTTGGCTAGTCCAGGGAGCTAACACTGAATATGGAAGTATGCGATAGAGTTCCTCGGCTTTTTGTGTTTGTTTGACCACCATTGCCTTTTTTTTTTTTCACTAGAAGAAAATTCTGGTCTGAAAAGAAAATTACTCGGTCATAAATATAACACACTTGCTTTGAACTTCCACACATATCACACCAGAGTTTTATGCTCGGGTTGGCAAGGAACGACATGCATCCCATCTTCTCACACGTGTACTCCATCATCTCTCAGGACTTCAAACACTTTGTCTATTTCTTGGTCTTAGAACACAATTCCTGCATCTCTGAATCCCTTCACTTGGTAATACGTGTTCATCCTTAAATTCCAGCTTTGATGCCTCTTAGTGCAACCAATGTTTATTAAGCACCTCATATGTGCCAGGGGTGGTGCTAGGGGCCAGAATAGGTTTAGAGACCCTGATCTGCATTCGCAAGACCAGTTAATTATCCCCCTTCCATGACTTCACCCTGTTATAGCATGTATCATATGATATTATATTGCCTGTTTGTATGTCTGCACCTCCCTTAGACTGTCTACTCCCTAATTTATGGTGCATAGCCATACTCAATACCTACTGTTGATTGACTGAATGAATACTAGCCATTGTTGGAATGCAAGGTGAACACGTTGGATCAGCAGTGGAAAAGATGGTCTGGCCAAGAAAAGACGAATGGGCTGAAAAAATAAATGTGGTAATCCTTCGCATTGCTACTGGGATAAATAGTAATAAAAACGTTAGCACATGAGAGCTAATGCTGTTATTTAACCCGAGTACGGTGGCATGACCTTCTTATATGTTATCTACTTGAATATTCTCAACTGTCTTGTGATATGGGAACTATCAATGACACCACTTTTAAATCGAGGAGGCCAAGGGTCAGAATATATAAGTAGCTTAGCAGAGGCTTCCAGCTATAGGTGCAGGAGCTCAGACTTGACTTTGGGTCTTTCCGCTCCAAAGTTGTTCCGTTTAGCACGTGGAGATACTGATGACAGCAAAGCAGTGATGACAATGAAGGCAACAGTTCACTGGATTATTAATTAATAATTAATATCCCAATATTAATTAATATCTTATTTACTGAGGGAGATTATGATTGGAAAACAGAATATTAGATTTTAAGGTATTTCAGAGATAGGCTGTCCATGCAGAGGATGACCAGGCCCAGAAGAGCTGGTGTGTGAAGGTGCTTGTAGGGAAAGCTCATTGGCAATGAACAACTTCAATTGCTTTCAATGAAATGACATGTCTAAATTATATTCAAGTCAAAATGCTGTGCTTGAATTCTCTCTTTTCCACTTAAGAAATCTTCCCTGAGTCTCCCATCTGGAAGGAATTCCCTCTTTCTTTGTACCCATAATTCTGTCTGTGCCTAAATCATAAAATAATACTCTGGGTATTTGTGTCTATGTTTTATTTTCTCACATTACACACCCACTAGACTGTCTACGTCGTCCTTAAGTTTTTCTAAAACACTGAGGAAAGTATCTTGCAAATACAATATGCTCAATTTAAAAGCTAGAGACTAGGGGCACCTGGCTACCTCCATTGGTGGAACGTGCAACTCTTGATCTTGGGGCTCTGAGTTTGAGCCCCATGTTGGGGATAGGGATTACTTAAAAATAAAATCTTTTATAAATAAGTAAATAAAAGATAGAGACTACATTAACAAATTTATGTAGTAAAGATAAAATTCCAAACAGTTTTTTTTTTAAGATTTTATTTATTTATTTGACAGAGAGAGATCACAAGTAGGCAGAGAGGCAGGCAGAGAGAGAGGGGGAAGTAGGCTCCCTGCTGAGCAGAGAGCCCAATGTGGGGCTCGATCCCAGGACCCTGAGATCATGACCTGAGCCAAAGGCAAAGGCTTTAACCCACTGAGCCACCCAGGCGCCCCTACTTTAAAGTTTCTATTCTGTCAAAATGGAATATTTTAAATGCTCTTTATGTTCCTTGAAAATTTGAGGCCCTTCTGAAAAGAATATGAAATTATACTAATTTTTAAATAATATTATTGTTTTCCTCAACTCAGTTTTTTTAAAGATATTATTTATTTGAGAGAGAAAGCACAAGTAGAGGGGAGGGGCAGAGGGAGAAGCACACTCCCTGCTGAGCAGGGAGCCTGATGCAAGACTTGATCCCAGGACCCTGAGATCATGACCTGAGCCGAAGGCAGATGCTTAACTGAATGAGCCACCCAGGCACTCTCCTCAACTCAGTTTTGACATTGACAACTTGTTAGAGAGATTCCCCGAGCTGGAAGTTGATAGTATTACAAACTTTTTTCATCTGAGCCAATAATACAAAACCATAATTTTTCCATTGAAATATACCTACCAGTGATTATGGCTATATCATTAATTTATATTGACTCATAGTCCTAAGAATTGCAAGATTCTACTGGCCTTGAAAAACTATTTAAGCAAAAATACTAGCTATACTACGAAGCCCAATATTAATTAATATCTTATTTACTGAGGGAAAATAAGGATGAGGTTTTGATAGATTGTAGTTTATTCCCCATTAAAAAGAAAAGTGAAACCAAGCTTTCCACTTCCATAAAAATTAATTTTCTTTCAAGGAGGAAACCTCTTTGGTTTGTGTGGTTACCATGAAATTATATTTAACTATTGAATCACTGTTGTCTTGTAATGCTGAATATGTTTCTATTGAATTCAGAAAAGGCCATTTGAGTTCAGTAGAACACCTGTGAATGCAGCTGAATTTTAGATGCTGGCTGCATATGAGCACATTTAAAATGTGCTTTATTACTCAGTTTAACTCCTCTGAGTCATCAACTACTTAGAAATTAGAGTAAGTTGTTGAGTCAGAACCTAGGTTACAATGTAAAATCAAATTCCCTTATTTAGTGAGTAGAAATGTGAGTATTCTAACGTGATAAATGAAATCAAATATAGTTAGCAATGATTTTGTTTGCTGATTTAGCAATTTAAATCTTCATTTCCAAGCATGGCAATTGCATTCGTCTGCTCGGGCCGCCATAATAAAATACCACAGACTGGGTGGTTTAAACAGCAGAAATTTATGGTTTCACAATTCTGGAGGCTGAGAAGTCCAACATCAAGATGCCAGTTTCTGGTAATTCAGTTTCTGGTGAGAGTTCATTCCTGGCTTGCAGAAGGCCACTTTCTCCCTGTGTCCTCACATGGTAGCGAGAGCACTCTGGAATCTCTTCCTCTTAGGACACCAGCCCTGTCAGATGAGGGCTCCACTCTTATGACCTCATTTAGTCTTTAGTCCCTCCGTTGGAGATACAGTCATGCTGGAGGCTAAAGCTCCAACATATGAATTTTAGGGGGGCCACAAACATTCAGTCCATAACAGCTATTGTATTAACTTATTAAATTACATGTATTTCTACTACTTTGTCTAGCTATTGGCCTCTTTGAGTTGTTCTCAAATACATTGCATTTATACCAGTGGTTCTCAATCCTGGCTGCATGTTAGAATCATCAGGAGAGATTTCAATGCCTGGGTCCCCCTTCCAGGAATTCTGATTTAACTGATTCAAGATAAAGAGTAAGCGTCAGTATTTTTGTTGTTACTGCTTTCGTTGATGATGATGAGCTGCCCATTGGAAAAAAGGTGACTTTATGCACTCTCTTCAATAATCTATATCTAAAATATATCAAGCTACCCACTGGATTTATTTAATTGAAGTAAATTTACAGAGAATGAAATGTACAGATCAATATAAATCAATGAGTTTGGGGTATACATATATATATCCTCGGAAGTACCATGCCAACCAAGATATAAAATATTTTTATCAGCACAGAAAGCTTTAGGACATCCCTTCCAGTGAAACTTCTTCCTCCATAAGCGATCATGGTTCTGGTCTTTTTTTTCAACATAGGTTGGTTTTGCCTATCCTTGAAATTCTTATAAATGGCATCATGCAGTATATTCTCTCTTGTGTCTGCTTCTTTCATTTTGGTAGTTTAGATTCACCGTATTGTTGCATTCTCACTCATTCTTTTTCATTAAGTAGTATTCCATTGTATGAACACATCGCTATTTGTATATCCATTCTTCAATCATGGGAACTTTTGTTTCCAGTTTCAGGCTATAATGCATAAATTGCTGTAAACTTTCTTGTACATGTCTTTTTGTGAGCACATGTTCTCTTGAATGTATATCAGTACGGAATTGCTAGATCGTAGACTACATGAAGGTTTAGCATCATAAGGAACTGCTGAACACTTTTCCAAACAGTTGTGTCATGTTATAGTCTCACCAGCAATGCATGAGGGATCCAGTTGCTCTAATTTCCTTTATTGACTGTCATCATTGCTCTTTAGTTTCTGCCATTTAGTTGGAATAAAATGGTACCATCGTGATTTTCATTTAAATTTATCTTTTCATGTGCTTATTAACTATTCATGCATCTACTCATGCAATATCTCATTTTTTGCACATTCTTTTAAGACTGGGTCTTTATCTCTTTGTTATTTATTTATTGCAGGATTTTTAAATATTCTGGATAAAAGACCTTTGTGTTGCAAACATTTTCTTCCAGGCTTGCCTTTACTTTTCATTTTCTTAATGCTTGTAGAAAAACTTTCCAGATGCAGCCAGGATTGAGGACTCCTGTCTCTTGCCATATTTGCAGTTGATGTTCCTCTCCCTTTCTACAGTGTCTCTAGATACAAGTTATCATTTTTTTACAAATTTTTTTCCTACTCGTTTGTTCATTCAATAAGGTCACCATCATGTTGAATTGGGGCCATTATTTTTAATTGACTATTTTGCCTCAGTGTTTTGGTACCAGCTAGACTTTAAACCTAAATAAAATATGGCATATTCTAGATGGTGTATAGAAGATTGTAATCCAGTTAATGCTAAATTAACCCAAATGTAATCACTTCTTATTTAAAAAAAAAAATTTTTTTTTTTAGAAGGGGAAGGACAGAAGGAGAGGGAGAGAGAGAATTTTAAGCAGGCTCTATGCCCTGCTTGAAGCCCAGTGTGGGGCTCAATCTCACAACCCTGAGATCATGACCTGGGCTGAAATCAAGAGTTGGACACTTAACTGACTGAGCCACCTAGACACCCTGATCGCTTCTTACTTTAATGAATTGTTTATGGTACAAAATTCTGCAAAATCCAGAGTCAACCTTCTCCCTCAGCTGGTCTCACATTTAACCACTACACAGTAGATGGTACAATAAATACAAATTGGATTCCACTGTTAATTGTCTTCTAGGTATAATATTGCAGAGAGTAGATAAACTTATTTAAAATTCGACAAATTTCATTTGACTATTTTCACAATCTTTTTCTGATTTTATGATGAATGGAAATTTCAGAGTAATAAAAACATACGTTTTTAATTAGCTTTCTTATATTTTAACATATTAGGATGATAGCATGTTGAATTCAAAGAGGTCATCAGTTTCAAATAATAGAGTCAAATTAAATTTAGTAGAAGCTAAGAGTTGTATCCATGCTCATGAGAGAATGATTTTGGAGATATTATAACTCTCAGTGAAATATTCAGGTCATACTCAGTACTTCCTTTTCTCTCAAACCCGTCAGTCCATCTCCCACCAAGCTATGCCCAGGCTTCTTTCAGGATATCCCTCTAATTTAATTCCCAATGTTCTTCTACTCCCTCCATCACTTCCTTCATTATCCCCAATCATTTCTCATCTCGGCTTTTACAAAAGTTGTCTGACTTCACACTAGGCTGATCATCTTATAATCGTTGTCTGAATCACTACCAAAGTGATCTTCCTCAAACAAAACCCTATCCAGTTGCCCTCTGGTAACTGTTCCTCAGGACCCCTTCCATCCCTATGATAAGATCCCACACTCCTTAGCATGGCACCCAAGCCCTGTTATGAAATAACCCTCTAGATATCTCAAGCCCCATCTCCTGTGCTTGGTACAAGACACCATCCTCCAGGCACACCACACTCATACTTTCCTTTCTGTACTTCCACACATGCTGGTACTGCCTTCCAGCGTCCACTTCTTCTACAACGCTTCCTGGTAAGCTTACCTCATTCCAGATGCAACACAAACATCATCCCCTCATCAAAGAATTCCCCACTTCTTGCCTTCTAGGTGCCACCAACAAGAAGCTAATGTGTAAAAACCCTGTGCAGGCTGATTTCTATAACAAATTTCCCTGTGACATATTGAAGATACACAGTTGATCAAATGAGAAGGTAGTGGTTAAAAGAGTCTGGAGTCAGAACTGAATTTGAGACCCAGTTTCTTGGCCATAACTGTGTCATTTGGGGAAAGTCCCTTAAGTTCTTTGTCTCATTTTCCTCATTTATCAAGTAAAATTATATCCACCATAAAATGTGGTTGTGAGAATTTAACGAAATATGTATATAGTAGAGCTCAGCACATAAAACAGTAAATTCTCAATAGATGGTAGCCACTGTCTTTTTTATTATTATCGGATTACAAATTAATTAAAGAACATGGATTATGTTCTTTAATGTGGAAAAGAAGAAAGGTATCCGATGGTTAGGTGTTGGAGAGAAAGAGGAATTTTTCTTCTACCTCTTCTAATTAGGTAGGAAAGAAATAGGAAAGAATGGGTATCAATGTATATGAATGTGTATTAAAATTAAAATCCCTACCCCATTTTTCTCATCAACACTTAATTGTGTATAACAAGACATCAGTATATATGAGAACGCTGAAGAGTCTAGAAATATCTATTGCTATAAAATTACATTAAAATGGCATCCATCTAAAATCCGTGTACAAATAAAATGATTTGTTTAAAGAAAATTAACGGTGCATTGCAAGCCATAAGACAAAGTATCTTTTTAAAAATATTCTGTATAGAGTGTCATTAACATCCAATATTGTGTCCAAAGGATCTTCAGTGTTCTGAAGTGAGGAGGATAAAACAGAAATGACTCACTGGAAGATTAAAATTGCTTTGAAGTTATGGTTTATATGAAAAATTAATGCAAAATTTACTCATTAATACATTGTTATATGTTTTAATATGAGAATACTTTTACTTGAAGTAAACATTGCTGGTCTGGGAAGATATGCCACAATCCTCACTTATCCCTGGCACACTGCTAAAAATCTTTGATTTGTATAAGTCAATGTTTTTCAGGTCAGACAAAAAAAACAACAAAGAAGTTTACTAAAATTGTCACTTTTTCTCATTATCTTAAGTCCGAGCTTACATATTATGAGATTATCACACAGGATGACTGTTCTACTTCATTTTTTAATCAATCAAAATAGCTCTTCTGTATTAATTATTGAAAAAACTTTAGCGGTTAGTTTTCAGTTTCAAATCAGCTTTGGTCTAAGTTATGACAGTAATAATAATAACAATAATGAATTGTTGCTAATAAGCATAAATGTAAATTTTTAAGAATTTCTCTGCAAAAAATGCTGACTTACTTTATTTTCCTGTACATATAAGTTCCACAGAGCCATGAATATGCTGATGAACTATGCTATATAGAAACAATCCTAGTGACTTTGTACAAAATAAAATACTAATAAATGATATACTGATAGGTAAATACAATAAAAATAAATTTATATCGAAATAATATACCAACAATAACTATGATAGATACCGATAGGATAGATAAATTATTCTTTGCTTTACAAAGGACCTTGCTAGGATTTTCAGTATGCTCCCTTGGGTATGATTTTTAAAGTCTTAGAACTTATAAACCCCCTTGAGATCTGACTAAAAGCTCCAAATTTCTCTTTCAAAAAAATCTCCCAAAACCACCTATTTACACATAAACCACATTTGGGATATAATCTTATGAAATAGACTGACTTTTTTTTTTTTTTTCTTTTCATGAATCCCAAGTTAAGAAGACTCTCCTGGGGGATTTAGAAGGTAGTCTGTCACAAAGTCAACTTCCAAATCACTTTGTAGGGGCATGAACAACACACAACAACTCGACCAGCTAGCTCTATAAAAACACAGATACTTTTGGAAGAGAAGAGAGACCTGGGTGCCTAATAAAGGCCTTTTAATGGGTTTCCTAGACGCCAGAGGCTGGAGGGCAGCCTGCAGATGCCTCTAGGTTCAGCGGGACTGCCTACCACCGGGGCTTGCCTTGGAAAATCATTCTCGACTCACTCTAGCCTCCACCCTTCCTTTACCCGGGGTAACATTTTGACTAAACAGCAACCGGGTGAGAAATCTCTTTTGGTGGTGCCCTATTCCTGTTTATTCGCGTTGTGAAAATCTTAGCAGGTGTGGTTTGCTTGACTGCATCTCTCCATGATAATTTGCTTTCTGGATTTTATGACTTAGTCATAACCTTGTATCTTGGATCCAAAAGCAACTATTTATGCATTCACTTAACAAGTCCTCCCTGAGCTCCTCCTGTATGCTTAGCACAGCGCTGTCACGGGGGATCCAATAGTAAACTCACTGTCCCTGCCCTGATAGGGCTGACAGTCTAGTGAAAGAGATAAACCATAATCCAAGAGAAGAGCACAGATAATTACAAGAGTCCTAGTGCTATGCGGGACAGGTACATAGAGCTACGGAAGGACATAACTGCAGTATTGGCCAAGTTGGGAGGTCAGAAAAGGGATCAAATGTGCTGAGATTTAAAGAGTGAGAGTTATCCAGGTAAGGTGAGGAGGAGGACAGAAGCATTCCTATACAAAACCCTGTGTCCTTCTGTGTGTCCCGACTTGCACCAATTTGCTCCAGTGTTTGTATCTTGCCAAACAGCCCGTACAAAGGCCCTGGGGCTAGAGAACAAACTAATTGGAGGTGCAGGTGTAGTTCATATTGCTTTTGCAACAACATACTTGGTCAAAGACTCAGGGACCAGGGTGCCTCTGGGACCCAAAGTTTTCCTCTCCTTCTGCGTCTAGATGTGGAGGTAGTGGGAGAAGAGATGCCCACTACCCGCTGTGTGCTTCCGAGAAAATCAAGCAATCACTCCCTCCTGAGCTCTTGGTGTTTGGTGTTTTCATTGGGATAATTCATGTAGGGACATTTTTAGCAAATATCTTTATCAGGTGGTTGTAAAGAGACTCAGAAAGTGTCATGGATGTAGGCAGTGGTGATAATTTCAGTAGCTGTGGTGCTAGTGCTCTTTTCTAGAACCCTGTCCTGCTCACCATTTACCATAAAGCAATAAAATGGCAGGCACATGAGTCCGTACAGAAAACATCCGGTTTTTTTGGCTTCGACGTGGAACAAAATTATTGCCCCCGCTCGTGTTAGGAGGGAGAGGGGGAGAGCTGTCTCTTAGTTCGGGGAAAAGGACTAGAGCTAGGAATTTGCAGAGTATTTTAAAGAGAAGCAAAACCTATTGGAAAACAAGAAACAATCAAGATGTCGTTCTTTGAGCACGTTTCATGCTTCAGCCAAGGTTCAAGGAAGACAAACATCTGAGCGCAGACCAAGTTGAGTAAGGCGAAAGCAAGTCGAGACACAAAAGAGGATCCTCATACAGCATCTCTTTCCCTGGGCGGACCTGGAGGGATCGCCTTTAGTGCCCCGGAGGAGAGAGAGCAACCCCGCAGTTTATGTACCCCCTGGTGTGCAGAGCACAAAGAGTAAACTATACCTCTGTCTCATCTCAGAGGAGGGTTTCAGACATCCCCAGCACATCCCTTTCTGCCTTCCTAAACTCCTGAGTCAAAGAAATTCTTGCAAAGAGGTACCTCCGCTTGGCAAATCCATCCTGACTCTTGTCCAAGTCTGATGGCGAGATTGAACACAGTCAGCTAAGGAACCACCCCAACCAAATGCTGCCTTGATTTCTGTTGGGTAACCTATGTGTCCCTTTATGTTACAGCTTATTAAATCCTCAGGTTCTCATCCAAACGTCTGGAGTAAGTTACCTATTTAAAGCCAAAGCCCAGTCGATGCTGTTTTGACTCGAGCCAGCTTCTCCCCACGTTTACTGATCCCTTGTTTTCTCACCCATACGCGGCACGGCGCACTCACTCACCGATGGGGGTTAGTGTTCACGTTATGCTAAGCTGTTCACCCTCCAGCCGAACAATGCTCCCCTTTAAGAAGCATCAGAGAACCAAAATTACTAGATGGGACCTGACTCAACTTGTTCCTCTATTGTAGCCTAAGATTAAAGCATTTTTTCACCTACTTTCCCCCACCCCCACCTCTTCTTAATCCTCTATCCGGCTGATTCATAACAGCTGTTAAATAACTAGACATTTAGGTAAAGGCAAACTGAACCTATAAATCAATGCATGTGATATAATAATCAACTCTTTCCGGCGCAGCTTGCTCATACTGTCTTGGTTTGCTTTTTTTTTTTTTTTTATGCTGACTTCAGCTGCAGCATTTGTATGAAGGGGTTTAGTACCATTGTAAATACTCATCTCCAGGCTGCTAATGCCATTATGAAAATGGATATAAGGAAACGAAACTCACAGTACATTGCTGGAGATGGGGTGGGAGGTTTTGAAGACACATGTTTTCTCCAAGCTGCCACAATCCTCCTGAGCGTGGATATTTGTTAGGACTGTCTCGGTTATAAACTACAGAAGCCAACATCAGCTAGCTTCAGCAGAATCCGGGAATTATGAGAATATGGGCCGTCTCACCAGCCCAGCTGCAGGGATGTTGTGTGGCCTCAGAAAGGGATGGATACCAAAATCCGGAAAGCCATAAAAAGTTTCTCTCTACCTCATCTCTCTTCCTCAGTCCGTCGGCTCGTTCTTCGTGTTCTCTCCTGACTGATTTCCCCTGTGCGACAGACACAGATTGTTCAGCAAATCCATTTCCTTTTCTTCTGGAGACACATCAAGACTCTATCTCCCATGACGTATGGCCATGTAACTCAATTCTGGCTTCCACTTCAAAGGCTGACCCGTGAGAAGCACCTATACAATTTTCTGTTTATTCTCTCTCTCTCCATCTACTGGCAGAATGAAGACAGAGACCCCGGAGGAAGGTGGGAGCCACAGGAGAAAAGGTCCTAAGGCCTGTATGTCTCTCTCTCCTACCTACCCCTCCCCCAACCACCCCGGACTTGATGTGACTGAAAAAATTCTATCCTATTCCATTAAGCTATTAGATAGCTCACCCCTCCCCCCAAAAGAGAACTAAACTTCTCTCTGTTTCTCTTAATTTCAAATTTTTAGGAGTCAGATGGATTAAACCAATGAGTCAATTCCTACCCTGGACGCAATCACCTCTGACGAGGGAGGTGGGTTACCATGTACAAAACGACCCCTGGAGGATAGCCATGTGCGCGAGAGCTTGTTACAAGAATAAAACCAAGACTGGGCTCTGAATTCTTCTTCCACCTCTGCTGCTAACTCGGTGGGTGGTCTTGATCAACTCACTTAACCACTTTGGGCACGGTCTCCGCCTATCAAACTGAAACATCTAGATTAAGTCACCTCCAAAGTCTTCTGCAACTTTAATTTTGTACAACCCACAAAGCTTCATACTAAGTCTTCATACAGCTCAACTCTTGCAGTGAAATAAAGGTTTCCTTGAATTTTTTTGGGGGGGGAGCTTAGCATGGAGATGCCCCAAATATTTTAAGATGTTTGGGAGTTCTCAGATCCCATGTTCAGTGTCCTAATATTGTGGGAATGCACGAAGATACCATTCTAAAAGTTACTTCTGTGCCGTTTGTGGAACATGCTAATGGCTTTCTCTGCAGAACTTTCTTAAGGATTTCTTGCTTTCTGGAATTATAGTTATTGACTAAAAGCACAGACACCCAAGTCAGATTGCCTAGGTTCAGATCTCCATTCCATCACTTACTGACTGTGGGATATATTTACCATAAAGGGTTCTTGTAAGGATTTTTTTAAAAATCACACATACATAGCTCCAGCTTCTAATCAGTGCTCGATAACTATTTGCTTAAAAAGTAAACTCAGCTCACAACTGTAGTCGTTTAAGTATATCTGTCTACACCACTAGACTTTAAGCCCTAAAAGCCAGACACCTAGTTTTACTGAACTTTTTCATCATTCAGAACTTTGCCCAGAGTCTAGTACATAATCTCTGCTTAATAACTATTTTTAAATGGGTAAATGAGTGAATGGTATTATGTAGAACATTTAGTTTGCCTTACAAAAATACAAATGGTGTGTATTTCTATATATCTTTTTCATGAATAGCCTATATTATGACCATTCTTCTATTCCAGGGTCCTAGCATGTGGGCTGTAGACTAGAATTACTTGGGGGAACTTGGGAGCTCTTTAAATATACTGATACCTGGATCCCACCCAGATCTGTTGAATTACAATCTTGGGCCAGGGGCCCAGGCATCAGCATATTTTTAATACCTCCCAGGGTAGCAGCCAGGATTGAGAACTTCTATTCTGGCCTATCTGGTTATATTGCAGTGATGTATTAACTATATGTGTCTTCCATTTTTGTAACTTAGATTTTTCTATTAGGCACAGTATTAGGGTTCTCAGGAGAAATAGACCAACAGGATGTGTGTGTGTGTGTGTGTGTGTGTGTACTGACTTTATATATTTAAGTATTTTAAAATAGACTTTCTATCAGAAGTCTCTGTGTGTATATGTGTGTGTGTGTATGTGTGTGTGTGTGTGTGTACATGGGGGTGGGCAATTTACTTGAAGGAATTAGCACGTGTGATTATAGAGGCTGGCAAATCCAAAATCTCCAGGGCGGGCATTAGGCTGGAGACCCAAGGAAGAGCTGTAGTTTGAGTTCAGAGATGGCTTGCTGGCAGAATCGCCTCTTCCCAGGAGGTCAGTCTTCTTCTATTAATGCCCTCAACTGATTGGATGAGGCCCACAAACATTATGGAGGTTAATCGGTTTACTCAAAGTCTACTAATTAAAATGCTAATCTCATGTCAAAAATATCTTCACAGAAACATCTAGAATGTCTAACTAAATGGCTGAGTACCATGGCCTAGCCAAGTTAACACAAAATTAACCATTACAAGCACCTAGGACCTCAATTTTTGCCCTTTCCTCTGCTTATTTAAGTGTTGTCGAGTGGCTTCTTACATGCTCCAACAAGGAGTTTATAATAATCTCTTTCCTTACGGTGGGGATTATGACTGCTGTTCTAGAAGAAGCAGGAGAAGCAAACCGGAAGTGGGAGGGTTAAAATCTGACTCAAAAGCACAGCTCTCTCAGTAGCCCAGGGATGGTTCTGCATCAATAGCCTTTGTCTGCCAGAGCTCTCTTGTTTCCCATTTGTCTCCCTGTGAATGTCTCCTGGAAAACTGAGCTGCTATGTCTGTCAATGAATGTACACATTCATCTGTTCTTAGGGGAATTATATCCAGGAAATCTAGAGTAAGCCCAGATCAAAACTGCCAGTGTAACCAACAGATTTTCCTCATAACATAGACACAATAACTGCATCAGCACACAATATACTTTCCAAAAATTAGGATTCCAAAATTTGGACCTAATCGGAGCGCTTAAGTAAAGATGTACAGTGTGTTTTACTAGCTTAGATAAATAAAAATATGATTCAGAATAGAATTTCCTTTAAAATCTTACCTATGATGCCAACATTGAAATTATTTCAGAAAGAACAATTGTTAAGCACTGACTTTTAGTCGATCCAGATGGAGTGGTCAGAGTGTCAGATGATCTAGATCTCCAGAAATATTGGAAATGTGCTCAATTTACTTGACATTCCCAAGCATTTAAAAATAGTCTTTGTATCAAAAGTCCGCCAAACAAGTTTTGTAGCCAAGATGACTTTCATACCAAAACCTCAAACTGGAATACAGTCTTTAAAATGAACTAGAGTTTGAAAACAGTCAATGGTTTCTGGTTAATCCCTCATGACTGTTGATAATTTTTATACCTTTCATTTGGAGGGTCTGTATCATTGATTAGATTGGTTGGTTGGTTTATAGACTGGTAAGTCCTTTGAAATTTTACGTGAATCTTTGAACAATAATTTCCAGTTTATGTATTTCTATGTTAAACTGTGCATCATTTTTATAATTGAGCTAAATCATTAATAACACATTAGCAATAATCCCACTTGTTAAAAAGATAATTAATGACTTCAAAATTCATCATACTATTCCTATCTAAGTCCCAACATCTGCTATTGCCAGCATGACATGTAGTTTCTGCTCTGAACTAAAAAGATTACTCTTTCTCCTGAGTGGCTAAAAATATACTGGAAATATTGACCACTTTTTCACAAAATAAAGGTTTTATATGGCGTGTCTTTGTTCAAAGTGAATTAAAAATAAGGCATGTTTTGAAAGTTGTCATTAGATTTTGTGTGGGGGAGAAGAGGTGAGGAGCAAATTGATAGACTGGGAAGCTATCAAGCTTTTGGAAGCCCTGCCTTGTTGTGTACAAGAAAGCTAAAGAGGGAATTTAAAAATTAATAGAAGCAAAAGAAACACAGTTAATCTACATGATAAAGAACTGAGCCAGGCAGCAGGGAGAAGAGAGATAAGAAGTTAATCAGACTGGGTTTCTGAGAGCTTTTGAGGACAACAGGAGAGAGCAGACAGGAGCATCTGTGGCTGTTTTGGAGAAACTGATAGTAATAGAGATGAGGAAAAAGGATTTATTTTAAGGATATTTCCTGTGCTTCATAAATGTAGCTTTTTTGGCATTTTTCAAGAGAAGTGAAGAATTAAATTGCTCCTCAATTATTTTGAATGCCAGACTGATGTTTCTCTGAATGTGATTCCACGCAGAGAAGCAGCATGGGGAGGCTCGGCTTTATTTAGGTTACATTACTAACAAGAATAATGTGCATATTTTTAATAAACTGAAGTAACTTGACTTTTATGCAGTTGCACTCATATAGTTGAGATAAAGTTAAAGCTCTCTTGCCAGAAATGATACAACCCATAATAAGCAGCTGGTATCGATGTCTTGCAACTGTGCAAGTTTAAGTATACTGGAGCTTATAAACTGCAATCTTTTTTAAAAGTTACCTGCATGTTATTTTTTGTATTACTGATGGAGGTTTCACACAGCTGGTATCAGAGTCAGATTAGAACTCAGGTTTTGTTTTTTTTTTAATTTTAGTAGAATGCACCATGCTACTGCCAGTTAAAAAAAAAAATCGACAAAAACTTAGTACCATCAACAGTTCTTTCATTATCTTCTTTTTTCACCAGATACAAGGATCTTTTTATTGATCTGTTAAATTGCCATCGATCTTTTTTTTTCTTTTTTTTTTTTTAATAAGCTCTACATCCAGGGGCGCCTGGATGGCTCAGTCGGTTAAGCATCTGCTCAGGTCATGATCTCAGGATCCTGGCGAGTCCCGCATCAGACTCCCTGCTCAGCTGGGGAGTCGGCTTCTCCCTCTCCCTCTGCCCCTTCCCCACTCGTTCTCTCTTTCTCTCTCTCTTTCAAATAAATAAATAAAATCTTTAAAAATAAATAAATAAATAAGCCCCAACTTGGGGCTTAAACTCACAACTCCAAGATCAAGAGTCGCATGCTCCACCGACTCAGACAGCTAGGTGACTTGCCAATCTTTCTTATATTAAATAGTTACAACATTACTTGGTTACATATCAGTATTCTTGTTCTTTGCTATTCAAAATGTGCTGCACAGACTAGCAGCATCGGTATCTCCTGGGAGCTTGTTAGAGATGCATTATCTCGGACTTCACTCTCAGACATACTGAATCAGAATCTGCTTTTACCTTGATGCCCAAGTGATTTGTAATCATATTGGAGTCTGAGAAGCACTGTTTTAGTTCATAGAAGTTTTTCAAGTGAAATCAGTGACTACCTATATTAGAATCATCTAGGCGGTTTGTCAAGTACACACTTCACGGATCTCACTTGAGATCTAGTGGGGTCTTTGAATGCAAACTCTTTCATAATATTCCATGTAATAGTGATGCAAATTAAACCCGGAGGTCCAAAATGCTTTACGCTTTTGTGTGTCAATATTCTTTTTTTTTTTTTTAAGATTTTATTTATTTACTTGACAGAGCTAGAGAGATCACAAGTAGGCAGAGAGGCAGGCAGAGAGAGAGGAGGAAGCAGACTCCCTGCTGAGCAGAGAACCCGATTTGGGGGCTCGATCCCAGGACCCTGAGATCACGACCTGAGCCGAAGGCAGAGGCTTTAACCTACTGAGCCACCCAGGCACCCCTGTGTGTCAATATTCTGACCCATCTGCTGCTTTATTTATGTTTAACTCTAAACCTATAGCCACGTAGTTATTGGGTTTGTTGTACTTAGTGGGTTTATTGCACTTCCCTGGAATTTGTTAGTACCCTATCCTTCCCAAGACATCCAAGGATGGGCTCCTCACACCTGCAAAACTCTTTTGAGACTAATCTTACTGGCTTTTCCTGTCTTCCCATATCTCTATTCAATTATTGGGGGGTTTCTACATCTTGAGTGTGAAAAGTCCTTCCCCAAAGAACTATCCAGGAGCCTCTCTCTAGCTGATTCCTGAGGAAAGACATTTTTTACTTCCAAAATATATTTGGAATTTATATATTCCAAATGTCTTTGGGGAAGACATATATATATATATATATATATATATATATATATATATATATATACACTGAATGTCTGGGGAAGGACATTTTTTACTTCCAAAATATATTTTGAATTCATAATGTAGCCTCGTGTAGGAGAGAGGGCAATGCAAAGAGAAAGTACAATACCTATTTCTAGTGCTTTCTCTGCCTCCTATTAGCTATTGGCCTTAGGCAGATTATGTAACCTTTCTGAGCCTCCTTGCCTCATCTATGAAATGAGGATAATCTGAGGGCTGGGCACTGCTCCCGTTGTCCTTTGAGATCCCTTCCAACTCTGAAATCCTTGATTCCATTATTCTGTCAAGTCAACATATATCATAATAATCACCATCTTGTGTTTCTACACCCTTGACTTTTTACTCTCTTTTCCCCTCTAATCCATCATCTCCCTGAAATCATCCATGTACGCCTCTCCCTTATAACTATTTCTAGTAAAAAGGTATTTAGAACATTCTTATCAGAGAAATTTACTTTCACCATAAGTTTAAAATATGCTTGTCTTTAAGATAATTAGGATGTCACAGTGAGAACATCATGTATGTTCATTATCTATTTAAGTGGGTACACTGGGTACAGGTGAAATGAATGAGTGTGGATAAAGAGCCATACTTGAGAAATTTAATAGTAGCCACTTAATTCAACTATATTCTGAGCTCATCCAAAATGCAGAAGAACAAAACAATAAGGAGGAGCCTCAAAGATTTCACCTGCAGTGGGGAGGACTCAACAAACACCACTAGTGAATACCGAATACACACATTTCAGTGGGCCATCAGAACATGCAACCTGGACAGATAATTCCTTTATATTCCTGCCCATCGAAAAATGAACTGATCTCGTCTGCATTTGCTGAGTCTATTAGGACTAAAAAAACCTCGTTTTCATAGTCTCTAACATTTTCTGAAGTTGAGTAGAAGGACAAGATGCTTGTGGAACTGCAAAGAGACTTATCTAAGTAGTCACTTATACTTTGAAGAATTCTTGTTAAACATTCCTTGAATGCTGCACTTACACTGCTGTCCAGGTACTCTGCTTCTAAAAGACTTTGTTATACTCTTTCCTGTTACATTTGAGTCTTGCTCTATAGATATATGGCTGCATGATATATTCATTAAGAGCAGAAATATTGAAATCAGACAGACTTCGTTTTGAATCCTGGCTGTCTTACCGGTTAGATAGCATTGGGCAAATACTCTCTGCAGTGACGTTAATAATACCTTCCTTAGGAGAATATTGAAGATTAAAGGAAATTACGCATGTGCATTATGTATATTATGGATTACATGTATATTATGGATCACATGTCCTCTATATGTCAGGCGTGACTGAAGTGCTCAGTATTTATCAGGGAGCGAGCCAGACAAGCCACTCACTACCTTCATTGAGATGACGTTCCAGTGGCCTGTCACAACTCCCATCTCATAGCAATCACTCAGCTATCGATGATGATGATGATGTTTTTATTATTAAGTACATATTAATTTAATCCAAAATTAAATATTAAACCCCAAATGCGATTAAACATTTTTTTAAGATTTTTTTTTTTTTAAAGATTTATTTATTTTATGGGAGGGGCAGACGGAGAGGGAGAGAGAGTCCTTTAAGCAGACTCCACACTGAGCATGGAGTCCCCCAGGGGGCTCCGTCTCATGACCTGAGCCGAAACCAAGAGTCAGCAACTCAACCGAGAGCACCACCCACGCGGCCCTCCTATTAAACATTTAAATGTAGAGCAATAAATACTTTGTACTTTGTACTAAGTACCTTTCCCATCGTTACCAGCTTCCATGTGCAGCCTTTCCAAAGTCAGTCCCTATGTAAAGGGGCGAAAACCCTGACATACAGACAAGCAGTCCTTGAAATTCCATCGAAAGGAAGAACTTCAAAAAAGTTTTAAAATTCAAGTTGTGTTGAAATTGCCTAGAACAGCACTATAGGGTGACGCTTCAGAACATGAACTCTGGAGCCATTCTATTAGGTTTGATTACCGACTCTGACCCTTGCTAGCTTAATGACCTTAATGACCTTGGGTAAGGTACTTAATCTATCTCTGTTTCAATTTTCTCACATGTAACACAATAACAACAGTTCCTACCCTAAAGAGCTCTGTGAAGATGAAATGAATTAATCTTTGTAAGTCCCTTACAACAGTGCCTGGCACAAGGTGAACACAAAACAAGTGTGGAACAATGTCAGGACTGTTATTATCGATGCCACAAAGCGCTTATCACGGGCACATGGAGAGAAACGTGATATAGCTACAATGAACTTCCCTGGCTGGTAGAGAGGAAATAATTCCAAGTCCTGTGAATGTATCTGTATTTGGTTACCCTCTGCTGTATTTGCCAAATTATATTCCATACTCCAGTTACTGCTGGACTTCTCAGAGCCTTTAGTGTGCTAATATGCAAGATCATTTCTGCAATGGAAACACATTATTTCCTCAAATTATTTTACCAACGTCTTGAAGATTTAGTGTCAAAGGAAACAAAGTTTCAGGAAAAATGATGGGGGAGGTGATCTTGAAAGGCACATGAAGTGTGCCTCAATTGTAAAAAAAAAAAAAAAAAGTTGGGGGAAGGGGGCTTGAACCGGGAAAGTGATTGGAAACTGGTCAGAAGGAAATAGGTAAAAGGAAGGGCTCCGCAGAGTGCTGCAGCCAGCTCATACTGGAGAGTCAAGGGATACATTTTCAGGAACTTTAAGAGCCAGTGTTTAAACAGCTTTTTTAAAACAACAACAACAAACAAATAATTGTTTTCAGCTTTACTGAGGTATAATTGACAAATAAGATCGCAAGATATTTGAAGTGTGCAACGTGATGATTTGATGTATAGACCCATGGGTTCCCCTCACAAGTTATTAATACAGCCATCACCTCGCATGTTTATCTTTTATTATTTTTGTTGTGAGAACATTTAAGTTCTATTAGCAAATTTTCAGCTATAGTTGCCATGTTATATAACCGAAAGTTTATACCTTTTTACCAACCTCTTCCTATTTCTCCATCCCCCAGCCCCTGGCAAACACTTCTCTACTCTAAACAGAGGCATTACTGGGGTGCCTGGGTGGCTCAGTGGGTTAAGCCTCTGCCTTTGGCTCAGGTCATGATCTCAGGGTCCTGGGATCAAGCCCTGCATCAGGCTCTCTGCTCAGTGGGGAGCCTGCTTCCTCCTCTCTCTTTGCCTACTTGTGATGTCTCTCCATCAAATAAATAAATAAAATCTTTAAAAAAATAAAATAAAAAATAAACAGAGGCATTACTAAAAAATAAATTATATAAACTTACAATTAAATCTGTAATAGTTAAGAGACTATAAGTACTCAAAAGTAATGACTTTCTAAATATTTCCTGTATTTTTTAGTATCTATGCTCCTAAGGTTATTACACCTATTGTTGTCTGTATGGTAGCAATACTATTTTAATGGTGTGGTACGACACATCTCTTTTCCAACTCTGTTTGGTGACCTCATGTTGGTAGCTTGAAATGAGCCATGATAAGAGTATTTATGCCATGGAAATGGACAAATGCTCTGAATGTGGGCTTGATTTATTGTTCTGTAGATTGTACTTAAGGATGAAGTGGAGAAAATATTAATAACAGATTATACTCAAAAGCGTGTCAAGTTTGTAGTGGATACATTGTCATTAATACAAAAAATTACAAAAATATTCTTTCAGTATTCAGTCTAACAGTTACTGCAGAAAAGAAGTCAACATCATTAATGATCAACGAGTAAGTTCTTGATATATGTCTTGCTTCACTTTTATTTTGTTCATTAACATGAATGAGAGTATCACCCAACATTCATGTTAGAACTAGTTGTATGTAGGAGTGACAGTTTAGAAGGAGCTAGGTAGGTGAACGACAGAAATGTTGTAGGTAGGTGGGGAATATCATTAGTAACAGTTACCTAGAACAGTAGTGTAGTCCTCCCCAAAAGTTATTTTATGCAGCAAATATTCAATCATTTGTTGTCACTCTTTGACAGGCCAAGAGCAACAATATTCTGAAAAAGGGTAGCACTATTCTTGAGTAATTTATTTTGGGGTCTCCAAAGACATGCTATTTTTCTCTCAGGTTAACCTCTGCAATGGTTAAATTTATGTGTCCACTTGATTGAGCCAAGTGTTGCCCAGAAAGCTGGTTATTTCTGGGGGTCTGTGAGAGTGTTTCCGAAAGAGATTAACATTTGAATCAGTAGACCCAGTAAAGTAGTTTGCCCCACCCCTCCCCCAAAGTGAGTAGGCATCATTATATTCCATTGAGGGCCTGAATAGAGCAAAAAGCAGAGGAAAGAAAGATTTGTTCCCTTCTTGCGTGCTTGCTTGAGCTGGGACATCTTTTTATCCCTTTAAACTGGGATTTAGACCATCAGTTCCTCTGTTTCTCAGCCCTTCAGGCTTGGAGTGAATTATGTCAATTACTGGGTCCTCAGCTTGCTGATGGCAGATCATAGGACTTCTCAATCTCCATAATAACATGAGCAAATCCCTCATAGTGCATACATGTTTATATAATATTATAAGTAATTTTGTATTATATTATATACATATAATATATAATATTATATATACTGTTTCTCTGAAGAACCCTAATACAATCCCCTTTCAGATTAAGTTAATTTTTTTTTCTCTTTTCAAATTTCTTCTATATGCTGAGTTTATAAGGCCATGTCAATTTTTGTGTCTGAGATTTTCTTCCAGTTAAAGAAGTCATAGTTTAAATTTAATAATATGGACCCATAGAGGAAGCTTGTAGATTAAAAAATAAACTTGCAAACTTAGAATGTGTGATCTGAAGGGGACCTCAGAGATTGTTTGATCGGTTGCAAAAACTGGCCAGATTCACATTATACTTTCATTATGTGCTTTTATTTTATCTTCAAGAAGATTAATGGACCTCAGGGGGTTATTATACTCTTTTGTCTTTTTTTTTTTTTTTTTTTTGGTAATGTCTAAAAGTTTTCTTTATAAAAGAGATTGGAAGAAATAGAATAAAATATTATTCCATAGAAAGGATATGTTAAAATTGTTTTTAGCAGCATTCATCCACCCTAACTTTGGTCTTTGGACGGAGAGCTATCAGCCCATTTTAAAGTTGAAATTTAATGATGACTACATTGTATAAAAGTCTGCATGTTTACATAGCTTCAAAACATTTTTTACACTGGCCGAAAGAACTGACAACATTCTCTCCATCCCTTATGATAGAAGGGATACCCTCTATTGGAGTACCCTCTAATAAAACTCATTTTTCCACTTCTTCTTCACCCAGATATCTCATGCAGTGACATCTATGCTCAGGTTTCAGGCACCACAGGGGACTTCCCAAAGTTCCAGCCTATGACCTTTACTCTGGCTTGTAGCTTTACTGATGACTAGTCTAACTCTGGGAAATTGGTCACCTCTCTTCCTCCATCTTGCCACACACCTGCCAATAGTAGCACATTCCTCTGTTTTTAACGATCTCTAATGCACGGTCACCGTTCACCAAACATGATCCCTTAGTGAAATGTGTATGCTTCTCTCAACATTTCCCCCAACTCATATTTTTATGCTAATGGAGCATGAGGGAAAATGTTTGCATTCCCTCATCATGTTCCACAGACCTGTACCCAGACTCTTATGTCTATAGAAAATTTAAATTCATGTTAAAGATTTCCAGTCTGGTGTTTTCAAAAGCATGTTATACAGGTTATTTTTAGGCATTTGGCAGAAAAAAGATTGCTTTACTGTAGGAATCCTGAGAGCCCTTAACATGCTAACAGAGTTGTTATTTCATAGAGGGTTAAAGAACACAGCATTTTCCAAATGCATGTGCTCATGGAAATTTTATTCCTAAACACTCTTTGGGATCTGTATTCTGTGGAATATGCTTTAGTAATTAATACCACCCTCATATTACAGAAGGAGTAAACAGGCTCTAGAAAGCAGCAGTGGCTTGCCCAGACTCCCTCAGGTATATATGGTAGGATATAGATATATAGGGTATATATGGCTGACTAGAACTCTTGTGTCCTTTCTCTCACACTCAAGTTTTCAATATCTTTGTGTGGGTCTAGCCACTCCCTTTCTTTGTTCTAATAGTCAATAGACCAAAAATAACTAGTAAAGCAGACGTGGGTGAGACTCAAGGTAAGATTCGTTCTGAGGTATCATGATCTCAGGGTCCTGGGATAGGGCCCCACATTGAGCTCTCTGCTCAGTGGGGAATCTGCTTCTCCCTCTCCTTTTGTGCTCTTTCTCTCTTTTTCTCTCTCTCTTGCTCTCTCTCAAGTAAATAAAATGTTTTAAAAACAAGATGAAATACTGTTTAAAAAAAAAGATTCGTTCTGAGGCAAAATTCCTTTTTAACTGTGAACTCTTAAGATGAGACAAGGTAAGTGCTTCCAAAATACCTTGGTGGGACAGGCATAGGATAGACATGTCCATTCCAAAAGGGAGAAATAGGAAAGAAGGAAGGGGGACGTGTCCATGTAGATTCAAAACTCAACCAGGCAAACTTCATGAACTCTGTTTTCCAGGCCCCACAGGGACAGGTACCCCACCTTCTGGACTCACTGGGGCAAGGGTCCCACCGTCTAGACCCTCTGAGGTGGTGGTCTTGCCCCCAAAGCTCTGCTGGGCAGGGGTTGGCCCCAGAGCTCTGGGAGGTCCCTCTTTGGACAGAGGTTGTCTGACATGTTGAAAGTAGAGCAATGATGCCCTGTTTTGAAGCCTAGGAGGCAGCCATCATGATCTCTGAATTCATTCTTCCCTTGTCTTGAAGAATAGCACACGCGTTTGTAGCCTAATAGCTCTATAGTCCTCTCCTGTAAAATCCAAGAAATCTGATGTCCATCCTTCATGACTTCCCACCTCTTTTCAGTTTAAGCTGGCATTTCCTGCTGGGTTGGCTAATTAAGTCTGGGCTTCACTACCTTATCCCTTATCAAAGTGATGCTTAGTCATTCCCTTAGTGCCCCATTCCAAACCACACTCTCTCATTTTTTTGCAATATGAATGGGGTGAGAATTTTCCAAATCTTAAAGTTCTAGTTCTTTTTTCTTAATCATTTCCTCTTCAAGTAATTTCTCTCTTCTCAAATTTTACTATAAGCAGAGTCAGAAAGAGCCAAGCCACATCTTCAACACTTTGCTTGGAAATCTCTTTAGCTAAATATCCAATTTCATCACTCACAAGTTCTAACTTCCACAAAACACTAGAACACGAACATAATTTAGTCAAGTTTTTTGCCAGTTTATGACAAGGATCTCTTTTCTTCCATTTTCCAATAAAAAAATTCCTCATTTCCATCTGAGACCTCATCAGAAAGATCTTTACCATCCTTATTTCTACTGACATTCTGTTCATGATTATGTATGTGTTCTCTAAGAAGACTGGGGTTTTGCTGACAACATTCCTTTTTCTTTCTTTTTCCCAAGATCTCACCAAAACCAGCCTTAATGGTCCATTTGCAGCAATGCATGCTTTTTCCAGCATTAAAGCCCACCTAGCCTCTACTCATCTACCCAGCTCAAAAGCCACTTCCACATTCCTAGGAATTTATTACAGCAGCACCCCACTTCTTGGTACCAATTTCTGTCTTAGTTCAGGCTGCTGTAACAAAATACCACAAACTGGGTAACATTATCAACAACAGGAATTAACTTCTCACAGTTCTGGGAACTGGAAGTCCGTGATCATGATGTCAGCATGGTAGGTTCTGGTGAGAATTCTCTTCTCGGTTGCTAACTTCTTGTCCTATCCTCACATGGTGGATACGAGATAGAGAGGAAGCAAACTCTCTAGTAACTCTTGTAAGGACACTAATCCCATCCTGGGTATTACAAAGACGGAAGTAAGAACCACTGAAGGGTTTAAGAAGTATCTTGCATGGGGCGCCTGGTTGGCTCAGTGGGTTAAAGCCTCTGCCTTGGGCTCAGGTCATGATCCCAGGGTCCTGGGTTTGAGCCCCGCATCGGGCTCTCTGCTCAGCAGGGAGCCTGCTTCCTCCTCTCTCTCTGCCTGCCTCTCTGCCTACTTGTGATCTCTCTCTGTCAAATAAATAAATAAATAAAATCTTTAAAAAAAAAAAAAAAGAAGTATTTTGCATTTCAAAGCCTGGTTGTGGTGCAGATGGCGGTCAAGACAAGGTGGAAGACAGTTGCAATTATTCTAACAAGGATAATGACGGCCATGCTAAGGGAGTAGCAGGGTGGACAGGGAGAAGCAGAGAGCATTCCCAAGGGAGAGTAACAGGATTTGGTGGTTGGTATGTTGGGAGAGATGAGACAAAGCAAGTCAAGGATGAGCTGAGTAGGATAACCCATGGAATAAGGAACTCAGCAGGAACAGATTTAATGGAAGGGAAATAAGAATATTTAACAGATATGCTAAGAAGAGACTACTAAGATATATTTCTTAAGTTAGCACTCTGTATAAGCCAAATGTGAAATGTATATTGAAATTGTATTTATGTCTATGTTATACTGTCATATTATTGTGACATATCAGTAGGGAACATACAGTAGAGAATTCCTTTGGCATAACCTAGTACAATTTGAAAACATTCTTTACTCCTTTTCTAAAAATGTATTATTATTTTTTTTTTTTTTTACAGTTTACTTTTTAAGCTTTATTTACTAAGAAAGGTACGATATGGTCTAGGCCATGTTTCTTAGAATTTAAAATAAGAATACCTAGGGACGAATATGTATGTTCTCTGAAATAAGGTTAATTACATTTATCTCTATTGGTTCATTCTATATATATATAAAAGAATTCATCCCTCTTCATGTTAACTTGACTAATACTGTCATCTTTTTTTTTTTTCTCCAATCCTTAACTGCTACTATGTATCGTCCTGGCTTCTCTGGTTTTAAATATATTTTCAATATTATAAAAGAGAAACTGGAAGTCCAAAGTTATCAGACAGAAACAAATACAAATTGTGAGCTATAGATGGCCTAAAATTTCTGTACTTTATAGGCATTGTATGCATTTGTTTCATACTTCCATATTGTTATGTGCTCCTTTTAAAATATTTTTCTAACAATTGGTAAAAGTCCCTCATGTGGGAATACCTGCAATTATAGCAGCTGGCGTTTGCAATGACAAGGCTGAATGAAACAATTGCTATCTCCTTTTGGGGATGGTTTACAAAAACAATAGAATCCTTTCAAGAAAACACTGACTTTTAAATGCGACCCAACTAAATTTGTGTTCCTATATATTTGGAGCTATCATACTAATCTTGGGATCAAAACAACATGCTACTAACATAGAAAAATGGTCCCCCAAATTGGGCAAAAGTTTAAACAGCTCATAGCAAAACATATTCAGAAAATAAATTACAAACTTAATGTGCTAGCTAAATTGACAGAGTCTCCAGAATTTTCATAAAGTAATTCCAGTAAATTCTTGGCTTTGAAAATCAGCAAGGACTCTCACTCTTTATCATCAAGTGAGGACCCCAAAAACAATAGGAATCCATTTAAAAAGAAAAAAGAAAAAGTGTAGCCTTCAAAGGAATTGAAGAATTCCTTCTTTATTTATCATAATTGAATTTTGCTTTTTTATCCTCATTTTTGTTTTAATCGAATTTCACAATATTTTTTTTCAAAAATGAAAAAGTGGTAGAAAACAATCAAAGAAAGGAATTCTTAATCACTTCCTTCTGGTTGTATGGGAAATACCTCCAGATACATTAGAAACGTTGTCATGTGGTAGAGGAAGTATTTTCCTGATCAGAACATCTCAGAGTGTACAAGCACAAGATGCCAGATGCCAATGGAGTCGAATATCAGCAAACAGAGTACATTTCCTGTTTCTCTAGCCCTAGGAAGTACGCATGGCTCATTCACTCACGTTTGCAATTAGCTGGTAATCAAACCTTCATTATGGGTTTGAAAATATTAAAGAACAGCCAAAGCAGCCAGAAATATAAGATGCAGAGAGAAGAAAAGTGCATTGCAATGATCCTGTGTTTCCTGCTACTTTTTCCTCTTGGACATTTGCTAATTCACAGCTCAGGGCACCAATGCCAGAGATAGTTGTATTCTAAAGTGTGTGGCTGGCTGCCTCACTGAGCTGAGAGATAAAAAATTAGAGTACAGGACAGCAAAGACAGTTATTGCTTGAAAGACAATATTCTGAAGAAAAATAAGCCCAACATTCTGCATGAATTTTAGTCCTAAATTTTAGTCCTAAAACACAGCCAGTCCCAAGCTGTGCATTGGTGATAGACAGATATTGGAGTTCATAGCCTGTTAAGGAGGTAGAGCCTGGTAAATACTCCAAGATTTCATTTAATATCCTTAAAATCTTAGGACCTATGAGTTTTCAGAAATCCTAAATTATAACTTCAAATCACTTCAGTCCCTAATTGAGTCAGAGTATCTTGCTGGTACTGTATTTTTCTACCAAAAGAAACTTAAAAATTCTTTGGAGTAAATTAACATCTCCTAAATTTTTCATGGACAATATCCAATACCCAATCCAAAATTACAAAGAATCAAATGACTTAAAGCCAAGAGCAAAAAAAAAAACCAATGGAAATAAATCAATAAATGATCAAGATACTATAGTTATCAAACACAGACTTTAAAACAACCATGAATAATATTTTCAAGAAAAGAGGTTTAAAAAAAGGGAATTTCACGAGAGAACTTGAATCTACTACAAAAAGCATCTAACTGAAATTATGGAACTTAAAAATACACAACCACTATTTAAAAGTCAAGTTCAATAAATGGGTTTAATGTCGTAGACAGCAGAATACAACATTCATGACCTGGAATTATGTTCAGTAGAAAACATCCAAACTTGGTACCCACCAAGACAAAAAGATTTTAAAAATACAGAAAAGAACATAAGAGACACCTGGGACTCAGAGAAAAGATCTAACATGTGTGTAACTGAACTTCCAAAAATACAGGAGAAGAAATAACTGGCCAAAAATTTTACCAAACTAATGAAAGACGCCAGAAACTTAACACTTTGTACCCTGAGCAGGGGTACAAATTATGAAACTTTAGAAAGCGATGCTTATATACATCATAATAAAATTACTGAAAGAGAAAGTCTGAGAAGCACTCAGAGGAAAAAGACATTACTTTCAAAGAGGTAACGAAAGATCAAGAGCTGACTTTTCAAAAATTTCAACAGAAATGGAAGAAAATGATATAACATCTTTATTTATTTATTTTTTGGGAAATGATATCTTTAAAGTGCTGAACAAAATAACCTCCAACTTACAATTCTGTGTCAAGGGAAAATAGCCTTCTAAAATGAAGACAAAGTGAACATGTTTTTAGACAAGCAAAAACTGAATTTTGTTGCTACTATAGCAATGTGTAATGGAATTCTTCAGGCAAAAGGAAAGTGATCCCAGATGGAAGGTTAATCGTACAAAAAGAAATGAAGAGCACAAGAAAGAATAAATAGATGAGTAAACCTAAATGATTATTAAATACACTAAATAGATAAAATAAATAAAATGGGGGCGCCTGGGTGGCTCAGTGGGTTAAAGCCTCTGCCTTCGGCTCAAGTCATGATCTCAGGGTCCTGGGATCGAGCTCCGCATTGGGCTCTCTGCTCCGCAGGGAGCCTGCTTCCCCTCCGCCACCTCTGCCTGCCTCTCTTCCTACTTGTGATCTCTCTCTCTCTCTGTCAAATAAATAAAATCTTTAAAATAAATAAATAAATAAATAAATAAATAAAATGATTTCCTGCAGTCTGAAAAACCCTGCCCCATCAGACTTTTGAGCCATTATTCTAGTTGTTTCGCTCTGACAGGGATAAGCTCAAGGCACTTCAAGAAGACAGGGCAAAGGCATCCTGACACCTTGGGGACACAGAAAAGATCTCCTGAGATCGCAACAGGTATAAATTACCTCTGATTACTCCACTTCATAAATTCTTTACTCCTGACAAATTGAATAGACCACAGTTTCTTATACATAACCTACCGTTTCTTTGCTTAGCATGTTTGCTCTTGCTATTCTCGGACTGAAATGCAAACATCCTCTCCACCTCACTTCCCAATCTCCGTATGTTCAAGTCTTTCAGGTTCGAACGTCAGTGCCTCTATTTCTTTTACGACTTCTGTGGTCACACACCACCAACCATCCCCAACACTCCAACCCAAACTGCAATAATCTCTTTTGTAACAGGAATGTGTGTTTATGTCATCTTTTCTATTAGGATTTAGTTTCTTTAAGAACATTCGATCTTGGGGCGCCTGGGTGGCTCAGTTACTTAAGCATCTGCTTCAGCTCAGGTCATGATCCCAGAGTCCTGGGATTGAGCCCCAGGATGGGCTCCTTGCTCAGCGGGGAGCCTACTTGTCCCTCTCCCTTTGCCTGCCACTCCCCCTGCTTGTGATTCTCACTCTGCCAAATGAATCAACAACATCTTTAAAAATAAAAAAATAAATAACTATATAACATCCATTCTCCACTTCTTCCTAACATTCATGATTCTGTGGGAGATTTCAAGGTGCTCAGCTTAAAATGAAACAAACTAAACAAACAAAAAAGATAGTCTCTCTTGAAGCTAAGGATAGGTCATGTGACATAGGGTCTGGTTATTGAAATGGAAGCAGAAGTTAAGTGCCAATTTCTCACAGTTTTGGTTTTTTGGAACACACATTACCCTCTTTTTCTCTCCATCTCCCTAGAATATGAACACAGCGACTAGAGATATAGCTGCAACAGATATGAGGTAACTGGAAGAAAAAGCCGAGAGAGTTGTGACGATCTCTGTTCTGATCTCTCAAGGTGTGGAACCAATGCTAGCAATCGCACACCTTCAGATGTCTGTGAGAAAAATAAACATGTGTTTTTTAAACGCCCAAATTAAAGGTTTTTGGTAACATTTGGCTGAAATTTAATCCTCAAGAGCATGAACCATTTCTTAATGTTTCTACCCTCAACTACTTAACAGATACTGTTTTCTCAATAAAATAGGCATAAATGAATGAACTAAGAAATAATACTAAACAACGATTTTACTATTCATGGCAACATGTATTTGAAATGCCTAGAAAGTGCAAAAAACAATACCCAACACTATGACAAGCAGTATTACCCCGATTTAAAATAGATTAGTGGGCATCGTGAGTCCTAGAATACACATTTGGGAAAATCAAAAGGAGTCACTGTCCTATCCAAGATCTGTCAGTGAGGCATAGATCCTTAGGACAGCCAACTTCCTGCACGAAGAGGCAGTGAGACCATAGAATAGGACCTACTCAAATTAACTGCTTTCCTGTGATCACCTAGATCAGAAATGGAGAGGGAGTTGTTCCTGCCAATGGAGAAAATCAGTAGAATCAATCCTAGGCCAACAGGGAATGCGGGAGCAGAGGAAATACAGTGGGGGAGTGAAAGTTCAACATTTCGTCCTTCAGAAAGGTCTCCACGCAACATGCCAACATTGAAAGATAAGGAAATGAAGTGTCTCCCCTCCTCCACTCAAGGACTTTTTGTGTTGAGGACTCTGACCCTACTGGTCAATTTTTTACTTCAGAAACAGGAGAAGTAGCTCTGCATTACAGAAAGCTCAGAGACTTCTCTACTTAAAGGCTAGCTCCTGGACCAGCAGTGTGAGCATCAACTGGGAGCTTATAGTAATGCAGAATCTTGACCTCCACTTTGGACTATTGATTCAAGTGTCTTTGTACCTATTAAAGTTTGAGGTACACTGTGCTAGAAGGTATTTTCAAGTATTGTCTGTCTTGATGTTTGAGTAGTTATTTAGCTATATGCAAGTTATTTAGCTATATGCAAGTCAGACTAGACAGCAGAAAATGTCTTTTCCCTTTGGCTCGTCAATCTTTTCATTAGTAATTTATTCAGCGATTTTAACTTCTCTAAATTCTAGGTATCAAATAATTTTTTAGAAAGTCTTTCACACAATTTTTCTTTTCTACACTATTTTGTTCCATGGTTATGTTAGAAAAATAATCTTGAGATAAAGTGACAGATAAAAGAGCCCCCTTATCTTCCCCTGGAGGTTGGGAGAGATATGCCATTCATTTGGAATTGCATTTACTAAATCCAGAAATTGGTCCCTTTAGTAATACTTTTGTTATCTCAAGGGGAAGTTTTCACTGTGCATCTAAGAGCCTGCTAGCCTTGGGGATTTGAATCATCCTTTTCTCCTTTTTGCCAATATACTCTCTTTTTAAAAATTTTTATTACTGAAGTAGAGTTGACGTACAATGTTCTCTTAGTTTCAGGTGTGCAACACAGTGATTCAACAATTCTACACATTACACAATACTCAACCACGATTAAGTGTAGTCACCCTCTGTAGGAAAGTTCTGGATGAATGGCATGAAGAAAGGCCAAATGACTTGACTGGAGGCAGATGATCCATTTTGCAGTCATTTTCAGACATTCGTAAAGAAAATGAATTTTAGCAAGGTTAGATAATTGGAGCTCTTTCTGCTGACCATGCCTATCCCAGAAACGATACAACTGAGGGTAAACTTACTGTCTCTACATTTCTTCAAAGACAGATATCAGGGTAGACACAGAGTGTTCATTTACCAAGGACTCATTCTTCCTGTCCACAGATATGCACATTTCTCAGGAGTAGTGACTGCAGTTTTAAAACTTACAGCCCAGATGTGCAGAGAAAATAGTTTCTTTGCTTTATCTGTAATCTACCGGATTTTCCCCAGTACTTAGAAGCAAGGCGGCTTTAGTTACCTTGTAAGTGTAGTCTGATACAATAAATAGTCTATTGGGTTAAATGCTTGATCTTGGGGCGCCTGGGTGGCTCAGTGGGTTAAAGCCTCTGCCTTCAGCTCAGGTCATGATCTCAGGGTCCTGGGATCGAGCCCCACATCGGGCTCTCTGCTCAGCAGGGAGCCTGCTTCCCCCTCTCTCTGCCTACCTCTCTGCCTACTTGTGATCTCTCTCTCTGTCAGATAAATAAATAAAATCTTTAAAAAAAAAAAGGCTCGATCTTTTCCAGGTCAAAGTCTCAGGCCTGGAGGTTCTGCCCCTACCCAACCCCTCTCCAAGAAGGTCCTGGTTGTATGGATTCATACTTTGTGTTGTCCTCTCCTTTCTTTGCTGAGGAGTAGATGCTTTGAGATGCAGTCTGGTGTCTCTTAGGAACCACGAGGTATGACTGGTCCCAGCCCTGAGCTTGCAGGCATCTGCTGCTGAAGTTTGCAGCTAGATATCTCAGTTTATACATCCTCCTATCCCTGAGAGACTTGGCCTTTCTGTGGGTCATGCTGTAGACCCCTGTGAGACCCTGGCATGTTCTCCATTTATATCTTGGCTGAGGCTACCCAACCCAAAGCCCCTATCACACAGCCACCTGATGCCTTACCTCAGGGACCTAGAGTAGATCCCTTACCCACAATTGAGCTTCCTTCAGCAATGGCCAAGGGCCATGCAGGCACCTCTTGAGTCCCTCATCTGCCTCCCTTGCTACATTCTGCCAATAAGATATGCCATGGCCTTGGCCGTGATGGAAGTAGATGCCAGTGGGACAGAATTCGGCAAAGCCAATGTGGGGGATAGAGGAATAGGAAGAACATAAAAGCCTTGTATTCTATCTTCTCACTCTGCTTCTCTCCCTTCTTCCTTAAAATCTCTAGGACTGGGGGGTGCAGTCACACAGTAAATTTCTGGCTTTCCAATCCCTCTATTCAAATGGATGCCAAGCCATGGGCTATTACTGGCTCACAACAAAATAGACAGAAATTGGGGGTAAATTTTTGGATACGCTTACAGCAATTTGACAAAGTAATGTTTTATATGTTGAATCTAATAAAAATGTGGGACTTTTATTCTATATGTCTTTGTTTTTCTATTTTATTTTTCTCAGAATTCATTTTTATTATACTTTACAAAATTATAGGTGCAAAATATCTTGGAAACTTTTAAACAATTGTCCTTCCTCAGTAGTTTGAGAGCCCCTGCTCTTCATCATATCTACTTTTTATTCAGCAAGCTTCATGCCTGAGACCCCAGATGGAAGGGGCATCCTCTCTGTGCTGTGGGAGAAAAATGAGGTGGGTCTACCCAACTTTAGCTTGGATATGCTAAAGAAATTTATGACATCTTTTTTTTCTTGACAAAGTCTACCTTTTGAGCTTATTTTCAAGTTGCAGAAGAAAACTAAAATTTAATTTGACAAAGTTGCATAGACTCCCTGTGTTCTGTTGGGGACTATGTTTTGACACCTTTCCCCCAAAGCACTGAAACCCATTGTTTCACGGAGTGACAAGCCCTAAAGCATCTACAGGAGAAGGAGATCTATAGGATAAGGAGAAGACACATCAAAAGAAACATTATCCTAAAGTGGCTGATGTAAAGAGGATTGGTTGGAGAATGGCTCTATTTCAAGAAAAACTGAAAAGAATGTTTTTCATAATATTAAAAAAGCTTACATCAGCAATCAGTACAATGTGTCCCATGTGTTTCTGTTCTTTGCAAGAGAAGAAAATCTCTAGCAAACCATCAGCATTCATGTACACTTCGTAATACCTGCAGCAAATATTGGGTCTCGCTCAATCTTTTCCAGTCCAAAGACCAATGAAAAGAATTTGTAGACCACATTTGAATAACCACAAATTGAGTACTGTTCCCTAGAGAAAGCTCACACAAGCTGGGATGCCTGAAGTGGTTCTGGCACTAAGTGGGTGAATATTATTACTATTAATATTTAATTAAGTTTCTGGCTGAGCATCTTGCCGAAGGGATCTCTAAAAAGTAACCTTATACCATTACGCTAACAAAATAAGACCTAAATTAGGAAATGGAAGAGCTGCAATGATTTTTCATCATACTGAACTACTTTGGAGATCATGTTGAATCTCCTTGAAGTTGGTTTCGAAAATATGTTGCCTCTGTCACCACTCAACTGAAGAAAGGTTAAATTGTGCTCGAACATAATTGTCTTGAGTTTGTCTTATGTCCCAGAGCCTCCCTGGGAGTACCTTTGTGTCACACTCTTGACCACACCCCTTCCTCAACGTCCCAATTGCCTTCAATGGACCTGCCAAACTTGGTCTCAACTCCAATCAAAATGGGAAGATCTGACATGGGTTAAACTTTATACTTTAACCCAAATTGATGGGTTAAACTTTATACTTTAGTGTGACTATCAGTGTAATACTACTTGAGGGGTATTTGCATCTCCATCCTCTGCCTTGTTCTAGAACTGTAAGGCTTTTTTTTTCCTATTTGATAGACTTCAGACAACTGCAAGTCATACTAGATTTATCTCATTTGAGAGGAGAGGGACTTTTCTTCAAGTAAAATCTGTGGTCTTCCCCGCCCAGATGGGCCCTTGCTTCCTGAGCAGAATTCAATCTATAAGTGATGTAGCTAAACAGCATTGTTCTTCCTCACCAGCTTCTTAAATCAGAAGGTGATGGCCTTCTTGCCTTGAAGACGACAAATTAAAAGAACACAGTTAATATATTAAAATATATTCACATTATAGATTAACTACATTATGTGTAATTATGTCTGCTAAATTCAATTGTTATGGACTCATTGGTAGATTGTCAATTTTATGGGAATTTGTCTCATTTGGTAGTTTTATGTATGCATTTGTGTATATATTATACATGAATACATATTTATTTACTTCTATCTGGTAGTTTTCTTCTTTTGGTGTCGATTTGGTTTTAGCTCTCAAATATTTCTATTAGTTGTCTTGGTTCACACCCCCGAGAAACAGAACCTGATGAGGATTCACGTGCAGGTGATTTGTTACTGAAGAGCTTCCGGGAGTTGGGAGAAGTGGGCAGGGACAAGACACGGAAGAGGAAGAAGCCAATCAGGGGTGTGATTGCAGATGAAGTCCCCACCTCAGGGTAATCCTGTGGGGGGCTCTGGAACATAAATCACACAGCAGAGTTTGTTCTGACTTTCGAGGCAGAGAAGCCAGGCTTGTGTAGCCTCACATCAGTCAGTCATTGGCTGACAGAGGATGGGAATATTCTCAGGCACTTGCCTTGCTAATAAAGCAGCTCCTGTGCCCAAGGACAGTTCTCTGACAGACAATGGAGACTTTAGCAGCACAAAATACAGGGTCGGTGGGACAGGAGCACAGCATCGATGAGAGGGATTGGGAGAGAGGCATCTGGGCAGGACAAATAGAGTCTGGTATAACTGGCATTGGAAGATTCCAAGCACCATGCCTGGAGCACATAAAAGATGAAATAAGCCTTGAAATCCAGATGGTTTCTGGCACATCACAGGCCTGCCAAGAGGTCTCCCCCTTCTCTTGCCCAATTTAATCCCATCTTTATCTTCTCCTTTCCTCATTTAGCCCAAGACCTTCAGAGAATTGTTTGTGTTGTCTGGTATACTTAAAGAATCTGCTAGGTCTCCAGAACTAAACAGAGTAGATGAATGTTTTAGCATCTTACCTGGTAAAATGAAAGAAACATTTTTTTTTAACGATTTATCTATCTTCATTTGTATAATTTCATATTTACTTGTCTTATTTTCTGATTGGTTCTTACTCAAAAATGGTTCCAAATATTTTAGCCTTGAGTTGTTCTCTCTCTTGTCTTTTTATTTTTTATTTTTTTATACAGATTTATTTATTTATTTGAGAGAGAGAAAAAGAGACATAGCAGGGGGAAGGGCAGAGGGAGAAAGAGAAAAAGTCTCAAGCAGAGTCCACACCAAACTGCAGAGCCCAAAGTGGGGCTCGATCCCAGGACCCTGAGATCATGACCTGAGCCAAAACCAAGAGTTGGACACTTACCGATTGAGCCACCCAAGAGCCCCTCTCTCTTATTTAATGATCTGAATCCAATTGAAGAGATACCAAGATCTTTCTTATAGTATGATGCCTGCACTCCAATTCTTATAAAGTGCAGTGCTCAAGTACAGATTAAAGTTTTCTACTTCAGACTGTAAAGGAATATAAGAGACTATTCCTTGATGGGAGAGAGACTCTACCAAAAAACTTTTGAAAACCCCTGCTCCAGAAAAGAAACCCTCATGCACTATTGATGGGAATGCAAACTGGTGCAAGCCACTGTGGAAAACAGTATGGAGTTTTCTCAAAAAATTAAAAATAGAATTGCCATATGATTCAGTAATTCTACTACTGAGTATTTCCCCAAGGTACAAAAACACTAATTAGGAAGATACACGCACCCCTATGTTTATTGCAACATTATTTACAATAGCCAAAATATGGAAGCAGCCCAAGTGTCCCTTGACAAATGGGTAAAGAAGATGTGGTATATCTATACAATGGAATGTTACTCAGCCACAAAAAATAAAATCTTGCCATTTGCAAACACATGGATGGATCTGGAGATATCATGCTAAGCGAAATAAGTCAGTTAAGAAAAGACAAATACTGGGGCGCCTGGGTGGCTCAGTGGGTTAAAGCCTCTGCCTTCAGCTCAGGTCACGATCTCGAGGTCCTGGGATTGAGCCCTGCGTCAGGCTCTCTGCTCGGCAGGGAGCCTTCTTCTCCCTCTCTCTCTGCCTGCCTCTCTGCCTACTTGTGATCTCTCCCTCTGTCAAATAAATAAATAAAATCTTTAAAAACAAAAAAAGAAAAAAGACAAATACCATATGATTTCACTCATATGTAGGATTTAGGAAACAAAACAAATGAACAAAGAAAAGAAAAAGAGACAAACCAAGAAACAGAGTCTTAACTATGGAGAACAAACTGATGGTTACCAGAGGGCAGGTCGGGGGAGGGAGGAGATGGGTGAAACAAGTGAAAGAAGTGAACAGGATTAAGGAGTGCACTTGTCATGATGAGCACTGAGGAATGTATAGAATTATTCAATCACTATACGGTACACCTGAAATGAATATAACAGTGTATGTTAATTATGCTGGAATTTAAAAAAATTCTAACAATAACACGAAAAGAAAAGCCCTGCTCCAGATAGGAATGGTGGTTTCAGCAAAGCTTTGCAAGCATGGAAAGCAAATTTGAATTCTAGAATACATACCTATACATACCATAAGGACATACCTCGGCCTTTTCCAGGTGGCTAGCTATTTTCCCTAGAAATAATGATATATCAGGGTCTCACTGTTGGCCTCTGTGCTCCAGCAATGGCCATAGTCAAAACAACATTGGTGATGGGAATTCCATGTTGCTGAGCTCACACATGGCCATATTGCTACCATTAAAAAAGTTTTCTGGTTCTTCACTTTTGCTTTGAGTTGGGAGTTCAAGGCTCTAGGCTTATCGTCTTCCTTTTTTTTATAAGCTCTCTAACACAATGAGATACAGTTAACACGTGCTCTAATCTTTGTAATCATCGTTGTTGCATAGCTATCAGATGTAACCCCTATTTGATCACTCAAAATTTTGCTTTCCACCAGCTCACCCAGCTCACATCATCATCAGTGATAATTTGAGGAATCATGTCATCACTAGATGCCACCCATTACCACGGTTCAATTTCTACCTAGCAAGGAGTTCATTCATGGGTCCGTAAAATATGTGAACAAACCTCATTTCAGAATTCTCTCCAGAAAGCCCGTTTCTTGAGGCTACTCTTGGTACTAAGTACCTTATTGGCCAGAGGCTTAGCAAGGACATGTAGGCACAGAGCAGGGTAGAGAAGGCAGATAATGCAGCTTGGGTAGGGGTGGAGAAGGGGGGACAGGGAGAGTTGATGAGACAAAAGACTGAACAAGAAACAATTTCCAAACACTGGGATTATTACTACCTTTATTTCAAGAACTCTACTTTATGAAATTGTATTTATAATTAGCAAAAGTCAAAGATTATATATTAAAATCCATGGAAACATAACCCTTTGAAAACATATTTATATTAAGGACTTCCCACTGGTTCTGCCACTCTTCCACAGGTAGACAGACAGACAGACACATGATTCTTTCTAACCTCTGCTTGTTTTCTTCATAGTTCTAGCTTTTGGCCTGTATTTCATCAATATCACACCAATTTGACTTAATGCCTCACTTAACTACTAGATTAATAGCCCACTCCAAAAGTCTCAGGTGTTAGCACCCTTGACCATATAAACCATATACCCAGGAATTATTTACTTGAGGCTCTAAAGCACGCTCTACACAGACACCTAACCCCCTCGTTTTCTTAAAATTGCTTTCCACCACATTGTGGGCTGTTGCTTGGCCTAACATGATGGGGCATGACATAATGGGTATCAGGAAAGTCAGGAAAATGTAGAGGGAAATTTGTCAAGGAAAAAATAACATAAAACATTCTGCCAGATCCTTCATTCCAGACTTGCTGGAAAGTCAGACCTACCATCATAGGCTTTGGTAGTCAAAGCAAACTTTGAGTGGTGCTAAGAAACTTTTGGCATGTGTGAATTGGCAGTCTGCATTGCTTCTGATTCAGCAGAATTTCTTAAGCTGCTTGGCATGTTTGTTAGGGGTTATGAAGCACAAAAGCTCATGTCTCTTTTAAAAGAAGAAAAGAGCCTATTTAGTGATTGGCACAACTTACAAGGCCAAGAAGGGGGGCATTTAGCAGTCATTGGCCACCACTGGCAGCTCAGGACCTTGGAAGGTGGAAGTAGAGATTTCACAGCCCAGGGTTTCCCATGAAACTGACACACGCACATCTACCCAGGGAAATCACAGTGCTACTTTTATTCACATGCCATTGCCTTGTTGGGGATTGCTCCTTCTTGGCTCCTCTAGCTCTGGATTGGATACCCAGGGTTTAACACCACCTAGAAATCAATGGTAGAAGTGGCCAGTTGACTTGCTTAGTTAAAAAAATAAAAAAATAAAAAATAAGTTCTTCAAAGGCAAGGATATGGCTCAGTCCTTTCAAATTTTCAGCTTTCTATCTTTCATGATCCTAATTAGAGCCATAAACCCAACTCTCCAACTCACAAGTGAATTGCAGAGATGGGGCAGAAGTTGGACTGGTACAGCTCCTTCAGAAAGTGTTCCCTGCTATACCATAGCGGACCTTACCCTATCGTGATGCATCCTGTCGAATTCCTGGCTACTAGAGAGCAGAAGGGAGGAAGACGGTTCTCCTCTCTGACTTTGCCCCCAAATAAATATTTACTTGAGGTGTCTTAATTGCAGTTGGAAGTAACTTTTGTCTGGAAAGCATTCAATTTCACAAGTCTTTGTTGAGACCCTATTATATATCCAGCGCTGTTGTAAGCACTGTAGATACAACAATGAACATAAACACACAAAATCCCTGCCCCCCTGAAGCCTGCATTCCAGAGGAAGGAGACAGACACTGAAAATTAAATGCATTAAATGTATAAAGTGCGTAAAATGATGATAGTAACAGAAATAAATTAGGAAGAGGGGGGTCAGGAAGCAGGCAGTGTCAATTTTAAGTAAAGCAGTCAAAGCCTTTACAGAGAAAGTCAACGTTTAAGCAAAGACCTGAAGAAGGTGAGTGTGAGGCCACATGGAGATGGGGGGGAGGGGGAGGGCAAGTGCGGCTGGAGTAGAGAGATGAGCTCAGGGAAAGAGAAGCCAGCGTGCAGGCTATCGCAAGCCCCTGAGGCTTTTTACCCTGGGTAGTGGCAAGAAACCATTAGAAGATTTTGAGCACACTAACGAGTCTTTTTAAAATATATGTTGTATGATCACCCTGTTAGAACCACTCTGGCTGCTTTGTTGGGATTGATTGCTGGGGAGTAAGGTAGAGGCAGAGAATCCAGTGAGGAGGTCCTCGCAGTGATCCAAATGAGAGATGCTAGTGGTTGGGCCAGGGTTAAAAGCCAGGGAATGGTGAGAAATGGCCAGATTTCAAATATATTTGGCAGCTAACGCTGACAGCAAATGCTGATGGATAGGATGTGGAATGGGAGAGAATGAGAGGAGTCAAGCTGGATCCTCGTGTTTTTGGACTGAGCAATTGGAAGGCTGGACACCTAATAGTAAGTAGAATCACCTGGAGAAGAAATCAAGCCAGGTTCGAGAAGATAGATCTATACATTTATGCCCACATGCAAAAGTAAAATAGGTGGCTATTTTCCTATGTCTTTTGTAAATCTGCCATGAATTAACTACTGGGGTGTGTCATTTAAAGGACAGGATATGGTCTGCACACATTTAAGTTTCATAACAGTAAATACTATTCCTGTCTCGTTAATTGGGAGCTGACATCACCTTCCACCAGTCTGTGGCTGAGTCCTGCAGGGAGACTGCTACTGAGTTTTCTGAGCCTTAAGAAAATCATGTGGGCTTTTACCTAATCTACAATCAGGAGCCATGAAAGAGAAAAAGGCAAACTTTAGATGCATGAGCAGAAAATGAAATAATACGGTAGAATATTCTCAAGTTGAAGACTTACTACCAAAGTAAGTTTATCCTGTTGTAATATTTGGGTCATAAGATCTTTTCTTTCAGAGTGTATTTTTCTTTCTTCTCCATAGTTCTCAGCACTCTTTTGCTCTCAAAATTTGAGCAAGGTAATGAAAAATTGGCTTAAAAACATTGGGCAAATGTAACAAAATATATAAATTATATTTTATTTTTTTTCCAACCATTTGATGACAGTTTCCAAAAACAATTCCAATATTCCATTTGATTTTCAAGGGAGTAAAACCTCTGGGAGCTTCAAGAATCACCATTTTGCTTTAATGTGCTCATGCCCTTGATCAGTTTCTTGTTATGAATGTCTGGTGCAGTCCTTCAAATCATGTGGAGGAAGTTTTGAATGCAGAGAAGAACAAGGCTCTAGAGCAAATCAGACTGTGGAATTGTGACCACAGGCAAGTGATTAAAACACTAAGCCTCAATTTCTGTAATGGACAATAATATCCGATAGGGTTGTGATAAGCCTCAAATTAATTATCATGTACAAAGCACTTAATGTGAAAAGTGTGGATTTAACAAAAACAATGATTACTGTCAGCATTTTCAGTAAGTATAGAAATAAAACCTCAAGGGACATGGTCACATTTTTTAAGAAATCCAATTTTGAAATTAGCTCAGGTTGATAAGATATTTTACTCTATCATAAAATAAGGCCTAGCTTCTAAGAAAAAAATGAATGCCCATTATCCCATATTTCCCACTTTTTCCCCTCATCTTTATGACCCACGCAGAGCACCGTACATTTCACAAACATCATCTGTCTATATTTTGTTTGCTAGTTCATGATTCCAAACATGGAAGTCTACTGAACACTAATTATCTGTTCAAGCCTTTGAATCTGACAATCTCAAAATACAACGTCGTAAAGAAAATAAGCCGATGATTTTATAATACTCAGGAAAGTATTTCCTTTGAAACTCCATTCTCCCCCAATCAGAGATTGTGTTAGCCCGCTCAGCATGTCCTCCCTGTGTCTTTCTACAAATAGACTCTATTCGCCTCATTGATTTGAGCTGAAATTGAGGGACAGGCTCACATTCTTTGATGCCAGTGATTCTCAAAGTATGGTTCCTGGACCAGCAGCAGCCTCTGGAAACTTCTTAAAAATACAGATTCTAGGACCTCGCTCCAAACCTATTGGATTAGAAACCCTGGAGATGGAGTCCAGAAGTCTGTTTTAACGAGCCTTCCGGATGATGCCCTCTTAGCTTTGAAAAACACTTGTGTAAAGTGACCCTGGTAGGTAAATCTTCATCCTATGAAATAGGAGGAAATAATGGAACATGTGGTATATCCACATATATGTAACTGTACCACAACAGAGTCTTAGACTACTTGCCTGTGTATGTGATTTACTAAGCCAAGAAGAAAATGGCTTCAAAGTGTGTATGTATTTTAAGGACCTAAATTTTAAACTTCAGGTGAAAATTATTTGCTTATGTCTGAGACCTCAACCTACCCAACGCTCCCTTGGTGTCGGAATTTGTTAAATTTAGATTTTGCCTATCTTTATAACTGCTGTCCAGCAAAACATAGTCTATACAGTAAGTCTGAATCCAAACTGTCATGTAAATGTCCTTCTGCATTGGGACTGTTAATCAGAAATTTAAGAAGCCTGGTTTTGTTTTTTTTTTTACAGTAATACTAAGTGTTAGATGTGCTATGAGATGCTGAGAACGGTTGATGTGTTTTTTCCTGAGGCCTCAAGCTCCAAAATGTTCAGGTGGTTAGTAAATGAATGAGGCATGCCATGTGTCAGACCATAGGGGATGATGAGGACCACAGCAAATGGTAGTATGTGCATGCCTTGGATTGGGGAGCCTGAGTGGCTCAGTCAGTTAAGTGTCTGCCTTTGGCTCAGGTCATCATCTCAGGGGATCCCAAGGGCCTGGGATCGAGCCCCGCATCAGGCTTTCTGCTCAGCAGGGAGCCTGCTTCTCCCTCTCCCTCTGCCCGCTGTTCCCCCTGCTCGTGCTCTCTCTCTGTGTCAAATAAAATCTTAAAAAAAAAACAAAACAAATAATTCAAAGATATAAATTCAAAAATCATGAAAACACTATGCAAGCTAAATAAAACATGTCAGTTATTGGATTCAAATTATGAGCCTTATTTTATGAACTTTGGTTTATCCCTACTACATTGCTGTAGTTTCACACTTGTGGACGTGGGGGTAGAGTGAGCCCAGACCAGTCACAGAAGCAGCAAAGGACTGCTCTGTGGCAAACAGGTGTGTTTTTCATTTAACTTTCTCTATCCAGGTGAACTCTATCTAAGAAGCAGGCTTAACGTCCAGGGGGAAATCTTTTTTTGTAAACACTTTTATTGAGATAAAATTCATATACCATATGTTATAGGCCAGATTGTATTCCCTCAAAATACCTGTATTGAAATCGGAGTTTCTAATGTCTCAGAATGTGGCCATATTTGGAGATAGAGTCTTTATCAAGGTAATGAAGTTAAAATGAGGTCATTAGAGTGGATCCTAACCCAATGACTAGTGTCCATATAAGAAGAGGAAATGTAGACACAAACACATACAGAAAGAAGAATGTGTGGGGACACAGAGAGAAGACAGTCATCCACAAGCCAAAGAGAGATGCCCGGAACAGATCTTTTTTTACAATTCTATTAACACCTTGATCTCGGAGTTCCAGACTTCAGAACTGTAAGAAAATACATTTCTGTTGTCGAATCCATCCAATCTGTGGTCCGTTGCTACAATAGCCTTAGCAAAATAATGCACCCATACAATTCATCCATTTAAAGTGTCTAATTCAGTGGATTTTAGTTTATTCCCAAATACACTAAATTGTCAACCATCACCGCAGCAATTTTAAAACATTTTCATTACCTCAAAAAGACACCCTGTATCCTTTAGCTATCAACACCCTATCACCTGGTCCCCCTAGTAGTAATCCACACTCTATAGACTTACCTATTCTGGACATTTCATATCAATGGAATTACAGGTGTGGTGTTTTGTGACTGGCTTTTTTCACTTAGCATGTTTTTAAGATTTATCACTGAAGCATGTATCAGTAATACACTCCTTTTTTATGGTCAAATGATATTCTATTATATGAATATATGTGGAATTATTGTGATATGAATATACCAATATAAACATTTTGTTTATCCATTTATCAGGTGGTGGACATTTGGGTCATTGCCCACCTTTTGGTTATTATGAATACTGCGAACTATAAACATTTATGTAGAAACTTTCTTTATGAAAGGAAAAATCTTGTGTTTTATTAGGGCTAAAACCTGTTCTAAATGGACATAGTCTCAGAAACTTCTATTTTCTTGAGCAGATTTCTGGCAAGTTTCCACCTCTCTTATTTTCCTTCTGGCCCTCCCCTTGTTCTTGTTTTAAATACACTATCATCATCGGCTCTCACTGGCTGACTCACGGTCTATTTGTTCAACAACTGCATGGCATTGCATTTACTGAAGAATATACGAGGACCCTCAGGGGACAATGAAAGTGTCACTGTAAATGAAGCATCAAGTCCTTTATGAAGCTCAGGCTGGGAAAAGACATGTGGGTGAGCAGGTGGGTGGGTGGGTGTGGGTGTGAAGGGCTGTGTTTGTGTTCAGAAGCAGTAAAGTTCTCCCCATGTGTGGAAGGGCTGGCCAAATCATGTTAGACTGAAAGGCAGTGGTTGAAGCTCTGCCAAAAAAAGGAGAGGCATTGGAGTGAAGTGCGGTACACCTGGCCCATTAGCTCATCGGACTGTTCTTCACTCTCACATAAAGATGTGATTTAAAAAAAAAAAGATGGGATTTACCAGAACCCTGCTTAACCATTAGTTATAATGTGAGCCAATAAACTGTAGGAAAGTCACAGGAGTCTGGATTTTTGCTGAATTATGTCATGGAGCTCCTGAAAGAAGATTTTTTTGAGTGTACTGATAGAGCAGGTCACTAACTGCCTGTTTTGACTAAGGGTTTCTCCCACCCCCACCCCTGCCTCAACTATTTTTGGCATGGGACTACAGTTTTTAAAATAAGGGCCTTTTCTTTTTTTTAATTATGTTCAATTAGCCAACCTATAGTACATCATTAGTTTTTGATGTCGTGTTCAACGACTCATTAGTTGCATATAACACCCATTGCTCATTCGTAGTAATAATATACAGTAGGAGTGTACGTTGTGTCTCTGCGGCAGGCTTGTAAGAATAATGGTCTCAAAATGTTGGTTCAGCAACTGTATTGTGAGCGGAGCACTTACTATGTACCAGACATCATGCCACATGCCAGATGTGCTATTGTGAAATAAGATGAATGTTGTCCCTGCCTTCCACTATTCCAGACAAGGTTATTCACTGTGGATGAGTGAATTGTTCCTGACACATCTACTGGAAATTTTAGCCTT
>CM052892.1:41393984-41432160 GCA_028534135.1 Potos flavus | reverse complement strand
AGACAATTAACATATGATCTCTCTGATATGAAGAATTTGAGAGGCAGGGCGGGGGGTCGCAGGGGGTGGGGGAGGGAAATGAAACAAGATGGGATCAGGAAGGAGACAAACCATAAGAGACTCCTAAACTCACAAAACAAACTAAGGGTGGCTGGAGGGTAGGGGGTGTAGGGATAGGGTGGCTGGGTATGGACATTGGGGAGGGTATGTGCTATGGTAAGTGCTGTGAAATGTGTAAGCCTGATGATTCACAAACATGTACCTTGGAGCAAATAATACATTATATGTTAATAATAATAATAATAATAAAAACATGTCTCCAAAGGCAAGGGAAACAAAAGCAAAAATGAACTTTTGGGACTTCATCAAGACAAAAAGCTTCTGCACAGCAAAGGAAACAGTCAACAAAACAAAGAGACAACCCATGGAATGGGAGAAGATATTTGCAAATGACACTACTGATAAAGGGCTCATATCTAAGATCTATAAAGAAATTCTCAAACTCAACACCCAAAAAACAAATAATCGAGTCAAAAAAATGGGCAGAAAACATGAACAGACACTTTTCCAAAGAAGATATTCAAATGGCTAACAGACACATGAAAAAAAAAATGTTCATCATCAATAGCCATCATGGAAATTCAAATCAAAACCACATTGAGATACCACCTCACACCAGTTAGAATGGCAAAAACTGACAAGACAAGAAACAACAAATGTTGGAGAGGATGGGGAGAAAGGGGAACCCTCTTACACTGTTGGTGGGAATGCAAGTTGGTACAGCTACTCTGGAAAACAGTGTGGAGGTTCCTCAAAAAGTTAAAAATAGGGCACTAAGGTTGTTTAATATGGGTCCATTTGCAACACAGTTAAGTTTCCACCTCTGACAGTCCCATGAGTTGTTGCCATCTTGTCATTTACAATAGCCAACCTCTCTACCTGTGTATCTACAGGGAATTGGTAGGCACGTGAATTTAGGAGATGTATGGTGCCATTGACTCAGGAAAAATACAACAACAGTTCCAGAATTGGGTAAAATACTATCTCAAAAGGCAGGACAGGATATTAGGTTCCTCCCCCTTGGTTTTGGTTATAGCCCCTCATTTTTCTCCCTTTTGAAAATCTGGATAACATGCAAAGTTTGATGTATCCAGGTTTTTAATCCTGTCAGGGAAACATCACACACACACACACACACACACACACACACACACACACACACACGAGATTGTCAAGAAGATAACCCTGCTCCTCATTTCCAGAAAAAAAGAAAAGAAAAAAAATCAAACCAGAGAGCCAATCAAATCTAGAGAAGACCCTGGGACATTCTGAGCTTGTAAATGAAACACATTTTTTCCTTTAGTTTGAGTTTTTCCTTTCATGAGGAAAACTCTAAGATATACAGAAAGAGTTCTTTATGGCTGGAAGCTCTTATATCGTTAATGGGTTTTGACAGTGTGTTACAGCTTGTTTAATCCAATTGAATCTGATTATTCATGTCAGTAACAAGATAAACTAGTTGACAGAAGGAATTTTTTTTCAACCATTGGTTCATATCAAATCTGCAAATGCAGTTGTCTAGAAAAGAAGAGATAGAGGCAGAAGAGAGGCCAGAGAAATGTAATTATAATCCAGGCTCTTCCTGAAATCTGATTTTGACTATAGAGAAGGTGTTGACGATGGAGACAATGTTCATTCTCTAAAAAAAAAAAAAACAGGGTGAAAACTTTCCAGTGGAGTATACACCACTCATCAGAATATAGTTCCAACTATGCCCAGCCCATTTACACACACACACACACACACACACACACACACACACACCCCACATCTATGCTGCAGTTATACAAATCCTTTCCTTGATGTTTCCTAAATAAAAAAAAAAAAATCTGTCTTCTGTTTCTGGCCTTTATTCATTGTATCCTTTGCCCAGCATATTTTACTTTGAACTGACAAATTTCTTCTTCAAAATGCAGCAAAAATACTACCTTCTTAATGAAGTCCTCCAGGATCCCCTCAGTGTCCCCTAGCAATTTGCATATCCTCAACCTTCTTTGTGCTTCAGCACACCAGGGATCTAGCATGATCCTATTAGTAATGGTGGCTCAGTGGGATTCTATCTGAGAAAGGAGTGACAGGGTTGAGGGTAGGGGACAATGTGTCTCTCCTGTGAGGCTGAAACTTCCAGGATATGAGTGTAATTTGAAACATCCACAGTTCCCCTGCCCTACTCCCACCCATCAGAAATTCTAGTTTTCCACTTCCAATTCTATAGCCAATCACCAGTCCAATTATTCCTCTTGTTGCAATGTGCTGTGAATATTGGTTTATGCCTCTTTCTCTGTACTACATGGTACTATTCATCTTTATAGTCATTGTGCCCCTTCCCCTCAGTACCATCCCTCATACACAGTAGCTGCTCAATAAATGTTTGCTCAAGGAACTAGTGAGTGAATGAGTGAGTAAATGACTAAGGGAATAGTTTTTGGGACAACATAGGCAGTTGGTATCCATAATTAGTTAAAAAAAAAAAAGCCCTTCAAACGGAAAGAGTTCTAACTGGTACCATAAAATCATACGAAAGTATAAAACTCATTGACAAAGGCAATTATTTAATATAGTCAAATTCAAAATACACTATTATTGTAATGGTGGTGCTTAAATCACATATAACTCTAGAATAAAGGTTAAAGGAAAAAGTACCAAAGATAACTATAATAATTTGTGAATGGATACACAATAAAAAAGATGCAAATTGTGACATCAAAACATAAAATGACTGGAGAAGAAGAGGATTAAGGCTTCACTTATCAATAATTAATTTAAATGTAATGGACAAAATTCTCCAATCGAAATTCTCTAATCAAGGGATGGAAAAAAATATCCCATATAAATGGAGAACAAAGGAGAGCAAAGGCAGCTGTATTTATATCAGATAGATTTTTAAGCTGAAAACTATAATAAAAGACAAAGAAGGTCATTATATAATGATAAAAGAGCCAATTCCTCAAGAGGAAATAACTTTGTAAATATATATGCACCCAACCTTAAAGCACATAAATATACAAAGCAAATATACAAACATACAAAGCAAATCTGAAGGGAGACCTAGACAACAATACGATAACAGAAAGGAACTTCAAAACCTCACTATCAACACTGGATAGATCATCTAGACAGAAAATCAATAAGGAAATACTGGACTTAACCTATGCTTTAGACCAAACAAGCCTAACAAAAATCTACAGCACATTCCATACAACGGCAATAGAATACACATTCTTCTGAAGCACACGCTTCTCCAGGATAAATTATATATTGGACAACAACGTAAGTCTTTACAAATCGAAGAAGATTGAAATCATTTCAAGTATCTTTTCCAACCATGATGTCTGAAACTAGAAATCAATAAAAGGCAAAAAACTGGAAAATTAACAAATATCTGGAGATTGAACTACACATTCTTGAACAACCAATGGGTCAAAAAGAAATCAAAAGAGAAATCAAAAAACATCTTGAGAGAAACTGAAATGGAAATGCTATGTAGCAAAACTTGTATAATATAGCAAAAAAGTTCTAAGAGGGAGGTTTGTAGCAATAAATGCCTACTTTAAGGAAACAGAAAGATTTTAAATAAACAAGTTAATTTTATGCCTCAAGAAACTAGAAAAAGAAGAACAAACTAACCTAAAGTTAGTGGAAAGCTGATGTAATAAACATCAACACAGAAATAAATTTTAAAAAGTCTAGGAAACAATAGAAAAGATCAATAAAACTGAGAGCTGGTTTTTTTGAAAAGATAAACAAAACTGGACTAAGAAAAAAAAGGAAGACTCAAAATTAGAAATGAGGGTTGCCTGGGTGGCTCAGTCAGTTAAGTGCCTGCCTTCAACTCAGGTCATGGTCCCAGGGTCGTGGGTTCAAGCCCCTCACTGTGCCCCCTGCTCAGTGGGAAGTCTACTTCTCCCTCTCTGTCTGCCTCCCCCCATTTGTGGTCTCTCTTTCACTTTCCCTCTCTCCCTCTCTCTCCCAAAGTAAATAAATAAGATCTTCAAAAAATAGAAATGAAAGTAGAAATGTTACAGCCAATACCACAGAAACACAAAGGATCATAAGAACTTACAATTAACAATTATACATCAACAAAATGGAGAACCTAGAAGACATGAGTAAATTCCTAGAAACACCTACCAAGACTAAACTATGAAGAAATAAATATAGAAAATCTGAACAGACCAATTGTTAGTTAAGTGATTGACTCAGTGATCAAAAACCTCCCAACAACAAAAGTCCAAGACTTTTGAGAGCTTCACTAGTGAATTCTACCAATCATTTAAAGAAAAATTAATACCAATCTTTCTCAAACTCTTCCAAAATACTGAAGAGGGAACACTTCTCAACTCCTTTAATGAAGCCAGCATTATCCTGATACCAAAGCCAAGCAAAGATACTACAAGAAATTAAAGTTGCATGCTAATATCCCTGATGGACATAAATGCAAAAATCCTCAATAAAATACTGGCAAACTGAATTCAACAGCACATTAAAAGGATCAGTTACCATGATGAAGTTGGATCATTTCCCTGGATATCTAAAATGATTCAAAATAGGGGTGCCTGCGTGGCTCAGTAAGTTAAATGTCTGACTCTGAATCTCAGCTCAGGTCTTGATCTCAGTGAATTCAAACACTGCCTTGGTTTCTATGCTAGGCATGGAGCCTACTTTAAAAAAAAAAAAAAAAATGGGGCATCTGGGTGGCTCAGTTGGTTAAGCAACCAACTCTTGGTTTTCGCTCAGGTCATGATCTCAGGGTTGTGGGATCGAGCCCATGTCCAGCTCCACACTGAGCATGAAGTCTGCTTAGGATTCTCTCTCTCTCCCTCTCCCTCTTCCCCTTACCCACCCCTCTAAAATATATAAATAAATCTTTTTTAAAAAGTAATGATTTGACATATACAGATCAATAAATATGATACACCACATTAACAGAATAAAAGATAAAAATCATATGATCATCTCCATAGATTCAACAACAACAACAAAAACATTTGACAAAAACAGCATTCTTTCAGGACAGAATCTCTCACCAAACTGGGTATAGAGGGAATGTATCCAAACATCATAAAGGCCACATATGACAAACCCACAGGCCACATCATACTCAATGCTGAAAAGTTGAAAGCATTTTCTCTAAGATCAGGAACAAGGCAAGGCTGCCCACTGCCATCACTTCTATTCAGTATAGTACTGGAAGTCTTAGAACAATTAAGCAAGAAAAAGAAATTTTAAAACACCCAAATTGGAAAGGAAAAAGTAAAATTATCTCTATTTGCACATAACATAATCTTACATATTGAAAATACTACAGACTCTACTAAAAAAAAAAACTGTTAAAACTAATAAATGAATTCAGTAAAGTTGCAGGGTACAAAATCAACATACAAAAATCAGTTGCATTTCTAAACACTAATATCAATCTATCTGAAAGAGACATTAAGGAAACAATCCCATCTACAACACCAACAGAAGGAATAAAATATCAGGAATAAATGTAGCCAAAGAAATAAAGGTGTATACACTGGAAACTATAAAGTAATGATGAAATAATTGAAGAAGACACAGATAAATGTTTAACATGGTTAAAATGTGACTTCTTCCCAAAATGATCTACAGAATCAATGAAATCTCGACGAAAACTCCAATACATTTTTCACAGAAATAGAAAAACAATTCTAAAACTCATATGGAATCACAAAAGACCCCAAATAGCCAAAGCAATCTTGAACAAGAAGAACAAAATTGCAGGCATCACATGTCATGATATCGAACTAAATTATAGGGATATAGTAACACAAACAGTATCATGTTGGTATAAAAACAGACACATAGACTAATAGAACAGAGTACAGAACCCACACATAAATAATTAACTCATTTCAACAAAGGCGACAAGAATGGTGTTGGAAAAACTGGATCTCCACATGCAAAAAATGAAATTGGACCATTATCTTATACCATACACAAAAATCAACTCAAAATGAATTAAAGACCCAAATGTAAATGTCTTAAATGTAAGACCCAAAACCATAAGCCCTGCTCTTACTCAACTGCTGTCCTCAAAGTCTCCCTTGGTGTTGAATTTCAGGTGGGATCATTTTTGATTATTACTAAGACAGTCTTTTTCTCCCCAACTTTGTTAAGCTATAATTGACATATAACATTGTAAGACACACTCTTGATGTAGATCTCGGACTAGTCCACCATGACTTGGCTTTTTAACCAGCTCATAGCCCTCAATGACATTTTTGAAAGATTTATTAACTGTTCAATGAGAAAAATAGTCTACATGCTCCAACTTACCTAACAAACATTCTCCAAGTTTCTAAACCCTATTAGATATCATTAAAACAGATAATGATAGTGGGATATCAGAAAGGTTCTTTTTCCACTGAAGACAGAGGAATTCAGAAGAGTCTGAAATTGCTACAAATGGGGTTCAAGTTAAACCGAAGGGTCTAATTCCCGACTTTAAGGTTTTAAACTTAGTAGAATAATGAATAGTTTGTCTTGTTCTTTGAGAAGTTTTAGAACAGACAAGACGGGGGTCCCTGGGTGGTTCAGTCAAGCGTCTGACTCTTCATTTTGGTTCAGGTCATGATCTCAGAGTCAAGGGATCGAGCCCCGCATTGGGCTCCGCACTCAGTGGAGAGTTGGCTTGAGATTCTCTCTCTCCCTCTCCCTCTGCCCCTCCCCCTCCTTCTCAAATAATAAATAAATAAATCTTTACCAAAAACAGAGAAGACAATTTTTTGTATAAATATTTATTGAAAACTTACTAAATACCAAGCAACAAGAACCAGTAAGACAGTGTCCTAGTTCCCATGGAGCTGGCAAAATAAAGGCAAGACAGCTAACTAACCAAGAAATTATGATGAAGTTTGATATGTTTTATGACAAAGGATATTCAGAGTACTATAGCATCCAGGAGAAGTCAAGAAAAGACCTTCTCGAAGAAGTGCTACCTAAAAACATACCTGAAAGAGTGGGTGGGAGTTAAGAACAGGAGTAGGGGTAGAAAGATGTTTGAAACATTTGCCAGAGCATTTGTTCGTTTCCGCAAATGTAAACATAGTGAGAACATGGAACCCACAGAAATTCAGAGTGCCTGGAATTCAAAGGAGAGAGCAGAAGGTGCAAGATGAGGCTGAACCCCAAGGGTAAGAGGGAGAAAATTGCAAACCACGTTAGGACTTTTTTTCCCCAAAGAATATAGAAACTACTGAAGTAATTCTTATTTTAGGGAGAAAAAATGTCACTGGCAACAATGTGGCCACTGGATTAGGGGTAAGTCAGGATGTAGGAGACCAGGTAAGAGGCTGTGAAAGGTAATGGTGACTTGGACTAGGGTAGTGGCAGAGTGAATAAAAAGAAATGGATGGAGTCAGGAGAGTTTTAGAAAGTCCAATTGATTGATTGGAAGGGAAGGGTGAAGGAGAAGAAGGCAGGAAGATGGGAAATGAATAAGAAAGAATCAAGATAATAGCTTGAAAAATGAAGCTGTTACTGAGCTCAAAAATATGATTCCAGGAATTTAAGCATAGAGCTCTGTTTTCATCAAAGACTAAAAGTAATTTGATTCACAGCCTTGTTCAACAGTTCTATAAGTATCTCTTAGTCATTCAGTGCTAAGAAGCAATTTTTTTTTCAAGTCATCCCTAGCTCTACGTTAAATCCGCCGTACTATCTGTGAAACAATGATTTTCATTCAGAACAGCTAGCTAACCCCATATGTGGGAAGAATCCAATGTTCACACTTTTAACATTATAAAATATATGTGTGTAAATATTGATCAACTTAGCATAATTTGAGAAAGTACAGATTGGGAAAATTTGTAAATTTGGGAAAATTGGGAAAAACAAAGTAGTTTGATTTACACAGCAATAAAGCATATTTTCTATATGACACTATTTCGTCTCTTAAGAGATATGAAGAATTAACATATTCTTCATGTAAAAATAATTGAAATAAGCAAAATCTTAATGGATCCCATAATTAGATTCCATTTTAAAGGATTACTAAAAGAATACAGCGTATTGATCTGCTCACAGCCTGGGGTATTTTCAATATATATGTGATTCTTTTAAAATAGTTATTACGTGTTCTATATCTACAGAAATTGTTGATGAGGAAAGATACTGGAAAACAGCCACCTACCAAGAGTTCCCATCAGAAGTATAATGAATGTTGTAGAAGATGGAAGGAAATAAAAAATACTGAAAATAAATGTTAGAATTCTGTCCTGTTCAGTATCAATATGCTAGGAATATATTCAAGAAACCCAACAGTACTAGAGGGCACATAGTGAATTTGAAGTCCTGGGATCCAGTCCCACATCGAGCTCCCTGCTCAGTGGGGAGTCTGCTTCTCCCTCTGCCTGCCACTCCCCCTGCTGTGCCTTCCCTCTCCCTCTTTCTCTCTGACAAATAAAGTCTTTAAAAAGAGAGAGTTGTGGGCTCCCCTGAATAGAGCCAGCCAGGTACTCCAGTCACAAGAGTTCTCAAACATGGAACATACAGGGAGAGGAGTCAGTGCCAGAGTGATACAATGTGAAAAAGATTTCATTGGCTCTTGCTGGCTTTGAGAATGAAAGAGGGCCACAAGCTGAAAGAGTGGTTGCTTCTGGAAGCTGGAAAAGGCAAAACAAAACAAAACAGAACAGAACAAACAAACAACAACAAAAAACTGGATCCTCCCCTAGGATCTCCAGAAAGAATGCAGCCCTGCCAATATCTCAATTTTAATCCAGTGAGACCCACATCAGGCTTCTGACCTACAAAAATGAAAAATAAGTGCGCGTTGTTTCTAGCCACCGAGTTTGTGATACTTTGTTGCAGTACCAATAGGAAACCAATACAAGAAGATATTATTATTCCCCCGAATTTTAGATGAGAAATTTTGAGTCCCAACCAAAGGGAGCTAATTACCTGAATACAGAAATACTTTGTCGTAAGATAGTCTGACTGTTTGGACTATGATGACAACAAAAAAATGAAACTTTTGTTTGTTTTCTTTAATGACATTATTCTTCCTGCCGCTCCTCCCGAAAAATGGATGTGAAGTCTTGGTTGACTGAGCGTGAGAGTCATATAGCACATGGCTTTCAAAACTAGAAAATTGGCCTGCTCATATTAAAGGCATTTTTCTGGAAAATTCTTATCTCATAGTCGTGGGATAAATTCTTCATATAACTCAAGTGGCAAAAGTATCCTCTTATTTCTAGTATTATTTTCCATGTAAGAAGTCCAAGAACTAAAAAAAAAAAAAAAAAAAAAAGGGCAATAATAAGGGATTGGCCAAGTAAAGAAATCCATCAGAAAATGGTTTAAATCTATCAGAAAATGGCTTAAAACTGGGGACAGCATCTGGATGTTTTTAAAGCTGCTCAAGTGCTTTTTTTTTTTTTTTTTGGTCTCTGTATAAATCAAATAGTTGTGTCTCTGGAAGTAAAACCACCTCATATTAGTGTCTCTGGCATCATGTAGCAGAGCTTTAGTGTTTGTGCCAAATTCCTTAGGCATGTCAGACATATCACATGAGTCTATTTCATGATAAGCCCCATGCCTGTTTTTACTAAATATTACTGTAAATCCTCACCTGCATAAGTCTGAATAATACATTTCTGTGGTAAATCCTTCAGCGGGCAATGATCTATACTGAGACCAACATCGCCACAAGCACCTTCAGTTTTAGTATTTTGTTCCAGTGACTTTAATCTATAGCTTACTTCATGAGCAAAGTTTACGCCAATATATCTAAAGAGGTCTAAGCCCTAGTTGGCTTGAGATGTCATTCTCTAGGGAAATGAGATGTGGTTACTATTATGAAGGCAGCTAGCAACATAAAAACGACGTTTAGCCATTTATTAATTTCATTTGTAAAGCTGCAGAGCTGAGAGCCAAGACAATTGCTTTAATCCTTTGTTCCTTATCATGTTTCTCCCTCTGACAATCAACAGTCGCTTGGCTCCCAGGGCGAAGCTTAGGAGTCTGGCTGGGGAACAGCTTTGGCCCTTGGTGGGGCTCCCCTTCACCCCTCACCTTCTAGCCCTCCCCTGCTCATGCAATAAACATGCAGGAACTATTCTCACAGGTGCTCGGGCCATGGATGCAAGTCCCCTGCTCGTGGCCCTTCATTTCTGGCTTTTCTGTCTTGTTGATTCAGAAAGAATTAAAATCAAGAAGAATATCTTTCTTCTTCCGTACCTCCAGAATTTTGTGTGCTCAGGATGGCTCTGTTAGTCACCTAGAGGCATGTGATTGCTGCATAACAAATGATCCCTAAACTCAGTGGTTTACAGCAATAAACGTTTATTCAACTTAACTGTGGGGATCTTTACAAGACAGGGGCTGGTTGCTCTAGGCTAATTTCAGGCTGTGGGTGGGCTGGCTTTGGCTCCTGACTGCAGGGAAGGTTCAAGTCCGTTCTAAGTGTCTTTGTTCTGGGACTGGGCAGGCAGGGAATCAGCTATGTAGGTGAGGCACGTTCTTCTCAAAGTGGAACCCTGGAGCACTAGAGGGCAACCACAACCACTCGGGTTTGTTTCTGGTGTGTCTGCTTTTGTCATCATCGTTCCATCACCGAAGCAAGTTACATGTCCAAAGCCAAAGTTGAAGAGTAGGAAGAATATACCTCATTCATATGGGAGCAAGGCAAGGGAGGGAATGATATAAATCTGTCGTGGCAGAATGAAGAATTGAGACCCCAAACTCTATCTAGCCCAATGGCCCATCTGCGTAGGACAGGTTGAGCCTCCTGGTGAAACAGCTCCTGGCAGGACTGGGGTAGAGGAGGGTTAAAAAAGCAAACTGCAGTTGGAATGGCAATAAATCAAATAAGCCAGTTACGAAGTTATAAATTGTGTTTGCTAGCATCCTTCGTTCTTGCGTTTTTAGGATAATTAGGATACACCCACACCTTCTTCTCCAGTTACTCTGTCTGCTCTTAGCACTGAAGTATTTTAAAGCAGTCCTAGCTCTAGAGTTTGAAAGAGCTGAATCTGAATCACAGATCTACTGTGGATTTGCTAATTGTCTCTGAGTGAATCCTTCTGTGTTTCTTGACTTCTGTTTTGCCATCTCTAAATTAGGATAATATCTGTGCTGTACAGTTCTTGGGAGGATTAGCTATAAACCTGCAATCCTTCTGGTCCATACTAGGGATCTAAAAAAGGGCAACTGATTTTCTTATCTTTTCCTTAGCTTCTCCCCCTTCTCCCTGTCCTATTATCCAGCATCCACCACAGAAATGTGTTTGTTGGTTCAGAATGATCAGTGGACATTTGACCATTTGTCACTAGACAAATAACAATTTGAGACCCTAACATGTGGGGGGGGGGGGGCGGGGAATCAGGAACACACCATCTGGAAGTTGGCAAATATCTGACTTTGCTGTCATTCCTGTGGGATATCTTGGGGGAAATGTAAGTACAGAATTTCAAGCATGTCAGTGACTAATTATACAATCAGTTTTCATCTAGGCCACAAAGAAAAACGGATTTCACCCCCTGGCGGGGTGCTTTAGGTAAATAGGGTTTAGAAGCTTTAAATGTTTCTTTAGAAGAAAGGATCCCTGAGATCCTATACTTCACCTCCAACTTAATGTTCAACTCCACTTCAACTTCCTAATATACATCATCATTTCAACTCCCTGATAAATTGTGCAATCAGTTGACTAATGTATGGTCTGCTTCAAGAAGCTATGGTTCATCTCTTTTTCACGACCGTATTCTTAGCACTTGGCACAGACCCTCTGTAAATACTTCTCGAATAAGCAAATAAAAGAATTAATGCCTAAACCTGAATCTTAAGCAACCAGAAGGACTTCTTAAATAAAAAGAAACTAAATCCATTAATTTTATTTCTCAACTCCAAATGCATTTTTATTACTCTTTTTGATATTGTCTTTAAACTGTTATTTCAAATCACTGTCAGTCCTAGGCCTTAATATTTGAATTATAATAAACTAATCTTTGAGATTTACTGTGGACTAACTCAATTTTCTACTTTGCATGCATGCAGCATTTAGGGGTTAAAGAGGAGGTCACTATAATCTATCAGGGATATATTTGAATGTATAAAATGAATAATAATGTTAAAAGGAAGCTCCCATTATTCCACAGTTCAATCTTTAAACAATTGGACTTCAACTTTTTAATTATCATTAAATGATATAAGTGCCCTGGGACTTTTTTATCTTTATTGTACTTCCTTTAGAATAAAGAAACAAATGTTTGACAGTCATTTAAAGGAATTATCATAAATATACTTCAGAATTTGAACTAAAGTAGTAACAGTTCAAAGCTTCCAAGGAATTCACTAATCTATGAAGTTATATGTGTGTGTGTGTGTAAACACAATATGTGCAATATATTCTAATCTGTTAGGTGATATAAACACATATGTAACACATAACTATATATAATATTTTAATCATATAGTTTCATATGTAATGTATATATAATGCAGAAGTATAAATATAGTTTTAAACAATGCATTAAATCTTGGAGTGTTCTTTTACGGAGAGGTTTCTAAGTAACATGGCTTTTTATTATAATTAATTTAATTTGAAAAAGTTCATAAAACTATAAAGAAAAAAATAAAATCACCTGTAAGGGGGATATTCCCATCATCTTTTTTGTCACCATCCAGGAAAAAAGAAGCCCTGTTAAATTTCTTGTATATTTCTTTTTTTTTTCTTGAGAAGATACAGATAAATAGATATGAAGATATATATATATACACAGAGAGATATATACAGAGAGATAGATATGGAGATATTTATATATGCACACACATAGAGGAAGAGAGAGGGAGGGAGGAAGACGGAGAGGTGGGGCAGGGGAGAATTAACAAAATTGAAGTCACACAGCATCGACAACTTCATTCTCTGCTTTTTTCACTCAACAACATACCGTATATGGTAAGCATCGTTCAAAGGTTTTTATTGCTATCATTGTAGCGACTTAAGTATAACATTCTATACTATGTATTTACCAGCCCTCTAGTATTGGAAATTCAAGGTGTTCTAAAGGTTCTAAGGCTACAAACCAAACAGTAATGACGTTCTGCTTCCAGCTGCTTCATCGCACCCAGCAGCAGGCTTCAACCTGAGTACTCATGCCCTTGTTCATCGGATTCGTAAGCCAAGCCAACTAGTTGGTCAGTAATCAAACAATAGAGTGTTGCTTCTTTGGCCAGGGTCCCACCCCCGGTTGAACCAGCCAGGGTCCGCAGAGATCCTGTGTTCAAGAGGTAGACAATAGTGCCGCTATGGCGACTGCGGTCGTATTCAGAGGCAGGTGAAATGGTTTTAGATGGTACAGACTCACATGAGTAGTCATTGGTTTTTGGTTTGTTTTGTTTTGGTTTGTTTTTTTTTTAAGATGCATTTATTTGAGGGGCGCCTGGGTGGCTCAGTGGGTTAAAGCCTCTGCCTTCGGCTTGGGTCATGATCTTGGGGTCCTGCGATCGAGCCCCGCATTGGGCTCTCTGCTCAGCGGGGAACCTGCTTCCCCCTCTCTCTCTGCCTGCCTCTCTGCCTACTTGTGATCTCTCTCTGTCAAATAAATAAATAAAATCTTTTAAAAAAAAAAAAGATGCATTTATTTGAGAGAGAGGGAGAGCGCCAGCAGGGGGAGGGGTGGATGGAGAGAGAAGCAGGCTCCCCACTGAGCAGGGATCTCAAGACCCTGAGATCTCAAGACCTGAGCAGGCTTCTATCCCAAGACCCTGAGATCATGACCTGAGCAGAAACCAAGTGTCAGAAGCCCAACCGACTGCACCACTCAGGCGCCCCAGGGTGACACGAAGACGGTCGACTGTGTGTCTCAGGCAATGGTGATGCCATTTACTGAAAAAGAAAATCTATGTAAAGAGCAGATTGGAGAAAAAAAAAATTAAAAATTTTGGTTTTAACATGTTATGCTTTTTAACATGTTATGCTTTTTAACGTGTTATGCTTTTTAGCATGTAAGTGTAAGTATCCAGTAGGTAGTGAGATATTCAAGCCTGAATCTTAGGGGGAAGGAGGGAGAGGAATTCTCACCAGCAAGAAGATGCTACTTAAAGCCAGGTGCCTGGATGAGCTCAGCTAGGGAGTGATTACAGCCTGTGAGGAGGGCAGGGCCAAGAGCTTGCAGCTGGACCACTCCAACATGGAAGGCTCTAGAGGCTGGGAAGCAAAAAAAAAGTTAGACGGGAGGATGGCCCGAGAGTATCATGTGCAGGGAGGGCTGACAGGAGAGTGTTTCTGAGGGGACGATGTGTGTGCCAGATATGCTGGGAAGTTGCATAACACAAAGATTAAAAATGAGACTGCTGATGCTTGCCAAAGGGGAGAAGGTAGGGGCTGCCAAAATGGGTGAAGGGGAGTGGGAGATACAGGCTTCCAGTTATGGAATGATATACGTCATGGGAATAAAAGGCACAGCATAGGGAATAGAGTCAATGGTGTTGTAATAGCGCTGTGTGGTGACCGAGGAGAGCTGCACTTGTGAGCATAGCAAAACTATAGAGAATTTGAATCACTGTGTTGTAGAAGAAGAAGAGAAGAAGGGGAGGAGGGAGAGGAGGGAGAAGAAGAAGGAAATTGACCACTGCTTTTGGCAGTATGGAGATTGCCGGTGATTTTTGCAGAGCAATTTCAGGGAAGCAGTGAGGACCAATCCCTACTGAAGTGAGTTAGAGCCTCGAATTGAAAGAGTATGACAGGGAATACAGGAAAGTCTGTTGAGTTTTGTACAAAGAGGAGCCCAGGAAGGGAACCAGAGTGTGAGAATAGGTCTAGGAAAGGTTTGCTACTGCATTTTTGAGATGGGAGGTCTGTTTGTACCGATAAGGACAATCCCGTGAGGCAGAGAAGTGAAAGTGCAGGGAACGAGCTCGAAGTGGAGAGACAGTCCTTAGGAAGAACAGGAGCAGCTCGTCCTTGGACTGAGCTCGAAGTGGAGAGACAGTCCTTAGGAAGAACAGGAGCAGCTCGTCCTTGGACCGAAGGGAGGACAGAACATGAAGGTGTGACGCAAGGAGGCTGGTGGATTTTGTGGCAATGCATGCAAAGCAAAAGTCTTTTTCTCCCATCCCGTCCACTTGGCTGCTTGAATGCAGATGTGGGGAAGACAGAGTTGAGTATCGCCAGGGTCTGGCTTTTGTCAGGGAAGTACAGGGGAGGTAGAGACAGACAAAAGAGTTGAGGATGCATCCAAGGGCATTGTGATGACACTCTGTGGCTTCTAAGCTGGGTAAGGAAGTAAGCCAAGAGGGGAGAATTGGGCAGGGAAGAGGCCATAAAGTGGATCCCCGAATTACTGGAATGGTGTTATTTTGGGGTGAGAAAGAGATGCTGTGTATATCACAAAGTGGGGTGATGGAAAACCAGATTTTGGAGGTTGCTGATGTAATAACAAGATCTAAGGTGTAACTGGGGGAGCAGGTGAGTGGGGGAGGGAGGTGGGTGAAGAGGAGGTGTTGGAGCAAGGTTAAGGAACTGGAATTGATCTCCTAAGTAAAGGGTTCTGAATCCTGCCTGCATGCACATTCGGATCAACCCGCGAGCTGAAAAAACAAACAAACAAACAAACCTAATGCCTGCATCCTATCTTGACCAATTCAATCAGTATTTCTGGGGCTCGGGGAGGGCCTGAGCACACGTAATTTTTAAAAACATCCTCAGGTGATTCAAATATGCAAGGAAATTTGCAGACCAACCACCAACACAGACACTGAAGTCATCAAAAATGATGTCAGGAGTAGTCATGGTTGGAAATTCAGTGAGCCGGTTGCTAAAATCTGCCAGGCATGAAGCAGAATGACTGGGTGGGTAGGAAACGAAAGCAGTCTAATACCACCATGAGAGAGCTGGAGTGTCTGAAGGAGAAGCAGTGATGAGAAACAAGGAGAGTATCTATTTCCCATTCCCAGCCCCAGGACCTGGACATATGGGGCACGGAAGCAAACATGGCCACCAGGTCTTGGAGCAAGAAGGTGAAGTATTTCAAAGAAGAGTGTGGAAAGAGGATTCAGAGAAGGGTTTTTTGTTTTTGTTTTTTTTTAAACAAATAGTTTTTTTTTTTTTTAAGATTTTATTTATTCATCTGAGAGAGAGAGAGAGACAGAGCATGAGAGGGGAGAAGGTCAGAGGGAGAAGCAGAGTCCCAGTGGAGCCGGAGCCCAATGTGGGGCTCGATCCTGGGACTCCAGTATCATGACCTGAGCCGAAGGCAGTTGCTTAACCAACTGAGCCACCCAGGCGCCCCAGAGAAGGGTTTGAAGGGAAGAGGGATGTTGCTATTCAAGCTCTGAGTTCCAAAGGCCACACTGGAAAGATCAGCAGTTTAGGAAGAAACAGGAGAGTGGCTCAGATAAAGGACCATCCAGAAATGTATGGATGAGAGTCCCTGTGTTGATCCAAGAGGCTTGCCCTTGTGGTGACTAAGGCCAGTGAGAGTGTGAGACACGATCATTAGTCCCACGGCCTCTTAGGGAAAGGGGGAAATTAATTCTAAGTACAGCTTTCTTCCTGGGATCGGGTGATTAGGTAGTGGGTGATGACGAAGCAGGGGAGGAACTGGGTGGATAAGGTAGTGGGAGGGGAGCCTGTGTGACTCTAAAGTCCTTTTCTGTTGGACTGGGGACAGTATCAAAGAGGGTAGGAGAATAGTCCTACAAAGAGTAACGGATGGGCCTCCCTTAAAATCTTGGACACAAACAGTTAAATGCTTTGAATCTCAGGACTTGAACTGCATTGCAATTATCTCTTTGCGTGCCTGTCTACAAGTAGATTTTCAATTGCCTCAGCAAAATCTTTTTCTTATTTATCTTTTTATCCCCAGCACCCTAGCATAGTCCCTGGCACAGAGGAGGTACTTAATAAATGTTTGATGTACTGAAATGAAACACTTAAAAAGCCAAAGTCTTTCTGTGTCTAGCGTGAAATAACCAAGTGAGACACAGCATCTTGCTAGAATTTCTGGATCGTAACCTCACCAGCCTGGACCTATTGCTAAGTACACTTACATTTCTAACCACAAACAGCACTTTTATTTTTTACTCATTAAAAGAATTAAATTAAAATAGTTTCTGCCAGGAATTGGTGCCATAATATATGTGTTTAAGTAATACATTAAGAAATCAATATTTCTAGCTTGCACTAAGTACATTAAGCATCCCTCAATTCAGGAGCATGAACAGTGTCTGCACTTAAGATTAATTTCATGAAAAGAAAAGATAAATTAGGTCAGCCAAGCCAAGGAGACAGTGAGACCTCAACATGGTCTTTGGTTCTAAACTCTTTGCTCTATTTGGGACACAGATTTCTCCCTTTGTTTGGAGTTTGTCGTTTGGAATCAGGACAATCTAACACAAAGTGAAAGCAAAGAGGCTCTCTACTCAAAGAATCAGCTATCTGTTCTCAGCCTCATATAGAATCCTGCTATATGGGTACCTTATTCATAATACCTTATCTCAAAAATACAAGTGACAGCTGTTTAATGTGGTAGTTAGCTAGAATGCTCTTTTTCTAAAAATCTTTCTTATGTTCTATATCAAAATAAACCCCAAAATTAAGAATCTACGTGTGAGGATAAAAAAAGAAGAAAAATGAAGAACAAGGTGATTCTGGGGTGCCTGGGTGGTTCAGTCATTTAAGCATCTGACTTTGGCTCAGGTCATGATCTCAGGGTCCTGGGATCAATCCGTCGGGCTCCCTGCTCAGCAGGGAGTCTGCTTCTCCCTCTCTCTCTGGCTCTCACCGCCGCTTTATTCTCTCTCTTGCTCTGTCTCTCTCAAGTGAATAAATAAAATCTTTAAAAATATATATATAAGATAATTCTATCTTGATCCCACCCAGATGCAACAGAAGAGATTCAAAGGAAAATACTCAAATATACAAAAATTTACAAAACCACAAAGATGTAAATCACAAAACAATAGCTGAAAGGAAAAAATATTTTCATCAAATGTGAAGAATGATTACTATCCATATTCAAGTGTATAAGAAAAAAAATCCTAATAATTAAGTATTCAGAGGATATAAGCAATGACTTCACACAGAAGGAGATATAGAGTGTAAAGAAAATTAACAAAGAACAACCATCAAAATATTAGCTTAAGCCTGTCAAATGAGCCAAACTGGATTATTAGTAATTCACACACTCGGGAAGATGTGATACAATAGACGAGCCTCCACTACAGCTTCATTCAGGGAGTGGTAATAGAGCTGCCTCTCTCTCTGCTCTCTGGAAAAATCAGCTTCACCGTCCATGCCGGGGTAAAGACGATATTATTCATGTGTTCTCATTTACCTGGAGAACACTGCACTCGATTACAGGTGAATGCACCCATGCTGGAGAAAGAACCGCAATTAAATCATAGGAAATCATGTTTCCCATGTGGATAAATGCAGAGGAACCGGCTAGAGAAAAGGTCTTACAACAATTGGGTATTTTTTTTCACTTATCATAAATAAAATCCTGCAGGAAATTCTGCCTTGAACATTTTTGCTGGATCTCATAGCATTCTCTCTTTTTTTAAGATTTTATTTATTCATTTGAGAGAGAGTGAGAGAGGGCACAAGCAGAGGGGAGGGGTAGAGGGAGAGGGAGAAGCAGGCTCCCCTCCAAGGAGGGAGCCTGATGAGGGGCTCGATCCCAGGGTCCTGGGATCATGACCTGAGCTGAAGGCAGAAGCTTAACCGACTGAGCCACCCAGGTATTCCATAGCATTCTCTTCTTACTTTCATTCAATAAACAAAGATAAAGCTGAGTGCCATCCTGCATAAGTACAGTTTAGATTCCTTTTTAGTAACATAATCCACTGATTTCTCTTGCAGGATGTGGTGAATTTTTAGCAGACCCAAAATATGGATTCATCACTCCAAACTAGTCCTTTTCTCTAGCTCATTCCTACAAATCAATATATATTTTTTTACTTTTAATATATTCAGGTTTAAATATTTCAGAGATTTTTCCTACAAGTCCTAAGCACTGACAACAGAAATTTGAGACAGAAGAAGGAAAAAATGAAGACATAAAGATTAATTTTCAGCTAAAATAAGCCCCATAGCATTACTTTTGGGTTCTTTTATTTTATCTTATTTAAGATTTTATTTATTTATTTGACAGAGAGAGAGAGACAGTGAGAGAGGGAACACAAGCAGGGGGAGTGGGAGAGGGAGAAGCAGGCTTCCCGCCAAGCAGGGAGCCTGATGCGGGGCTCAATCCCAGGACCCTGGGATCATGACCTGAGCCAAAGGCAGACGCTTAATGACTGAGCCACCCAGGCACCCCAGAAATTGCTTATTCTCTGGGAGTGCTCACAACTATTCGGACTTGGCTGATTTTTTTTTTCCCTGAGATTCTTACCTCTGTGACCTGGATAGTGTACAAGATGTCCAGCAAGTTGTTCAGTAAGTAGGAGGAAATTACTGATTTATCCTCCCTGTTTTACCAACTACCAAGCAAATCCATTTAGAGGCGAGACTCTAGAAATGCCTTCTGAATGAGTGACCAGCAGTTAGACAGCCTCTGGGACAATGGTGTTGACAGCCAGAGTCGAAGCTTTGTTGATGCTTCTCAACTTTGCATAAGTCATTTCAACTCTCAGTCTTGTTTTCTCTTAGTGGCCAGATGAGGAAGAGAACAATGGTTGAAATCTACTCCAGGACATTTTTATGAACCATTTTAAGATACTCCTAACGGGATTTTTTTTTTTCCTACAAAGGGCAAAACACTTAATTATGTTAAGTATCTTTAATGCTATACTGAGGGGGAAACTTTTACATATATGTATTTAAAGAGGCATTGCTATATTGAGGGAGAAAATGTATACATAATATACATGACATATATTACTTGATACTGGTTGAGACTTCCCTTAAAAAAATAGTGTCTTAAATTTAATTTTTAAAAAGTAAGTGTGTTTAGAAAGGGCATAAAGATTCATGGGGGTGAGAGATGTTTTGTAAATATAGTATGATTTGTTGTAAGTTTTGTAACTTAATTTGAACAAAGATAGAGAGAGAAAGGATTTCACAGCTCTCAATTTTAACAACTTAGAGTACATTTTCTTCAGTCAGTGTGTTTAGTTTTCCTTAAAGTGATCTTGAAATGAAATGAATGAGCATCTGCTACCTGGCATGGGAATGAAAATTTACTTCCTTCAAGCTATGGGAGTTTTGCTAGGATTTAATTTCTACATAAAGTGGAAGGTTAGAATGTATTCGTCTTTAGTTGGTCTTGTCTGGTGGTAAGATCCTATTAGTATCTCTTTTTTAGGAATTATTCTTAGGGTGTTCTCACAGAAAATTTTGGGGGAAAGTGTACTCTCATTTCCTTCTTTCCAAAAACCTGATTGTTTGAGCCTCCCCCCAGATCAGAATTCATGGCTGCTTCTTCTGGGCAGGGAGCTGCCTACTCTGCCCCTTGAGTTCTGCCCCTTGAGCAGAGTTGCCTCTGCTCTGAACTACAGTTATTTATTTGCAGACTGATTTCCTCCACCAGGTTATAAGCTCCTTGAGGGCCAAAACTGGTGTCTCATTCATTCAAGTGTCCCCTTCCTCCAAGTATTTACGATAGCAAGAGACTCCCTAAAAGCAGAGTAGAATTTTCCAGAACTTCCCACGTAGCGGGCTTCCTACAATTGCTCAGTGAATATTAGGTGTAACTCAGAAGTTGCAACTTGGTTTCGAGATGAGCATAGCTCAGTGGCACAGTGGGCTTTCTCTCTCCAGCCCCTGACGCCCAGACCAGCCTACTTCTCGGCATGATAGTCGGTTTTCCGTCTTATCCATTTGTTTTCTCAGCACCTCAAACAATGCCTGGTAGATCATTATTACCTTTAACACACACATTCTTACTGCATTCCCAGGGCTTTGTTACAAGTGTTAACTTGAACTCTCACCCCAATCGGCCATTATCCTCCTCATTCTACAGATGAGGAAATTGAAGCAGAGCGTGACAATATTCAACACCAAAATAACGTAGGTCAGAGGCCACGCTTCCAGACCATATTTCCTCCCGCAGGGAGCAGTGTTATTCTTTGGAAACAAATTGAAATCTAAGGGTCATTTCCTGGTAGTTGACCATTCTTCAGGATTGCTAATCCCTTTCGATGTATGTTTCAGTTGCTAATCAAACAGAAGAGCTCAGAGCCCGTTTTGCCAAAAAGACCAAACTTTTATTAAAATAGTGGTGTTCAAAGAATCTAAACCCACCTCACTTTCTGAATCCATTTTCCCTTGATTCAGCCCTGGTGAAAAACAGAGTGCAGCCTGACCCAGTGATAACCCCATTAGGGAGTTTCTTTCGGTGCAAACAGCAATTTAAGCAAATATGCCCTTCTGTTTTTTGTAGTGCCCTCTGTTATTGTAGTAAAATCCAACTTAGGCTTCATGTGGGAAATCAAAGAGCCAAAGACAGAGGCATTTTTCATCACATGCAGAAATGCAATGGAAATGCTTTTTATTCCCATCCAAGCAGTTATTGTTTGTCTGCACAGCTAAGGAATGGAAGATCTAAAAAGCAGTCGAGTGCTAGACCAGCCGTGGCTCCTTCACCCCGATGGACGTCTCCTGTCCTATGTGCAGAGTCCGGGCAAATGCTGTCCCTCTCCAAGCCAGCTGGTCTGTGATTGCACTAGCAGTTCAAGTACTCCAAGCACAGACGTGGTTCCTACTTTCAACCTGATTATTAAAAGCCAACTAAAGTCGTTAAATGTTTTTTTTGTTTTTTAATTTTTTAAAAGATTTTTATTTATTTATTTATTTATTTGACAGAGAGGGACACAGCGAGAAAGGGAACACAAGCAGGGGAGTGGGAGAGGGAGAAGCAGGCTTGCTGCTGAGCAGAGAGCCCGATATGGGGCTCGATCCCACGACCCTGGGATCATGACCTGAGCCGAAGGCAGACGCTCAACAACTGAGCCACCCAAGCGCCCCTAAAGTAATTAAATGTTTAAAAAAGGTGAAGACCCGAAAAAATGTAAAAGCCTCTGAGTACTCTATTGACATTTAAATAATGTAGCCAAGGGACAACGCAGGAAGTCATTTGGTGCTATTAATCAGTAATCTGAAAGCATTGTGTAGGTGTGCAAGTGTCTTTCCCTTGGCTAACATCTGTGAATTAATCAATGAAAAATCTGAAAAGGAACATTCTAAAAGTACACAGTGAAATCCAAATGATTGCCATCAATTACAGCTTACCTTTCCTAAGACTCAAACTTGACATTTTAAAACGTTTTCGTTATCGCCTTGCTTCCAAATGAACAATGTACCTAGGGTTAAAATTCCACCTTTCTTTCATCAAGACATTTGAGACCTAGAAGAGTTCATCCTCCACTTCATACTGATTTTAGTTCTATAGTTTTTAAAATAAAAAATTCCTGCCCCCCTCTATGCTCAGCTTGAGATTCTTTCTCCATTCCCCCTGCTCCTCCCCCTGCTCTCTCTCTGTAAAATAACTACATACATACATACATATACATACATACATACATGAAATCAATCTAAAAAAATAAAGATTTCGTGCCCTCTAAATGCTTTATTTTTTCCTCAAAATCTTGTTCTGTAATCCTGACCATGAAAAGTACTGCCATCTGCTGGCCATTGGTATATAACGCAGTATGAACAGTTTGGGGTCCTTGAAGAAAGAACTGTGGAAAAGCACATACATTGTTAGAAGCAACCCAAGTAGAGTCCACTTGCCACTTTAGAATTGACTTTAAATTATAGCACCTCTGTGTGTGTGTGTGTATGGCGTCTTTCTCATAGAAAGTCAATACGACAAACGTTAGACAATATTGACTGTTGCAAAGTTAAAAAAAAAAAAGCTAAGTTTTGCTGCCCCCTGCTGTTCAAGTGCCAGCATTTCTGAGCTTTCATTCTTGCTAAAACTAAAAGCATAATTAATGTGTTTGTTCTTCTATTTATTCATATAGTCGTTCACTCGGTTATTCGTTCAATGACTGACTATAAGCCGTACTGTGCACCTATGCCCCATGCTGTGTGCAAGATGACTGGGACACAACCCTGACCAGTGAGACAAGCAAAGAAAGATGAAGAATTTCAAGGCAAATGACATGAGGATCTGTTTTAAAGTGGCCCTAGATCTAGTCCATAAATTCAGTTGTATCAAATCTGTGACGCCTGCCTTAATAATAGTCTGAGGAAGAGAGGGAAAGGGAAGGGAAGGGGGCGGGAGAGGGAGGGGGAGAAGGGAGGGGGCGTGCACAGCGGGCAAGGTGTGATCCAGGCACCGGGAACAGCCAATGCTTCCTTTTTACTTTAAGTCCATTATAGCCGTAAAACTTTTCAATAAAAAGCTGGATGAATTTAACAGGAGTGTGTTCCTTTTGGAGCAAGATTTGTGTCTAATGTTTTAATTTAATTCTGGCTGCTACGGGCAGATGGTCTAGAATAAAATATTGCGTCTGGTAAAAAATCTGTGAGAAGGTCTATAGAATTCTCAGCAACACCATGTTTCCTTTTACTCACCTGTGCTCCATTTGGCCAAAAAGAGATATTTTCAGGGGTGCCTGGGTGGCTCAGTGGGTTAAGCCTCTGCCTTGGGCTCAGGTCATGATCTCAGGGTCCTGGGATCGAGCCCCGCATCGGGCTCTCTGCTCAGCAGGGAGCCTGCTTCCCCCTCTCTCTCTCTGCCTGCCTCTCTGCCTACTTGTGATCTCTCTCTGTCAAAAAAATAAATAAAATCTTAAAAAAAAAAAAAGAGAGAGAGAGATTTTCAGTTTGATCAGAAGCTACGTCAGCGATGGCTGATACTCCATTACCTACTCTTCAATTAGGCCACTTGAAATCTATGGCGATACCACAGAGGTGCCATATCTCTGGGAAATACTATCCATGGACTTGAAACTTGGCACCTACTTCCCCCTTACCTCCTCCCTCCCCACTTTACCTAGCTAACTAGGGGCTGTCTTTCATCACTTCTTCTGGGAAGTTTGTCCTGATTCTTCCTGAGCTTGACCAGTCTGATTAAGAGCTCCTATCGTCCATTTTCCCTCCACACTTTATAAATACATTTTCCACTGCACTCTGTGAAATGATTGTTTAATTATTAATAAGCTCCCTCTACAGCCTCACCCTCCTTCTGGATGGCCCTTTCCACCTCCTTGCCTTTATCGAAACCTAGTCAACCATTTCCCTCCAGGACTCTCTCCAGGGGAGGCCAAATGTTCTAGTGTTCCCCATATATCATGGGACTGCTGGTGCCTTACTGCCAACTCCAGATTGGCTTGCGTCCTGATGTCTATAAACCTAATATTATTGTGAGGTTTCTGACCAGCCTTGTGGCTCTCTCTTGCCAGCCCCTCCAGCAACTGGATCCTGGCTCACCGCCTTCCCCTTTCCTCAAGCTCTGTCATAGTCCCAGGAGATGCAGAATGATCTCAGACAATGCATACAAAAACACTTTCTGTCCTATCTGATGATTTGATGCAGTTGTTCACTTTTTGGATCTTGCCATGCCCTGAGGTTACAATTCTTCTAAAACCTTGAGTTTCAATATCTCCCTTCAGGACCTACCCTCCTTCCATCATTCACACCCCTTCATTCTACCACCTCAAAGAAACTGAGCCTTCTTTGAGCCCTCCAGTTCCTTCACCATCACTGAGCTCCTCCTTGGCCTCTGCTCCCTGTAAGGCTAGACTCCCATGGTTGATAATATAAACTCACTCCCAATACCCTCTATTCCATGAGACCCTATCAAGTCAGACAATAGGGGCCTACCAGGCGAAATTACGCACCCCTGTAGACTGGTACCATTTCAAATTTGTGGTCCCTAATCTGACATGGTCTCTCAACCATGCCAACAGTATGCCATCTGTCTTCAAAGCCATTTTGCAAACCTATCTCTTACTTTGTTGAGAATATTAGACCATCAGGAGGGATCTCCTGTAGGTTCACAACACCTTCTCTTAAATTTATCTAGAGCCCCCAATCTTAAAACCTTCTTTTTCCAGACCCATATCTCCTTCCTCTGATACAAGACTGTGCTCCCTATCAGTACTGATCCCATCCCTCTGGGATACTCTGGGACCCTGCTTTATTAGGCATCCCTCTCATTCGTATCTTCCATTTTTTCCTTGTGTGTGAACTTCTTCCCTCCACTTACAAGCATATTCAAAACTCTCTCATCATGAAAGGAAAGGGGAAGAAAACCAACACTGACTTCTTATCCTCTTATGTTTCAGTGTCTCTCCTTTTTGATGCAAACTTCACAAAGGAAGTATCTGTTGTCTCTTTTCCTCACTTCCAGACCTTTACTTATGCTCTTCAATCTGGTCAGTTTCTGCTCTTGGTGGAAAATCAATGTGAGGGTTTTGTTTTTAGTTTTTTATTTTTATTTTTATTTTTTTTAATTTTATTTATTTATTTGACATAGAGAGAGAGATCACAAGTAGGCAGAGAGAGAGAGAGTGGGAAGCAGGCTCTCTGAGGAGAGAGCCTGATGCGGGGCTCGATCCCAGGACCCTGAGATCATGACCTGAGCCGAAGGTAGAGGCTTTAACCCACTGAGTCACCCAGGTGCCCCAGGGTTTTGTTTTTATGTTTAATATTCTGGCGTCAGATGGAGCCTAGAGCGTGGCATGTATAAAGGAGTGTTTATTTGGTTTTAAAATTAATATTCAATTTATTAGGGCCACAAAATCAAAAATAAGTCTTAATTATTTCTTAAACATTTATGTTCAATTTACAAATTGTTATTCTATTTCTATATTGAGTACAATGAGAAATATCATCTTTGGTTTTTCACTGATGATTGTATTAACTATTATCAGTTAACATTTCCATAATGAACAGAATAATTTTCCTCAGTTCTTTTTTACAATTACATTTAATTAAATATTTTAAACATTTTTCAAAAATTTTACGTATTTTATTTCATGTAGAAGCATTTCACATTCCTGACAGGACAAATTTATAACACCTATTAGCAAAGCATTTCCAAGGACTCAAATATTTTTAAATAAAATTATTTATATACTTACAGAATTACCTATATTACTCAGAAATAGTAAATCACTTTTTTGTTTGGGGGGAGGGGGTTACCCACAGCTTGCTGTCATCAGGCCAGAAAGGAAATGCAAAGATTTCAATAGCAGCAGCTGCTTTTACATTCAGATATTTCCCAACTTTGTCTATCCGTCCCATCAGAGAAATCATTACTTTTGCACCATGAATAGTTGCAAGGACCATTGAGCTCTCTCTAATTTATAACCAGTAATCACAAAGGCTCATAATGGCATTTTGTAAGTTTGTCGAAGGAAGAAAGTTGATCATGGCTTATCCTACTTGAGATTATTTCTTAGGAAATTTGGTTATCTGATAAGTGTTGTTAAAAATAGTATAGTCACGGGGTGCCTTGGGGCTCAGTCAGTTAAGCCTCTGACTTTGGTTCAAGTCATGATCTCAGGGTCCTGGCATCGAGCCCTGTGTCAGGCTCTGCACTCAGCTCAGGGCTCTGCTTGAGATTTTCTCTCTCCTTCTTTCTCTGCCCCTCCCCCAGCTTGTGCTCTCTCTGCCTCTCTCTCAAATAAATAAATAAAATATTTAAAAAAAAAAATAGTATGGTCACCACTGAAAAGTCAAGGCTCTCCACCAACTGAATGCAATAGCCCCAGGCTGGTGCCAACACAAAAGGGAGCCAGGGGTCATGAGAGAAAACCAAATATTTCTGGAAAGCACTCTGTCAACATTTCCTAAAAAATGTGGAGTGTTGCTCTTTGAATTGTAAATTACCACATTTAAAGTAAAGTGCTCAAGTGATTCAGTCACTAGCTTATTGCTTAGATCTGAGCATCTGGAACCTGCAAAAACCTTCTTCTGCTTGGAGCCAATGACACCAAGACTCAAGGATTCACTTGGCACTCCTTTCCTCTGATCATCACTCTCCTCCCCAAGTCCTCCTTATCCAGCTGCCCTAGCCCTGCACTGCAAATTTGAACAGTCTGAAGTATGTCACTTTATAGGAAAATTAAGAAACATGAGAGACCATTCAGGTTTTTCAAGTAGGTATGAAGTCAAATTTCACCATTTTAAGAAGACACACTAAGGAATTTGACTGTTCAAAGTGGAAAATCCTAGCCCCATCATCAGATATCTATTATGTATATATACATATATAGGTATATGCATATATGAATATACATCATACATATACATGTATGCACAGATATATCATCATATATAAATATACATACATCTTATCGTGTCCTGATGTCTCATCCTTATGGAAAATGGAAAATGACCCGACATTCCGTAATCCTGAATTTTCTTCTTTATAAAATGGGAACAATAATTTCTACCTTATAGATTTTTGGGGGGGAGATTAAATTGTTAAATGTCATTGACATGTAACTAACATAATTGACATGGTAGATATTATTGCAATAAATGTCCTTTCAGATAGTGAGTTTTCTTGCTAGTTCAAGTTAGAAAGGATAGCTGACTATTTCCTTACAATTAGGATGTAAAATTGGGGGCTAGAAGGAGAGTATTTATACATGTATCTATCTGTTTAATGTGTCTTAAGTTCAGAATGTGGATTGAGTCAAAACGCTGAAAAGGAAATATTAATGGTTCAAACTTACAAGGAATTAAACAAATATAAATTAAACACAAAATGGATTTTATATTTATAAATATAATGCTTATTATTGGTGAGTGTGTAGGAAACAATTTCATTTTCTTCCCAGCAGTGCAAGATGCCAGTAGCTTTCTAAGATAATTTGACTTTATGAAGTGCTTGCAAAATGCTCACTCTTTTTGATTCCCCATCCCCACTTCTAGAAACTTATCCTTAGGGAAACAAAAATTATATTTAAAAAAATATTTAGGGGCGCCTGGGTGGCTCAGTGGGTTAAAGCCTCTGCCTTCGGCTCAGGTCATGATCTCGGGGTCCTGGGATCGAGCCCCGCATCAGGCTCTCGGCTCAGCGGGGAGCCTGCTTCCCCCTCTCTTTCTGCCTGCCTCTCTGCCTACCTGTGATCTCTCTCTCTGTCAAAATAAAAAAAAAAATTCATCCTGATTGTTTAAAAAATATATATATATTTATATAAAATAGAAATAACACAAACATCCAATTAAAGGAAATATTGATTGATTAAATGGCTACACAAAATATCTTATACGATCCAATACTGCGTAAAAATTTATAGTGAAATTATCTTTGTCTTTTAGGTTAAAATAAATTGTACATTAAATTAGAATTATAAGGCTAATCTGTGAAATTCTATGCATTTGATACACTTTACTAAGTTTAAAAAAAAATAGAATTTACCCTAAATTTAACATGAAGGTATTAATACTATGTTAACTTCATTTCATTTCTATATTTCATCCAAAACTTTCCCTGGGATTGCAAGGCCCTTAATTAGGGATATCATAAAATTTATTTTCTAAACTGGGACATTTTGGAGAGGGAAAGTGGTAATAATAACAAGAATTAAAATGTGTTAATTGATTTACATCAGAGATAAACTAGCATTGTCCCAAGCACACCAGGTCACCCCTTATTTATCCAAGTACAGGGAATAGTTTCCAATTTGGGTGAGTGGAACGTGCTGGATCATGTGTTCATGACCACATAGAGTTATATAGGTCAGAGTTCAGACCAGCTCCTACGACCTGAGTGTTACCGGCTTTCTAAATGTTTCTCTCAGTGCTACAGGTAGACCTGGGAGGTCTTTTTACAATGGCTGCATCTATCAGGGCCTTCAAGTTTTATATGCTTCGTAGTGATTTTGCAATTTATATCTCTCAGGTTCTTACTTAATTCTTTCTTACTCCCTTTTATTGCCTGATTTGGGTAGGCCAAGTTTCCTACCACCACCAACACAGATTGCTTTTAATGTTTCCAACCAGCCACAATTCTGTAAAGTTATTTTAATCCCATCTCATTGGCTTTGGCTTTTCCTTCCTTTTTTTTTTTTTTTCCTTTTGCCTTTGATCTGAAATCACAAATTTTTGTTCATGCTAAGGATAAAGGTCACCGACAACTTCCTAATAATCAAACAATCAAATCTAATCAACCATTTTCATTCCAGATCTTAATGGACCACATGGTAGTTAATTACCTGAACCACTCTCTCTAGCAACTTCAGTTCCTTTCATACCCTCCCTCACACACACACCCATCACTTCCATAATTTCTTGGCTCATCCCTTAAGACCCAGCTCAAATATCACGTTCTCCAGGAAAAGGAGGTAATGATTGTTTTCGATAAAGATTAACTATTTTATTGTTGCTTTTGAAGATACTCAGAAGGCAAAAATGACCCCACTCCCAATTTATTTTTAAGACTTTATTTTTTAAAAAAAGACTTTATATCCAGACAATACATGGATTTAGCAGTGAAAGTAAGAAATGCTATTAATTTCCTATAACTTAATTTTTCTCGGCTGCCCCTAGGCATGCTTTAAGTTCTAAAAGCAGAATGAAGAGCAGAAACTGCTCAAGGACCCAACCTACGAATCTCTCATTGCCTTAGTTTGGGCTGCTGTAACAAAAATACCACAGACTGGGTGGCTTAAGCAAACATTTCTCGCAGTTATGGAGGCTGGGAAGTCCAAGATGAAGTTACTGACAAATTCAGTGCCTGTTGAGGGCTTGCTTCCTGGTTCATAGATGGCCGTCCTCTCGTTGTGTCCTCACGTGGCGGAAGGGGCTGGGGAGCTCTGTGGGGTCTCTTCTACAAGAGCACTAATCTCTTGGAGAGCCTTGGTGGCTCAGTCCATTAAGCTTCCAACTCAGGTCATGATCTCCTGGGTTGTGAGATGGAGCCCCAAGTCCTAGGGCTTCGTACTCAGCAGGGAGTCTGCTTGAAGATTCTCTCCCTCTGACCCTCCCCCCACTCGTGCACACTCTCTCTCGAAAATAAATAAATAGATCTTTTTAAAAATTAAAAAAAATTAGGGGCGCCTGGGTGGCTCAGTGGGTTAAAGCCTCTGCCTTTGGCTCAGGTCGTGATCTCAGGGTCCTGAGATTGAGCCCCGCATCGGGCTCTCTGCTCGGCGGGGAGCCTGCTTCCCCCTCTCTCTCTGCCTGCCTCTCTGCCTACTTGCGATCTCTGTCAAATAAATAAATAAAATCTTTAAAAAAAATTTTTTTTAAATTTTAAAAAATAAATAAAAGCACTAGTCCCAATCATGAGGGCTCCACCTTCATGACGTAATAACCTCCCAAAGACCTCACTTCCTAATACCATCAGCACTGGGGGGTCAGGCTTTCAACATACAAATTTTGGAAAGACGCAAACATTCCCTGCATAATCCTTGTCATGGTTCTGATTGTGACACACTGAATAGAACAGATTATGCTGCAACTGTAACATTAAAATACATCTGAGCATTTACAACTTCCTGCTCCTTTTCTATACGGAGCACAGAAAGGTCCATGTCTCTTTAGAACAAGATCAAACATCCTCTCTCTCACCAAGGGAGATGTGTCGGGTTGTAGTCTGCTTATCCTATTACAGAAATAATAATATCTGCCTCACAGGATGTGAGGTTCCTAGAATTCTGGGATTCTGGGATAGATGGTCATTCTGTTAACCAGAATATGTTCTTGATGAGCATTATTCTAGGGAGAGTGGAAAACTAGACACGATTTTTCCTCCAAAAATCCAAATTATATGCAACTTGAGTCATCTTCCGTAGGGTCTCCAGAAATGAAAGGATAGATCCAATTTGAAGTGAACACTGGAAAAGAGATAAGATGAGTTGGAATGGAAGCTATTTCTAGCCATTTCTGGGTTCAAATGGACTTGGAATAGAAGGAAGAGATGGAGAAAACTGGATGAGTAGTACTTGACTGGATTGCAACGAGACAGTTCAATAGTGGGGAATCGCCAGGTGTCTCCAGCACACCAAGTTAAATATAGATTGCTGGAATTGACCTTGCTTATCTCATTTCAAAGCATGTGGTTCTTCCTTCAACCAGAAATATAGATGCCAAGTTATATTTACTGTTGGACACTCTACTTTCATTAAAGGTCATTACTAGGGTTTGCCACCTAAAATGTGTTACACATATTTTTTAAGGAAGTTAACTTCTAATTCCTTCTGCAAAGTGTCCTGCAACAAATGCATTATAAATATTAGATTTAAATACTGTTTTCTTCTCTTGTGACACAATCCTATGCTTCTTTACTCTGGCAACAGGAGCATGAAGCATTTTGCTTTATTTTTTTCTTAAAATTTTAGTCTAAGTAATATTACTGACCTGTAAAGTAAGTATAAGGAATTTAGAAAGGTCAAATCAATTAAGCTTTCTGTGACAAAATAAATCCCAGTCTCTAGTACTAAAATGTTCATGTTAAATTGTATTATGGCCTACACTACATGGTGTCAGAGAGAAGATACATCACTGTATTTTTAAAAAACTTATAAAGTAATTTAATTCATCTGGTTACTTCCCACAATCAGGAGTGTCAAAGAACTTGAATTATAGATAAATATTTTATTTACATACCAAATATATATATATATTTTTACAAAACATTACCTGAAGGCTGGCTTGGTACATATTTGCGTATCTTTTACTTTTTTTTTTTTTTTTGTATCTTTTACTTCTTATCCTAATAAACACCAGCCACTATTCTCCATGGCAGGGGAAAGAGAAGTTAATTATTTTGAATACTACCTATGGAAAAATTTCTCCGAACACAATTTTGTTAAGGTTTGTCGTGTCTATTTGGGATTAATCTTTTTTTCAATGGCCACACTGTATACAATGATGACATTAAGGTTTCTGAACCTGAATCTCTACCAATTTAGACATCTCTGGGAATCTTTGTGTCTTCATCATGGGCTTGCCTAGCTGGAAATCTGAAGAGGCAACAATTGTTAAAATGTATTATTACTACTATTAATTTTCTTGTTGTCCTCTGAAGATATTTTGTTGACAATGTTCTGCTATATCCAGAGTAGCTTTTCCTAGCTTCCAATGCCAGCCTGGAATGGCCAAAACGTCCCTACACATAGTATCTGTGATACAGGAATACTGTAAAAAAGATCGAAGTCACAAGAAATTGGGGCTCTGCAGGGACACTCGCAGGTTATTTAGAATTGTTATTTTGGTCCAAAGTTCTAAAAGGTGGTGGGGAATTATGTGAGTTCCTTCGGCCATCACAATTCGACAGCTTTAACACGCCCGCCTGAGGAGTCCCCATCAAGCACTGACAGGCTGGGCAGGAGCAAGAGATGTGACCATTCACTAGGAGAGCCGATATGGTTGAATGAGATGATACACTTCACGAATCTGTGTGAAATTTCCTCGTGGATATTTGATGATCCTGGGATGCTTTGAAGTCTTAAAAAGTAGCATGTCGTATAGTCATATTTAAAGACACAAATTATTGCAGGTTCTCCTCCTACAAAGAGATCGCAGGACAGTGAAAAATCATTGTTCAAGACACAGTATGGACATTTATGGGCAATACTGTCTCAGCACGTTGTTGGGTAGGAGCTGGAAGCTGGGGAGGTGTGCGTGAGGGATTACCCGAAAAAGGAAGAAACTATTGAAGTATCTGTCCAGTGTCATATCTGTCCAGAATTGTTGTAAGGTGGCCTGGGTACTCCTTTAGGATTATCTTGAAAAAACAAGGGTACAGGTGAACAGAGGGAATTTATGGGGCAAGAACATCAGGGTAGAGCAAGATGTTACTTTTGTAGACAGACTCTTGAGATACCTGTTGTCCCATTGAGAATTCCCCATACCAATCAAAAAGAGAGACCACAAACAATTACAGATTTTGTCTTCCATTGATTCTAGGGCCCGTTAAGAAGAAATTACATAAACTTGGAAATAAGCCAAAAAGATTACTGTCTATCTTTTCAAAGACACATTAAGGCCTTATCCAACAAGTTTGCCCAAGGGTCATCTACTTCTGGGGTGAGTGGCAAACAAGGGCCCTCACCCTTAGCCAAACCAGCTCTCTACCTATTTTTGCATAGATTCAAACTAAGAATGGTTTTTACAATCATAAGTAGTTGGGGGAAAAATCTAAAGAGGAATAATATTTTGTCATATGTAAACATTATATAAAATTCAAATTTTAGTGTCCATAAAGCTCTATTGGAATATAGCCACGTTCATTCCATTAGACATTGTCTACATTTTCAAGCTTCACACGCTCCTTGATTTTTGCCTCTTAATAGGCAAGGTTTGCAGACCCCTAAATTAAGGGCTATAACTTTGTTTTATTTTTCTTATTGAATAGTGTTCAGACTCTGATGGTAGATATCGTTTGTTATGATTGATTACTTTTTTTTTTTATCATTGCAAAGCTGCAAATGGTATCTATTGGTAGACAAGGCAACCCTAAAGGCTACGGTTTTATTTTTTTGTAGAACATAAATCAGTTTTGTATCTAATTTTGCCATCTTATTCTAACATTCTCTTTTCTGTTGTTTCGGCTTCTTATATCCTCCTTTGAATTAGCTTTGCCACCCCGCTGATTCCTTTACTAATGAGCTAAGTACATCTTTGACCCAGGCTGCCTCTGTATTTATTTATTATGTTTTTAACTTTCTGAAAACTTATTTTGACACATTCTTCTAAAATGGGTTTTTATTAAAAGAACCCTGTAGGGGCGCACGGGTGGCTCAGTCAGTTAAGCATCTGCCTTCAGCTCAGGTCATGATCCCAGAGTCCTGGGATCCAGCCCCACGTTGGGCTGGCTCCCTGCTCAGTGAGGAGTCTGCTTCTCCACTTGCCCCTCACCCTACTCTCGTGCTCTCTCTTACTCTCAAATAAATAAATAAAATCTTAAAAAATCTTTAAAAAAAACCTATAATGGTGTTGCACTTCAAATCACCTATAGTTTGCCAGTCCCGTGCTCCTAAGTATTTGTATGCTTTTTATCTCATAATGCATAATGATGAAAACTGCAGGAGTCCCCTTGGGAGGTGGGTGAATTTGTCTTGAACTACATGTCACACACACACACACACACACACACCCCAAATAGTGCCTGACAACCAGCTGGTTGGGGGGTGTGTGCCTGGTTTCTTACAAGAGATTAGAAAATTGCTTAAATTTTGTATAGAATTGCTAATTTCCTCCTATTAATGGCTTGTGAATTACATCCCTCAAAAAACCAAACCAGATTTGGGACAATTTTCCCTTCACAGACATCACATGTTCAAGAGCAAATGATTGAGCCCAGACCTGCAAGTTATAGTAGAAAAGTCCAGAAGTCCAGTTTAACCCCTTCCAAGTTTCCACCTCCTTCTCTGAGGATCTTCTTTTTCTTTTAAAAGATTTTATTTACTTATTTGACAGAAAGAGAGAGAGATCACAAGTAGGCAGAGAGGCAGGCAGAGAGAGAGGGGGAAGTAGGCTCCCTGCTGAGCAGAGAACCCAATTCCGGGGCTCCATCCCAGGACCCTGAGATCAAGACCTGAGCCGAAGGCAGAGGCTTTAACCCACTGAGCCACTCAGGCGCCCCTAGGATCTTCTAATGCTTCCAGGATCTAACCTGTTTACAGGGTCGAATTTTTGGCAGAGACATAATACTGAGTAGAAACTGGGCTTGCTGGTCACATCAAAGCACAGAAATTGGTCAAGGTCTCCTAATTACCAAGCAGCCATAAACCCAAGGGTATCAGGGTCTCCCCTCCCCAATAGTTACCTTCTGATCAGTAGGCTTCCTGCTCCCCAGTAGAACAATCGCAGACAGGCTCCTAAAAAAACACATTTGAGGGGCTTCCGGCCTTCTGCCCTTTCAAAAGAACACCCCAAACTTTACTTTCTATTCCTTAGCCATTTCATTTTATAACTTAAGAGAAATATAAAAAACTTTAACACTGTAAGAAAAGTTAGACCTAGAGCAAAAAATAACAAGAGAGTGAAAGTCTTTACTCTTTCAGTAAACAGGTTGTATGGGCAGCCCCCCCCCCCCCAGTGATATTTTAAATGAAATTGTACTTGTGTCTTGTGTCAGTGTTTTGCTGCTGTAGGGAAAGAGGGCAGTATATTCTTCCACAGCCATCCCCCCACCCCCGGGGAATGTGCAGTATTTTTGTGTCTCAGAACATGACTACCCCCAGCACTTCGTTTTGGAGAGCTTAATCCGTCAAGGGAGGTCAAACTGGATTATCCTAGCAGGGAAGGGATGGGGACTTTGAGAAACGATTATCCAAGTGGAGAGCTGGTGCTATGCGTTGGGGGGCGGGGGGGAGCGGGAGTGACCAGTGTGCGTCTGGATTTTGAATCTAGGTGTACTGGACATCGGCCGGGGTGGGAGAGGTTAAAGATGACCTTGGCCGCGTCAAGCCAAACTGGGGGTTGGCAGTGTCTCATCCCCCTTAAAAGCTTCCTCACAAATTTAAGATGAATAAGCTATAGTTTGCACATCGGAAAGGTTATCCAGTAGCAGGTTACTCTGTTTTTTTTTTTCCTTTTTGTCATCCCCGAGTCTGGGGTACCCCAATCCCTGCTCCGTCCCCCAGAAATTAGGGACAGAAGCAAAGCCCTGGTGGCGGTGGTAGGAAGAGCAAGGCGCAGCCGTCGAGTGTCAGCAGCTGGAAGGAATGTCGACGCACATCCAGTTCCCTCCGGAGGAGGAGTCTCCCTCCCGCGAGAACTTCTGGAACGCGGACCCGCCTGATTTTTATCGGGGGAGGCCGAGAACGCAGCTACTAGCGGGCAGAGCACGGGGTGGCGCTCTTCCTCGTAGGGATCTTGCAAAAGTTAACGGATCTGGTTCAAGTACAAAGCACAGAATGTGGGCCAACACCAGGGCTAACCAACGGTCTCCGTTATTATCCTAGTCCTGAAGCCGTTACTTAGAACCGAGGAGGAGAAAGAAACCACGGAGAACCGGAAAGGTCTGCAAAAGGGGCGGGACGCGGGAACCTCGAATTGAGGAAGGGGGTGGCGGGGGCGATCCCACGCTAGCAGCCAATCCAGCTGTCCCGGGGAGGAAGAGGAGGAGCCAGGGCCGCCCGAGGGACTCCGCACTGCTTAGTCCCGCGCTGCCTCTCCAACTGGCTCGGCTGCTGGGCCCCGCGAATCCGCCACCGCAGCCGCCACCCCGCGCAGAAATGGCCTCAGGCGCCACCCCCTCGGCAGTGAAGGTGAGAGGAGCCGTCCCGGCGGCTGCAGTCCGCCGTGCTCTGTGCGCTCGCTCCAGCCCCGGGGGACCGCGCCCCAGGGCCACGCGCCCGGCCTGTGCGCCCCCGCCACGGCGGGCAGGTCTGGGGCCCGGCCCCGGGGTCGCTCGCCCGGGGCGGGGAGGCTGGGAGACAGGGAACGCTTGCAATCTCGCCCCCACCGGCCACCACCACCATCACCCTGGGCTAAACCGAACCAGCGCGGCGCGGGAAATGGGCAAGCCCCTTTGGAGAAGAGCAGTGGGCGGAGCCTGCGCCAGCCCCCCAGCCTTCCCCCACACCACTTCTTTCTAGGGGCCAGCGGGGGTGCCGGCGGGGTGGGAGCCTGCCGCTGCTCAGACCAACTCCTCGTGCCTGCCGGACTCAGTCTTCCGCTCCGACTCGGCTCGCTGAGCCCACGTGAACTGGGTGCTTGCTTTTTTGCTAGCTTCCGGCTTTTTTCTTATTCTTCCAAACGTAGGGCTTTTCTGGACTGAAGTTTTCCCTGCAGCGCAACGCTTGGGGAATTCTGAGACTTCTGGACCTCACCGAAATGGAGCACAGGGCCTCTCCCTGTTTGGAGGCCTCTGGGTTTAAACTGCATTGTTTGCAACCTTGAAAGTTAGAGATCAGTTTCCTTGCGCCCTCAGACCTCACAGGTCTCTGTACAAGGGATCATTGTTCGGTGGGAGCTTTCGCCAGAGGAGGGCACGAGTTCTGAAGGGTGGGGCGAGCTTCCCCGGGGCTTTTAAACACTTATATCCTGTTTAGTGTCTTGGGAGAGAGAGTGTGTAGAATTACAATGCAATGGAAAAATTGATGCTAAAACTCAAGGTCTCTTCTAGGTTGTTGATTGGCCAAGAACTCAGTTAATTTGTTTGACTTTCGAAATTCTTGGTGGATGGGATAGGAAGGTCTGGGATAGACCCTTCTTTGGGTAGCTCCTGATTCCCGCCTTTGTGTTCAGTTCTTCTGGGAGAAGGCAGATCTCTGCCGTGTGTATTCAGCCAGAATGATTAGTTTATCCAGCTCTTGTGGCTTTTAATGAGACACAAGGAGAAGGGGTAGGATGGAGAATGTTGCATTCTTACTTAGAGACAGGAAATTCGTTTTTCCATTTTGAAAAGAATCTTGGATTTAACAAATACTGGTAGAACGCCTCTCCCTTTTCAGTAACGGAGAACAAGGCAGAAGGCTTTTATGAAGCTTCTGTGCAGGGTAGGTGAGCCAGTGCCTTAGGTGTCCATCTCTACGTGGAGATTTTCCTGCAGGGTTTGCTGGGATGGTTACAATTATCTGTCTGTTACATGGCTGAAACTTACTAAATGTCAGTGCTTGTGAGGTGGAAGGGGAGCGGAAATTAATTTTGCATATCTTTTCTCCAGCCATGATTGTCTTAGGTCTTATTAGGCCGCCCCTTTCAGTGGGTAAGCAGGAAGTGATCACCTTTCCCTTGCAGGAATAGCTTAAAGTGACATTAAAAGCAGAGAGGGATGATTTTTAAAAAATTTTTAAATTTAAATTCAATTTAATGAACATATACTGTATTAGTTTCAGAGGGAGAATTCAGTGATTCATCACTTGCATTCAACACCCCGCGCTCATTACATCCTGTGCCCTCAGTGCCCGTCACCCAGTTACCCCATCCCCCACCCACCTCCCCTCCAGCGACCCTCCGTTTGTTCCCTAGAGTTAAGAGTCTCTTACGGTTTGCCTGCCTCACAGAGAGGGATGATGTTGAACACGATCTCGCTTCAGTCTTGTGTGGCATTCTCCAGCCATGCAGCTTCCTGGGCAAATTAGTGCAGTGCATTTAACTGCAGAATGGGCACTGATTAGGGCCCTGCTGTAAATATTGAATACATATATTTTTGGTCTTGGCGAGCTGCTGAATGTAAAATTAAGAGGGACACACAGTGCTAGGCCTGCCTGCTGATTGGTCTTTGAGCTTAGAAAGGTGACAGCTTTGCCCTGAGTGTCCACGACGGCACCACCAAATCCCCCAGACTGC
>CM052892.1:41350619-41393884 GCA_028534135.1 Potos flavus | reverse complement strand
CCCCCCCCCCCCCGCCCCGTGCCCCCTGGACGCTCTCCCATGGTGTTAATGACAGCTGTTGTCTGGGAGGACCTCGAGGAGACAGCATCCTCCGGCATCAGCCACGGGCAGGTGGTCTGCATGACCATGCAGAGGGCCGAACAGTCTTTGGCACCCCGACAGAACATTCTGAAGGGCTCTTTCGGTGGGCTGTGGCTCCCCCAGACAGCTGCCCAGCCTTTGCTCTGGGGGGTTAAGCATAAGCCTTATTAATCATGGTTGTTACGACAAGGAGGGCATATGGTCCCATCAGAAGTGGGTAGTGGGCTATCAACAAAATGGTGTTAAGAGAGACAGACAAGTCATGGAGTCTAAACTGGGATGAATGGGCCTTTTAAGCTCTCCTTTTGGCACCTGAGAGTGGCTGGCAAAGGCCTTCAGACTGGAAGTCCTTGAGTGACCCTCAGAAACCAGGGGACAACTGACCCAAGGTTCCAGTTGGAAGCCAGAGGACCAGCGAGCCTTCATTTTTATGCTTAGGGCCACGGTGGCGTTTTGGGCAGGACAGTTCCTCCTTTGGTAGGACCGTCCTGAGCATCGCAGGACCTGTGGTGCGTCCGGGACCCCTCCCCACAAAGTGCCAGTAGCCCTCCCCCCAGTCATCATGGCAGCCAGAACTGTCCCCGTAGGTTCCCAGACACTCCCAGGAGAGCCATACACGCTCGGATGAGGGACCTGGGCCAGATCCCCGAGACAGATGCCTGGTGAGGAGACGTGAGAGCAGCCTGGTTTGTGTTCCTGAGCAGCAGAGAAAGAGCAGGAGAGAAGGGGCCTTCTGTCGTTGCCTAGAGGGATCTTTATTTTGTTTCTACTGGAGGTGGGAGAATAGACGGAAACAGTGACAGATACTAATGCATTATTTGACTTGATTCTCGTCATTCCACGGAGTAAGGAAGAATCTTACCTTTTCGGTACAGATGAGCAAAGGGAGATATAAATTTTTGTGTGCAGTGGGCCCTCATCCTTCACTGGGACTGTGCTCTCGGCATTCTAGTCTGCGCCTCAGAAGCATCTAAGGCAGTAGTTGTCAACGTGTGTGATGTAGCCGCACCCACCTGGGGATTTGTTAGAAATGCGTATTCTCAGGCCCCACCCCAGTCCTGCTGAATCGGGGCGGGGGTGGGGGAGCCCTGCAGTCTGGGTTTTGAGAGCCTCAGTATATTCAGATGCCCACAAGAGTGTGACAACTGCTGACCCAGAGAGCTTTGAAGGGACGAGGTATCTGCATTTTTTTTTAAGATTATTTATTTATTTATTTATTTACCAGAGAGGGAGAGAATACAAGCAGGGGAAGCAGCAGGCAGAGGGAGAAGCAGGCTCCCTGCTGAGCAAGGAGCCCCATGCAGGACTCGATCCCAGGATCCCGGGATCCTGACCTGAGCCCAAGGCAGGCACTTAATTGACTGAGCCACCCAGGCATCACAGGCATCTGCATTTTTGACAAGCTCATCAGGTGATTCTGGGTGTACGAGTTTCCTGTGGCTGCTGTAACAGTCGCCACAGACCAGATGGCTTAAAACCGTGCCCAGGTATTCTGTCACAGTTCTAGAGGTTAGAAGTACAGAATGAGCCCTGCTGGACTTTCAAACCTGGGTGTTAGGGCAGCTTCTCTTGGAGGATCCAAGGGAACGTCTGTTTCCTCGCTTTTCTAGCTTCTAGAAGTCACGTCGCCTTCTTCCTCACGTTGACCATCTTATAAGGATGCTTTTAAGCTTTAGGGCTGACCCAGATAATCCAGGGTGATCTCCCTCTCTCCAGACCCTTGACTTACTCACGTAAGGTATCACGCGCAGGTTCTGGGAATTAGGACGCAGACAGGACCTCTCTCCGGAGCATTGACACTCAGCTAGCCCAGACTGTGGAAGTTCATGGTCTAGGCCCTGGGGGGTGAGGGTGCTTGATGCCGGCCGCAGGTTTGAACTACCTGAGGAGCTTTAAGAAAACAAACCTTGCCCTGCCCGATTAATCGAGTCTCTAGAATCTGGGGCCTGAGCTTTGTTATCTTATCGAAAGCTCCCTGAGGGACTCTCAGATCCAGGAGCTGCCCCAGGGGGAGCTCTGGGAAGATTCCTGCTGCTGCCTGACAAGTGGAGAGCTCTACAGAGTACAGTAAGCGTTGAGGAAAAGCCTTCTCAAAAAAAACAAAACAAAAAACTGGCAATTTCAGGAGGTGAACTCTATCTTCAAGAGGGTGTCTCCTCATTAGAATAACATCCTGACTTTGTGCTGGGAGGTCTGTTAAGTAAAAGCGATGGGTGTTCTGAGCCCTAAGGTTTTTCCCTGACCAAAACATCCCATTCCTGTGCTAGTGTACCAGAGCCACCCTAACAAAGTGCCCCGCACTGGGTGGCTTAAGCCACAGAAATGTCTGTCTTCGGACCCTGGAGGTGGGAAGGCCAAGATCAAGGTGGGGCCACAGGTCAGAGTGGATTAGGGCCCTTCCTGTGACTTTGTTTAACCTTAATTATCAAAGATCCTCTTTCCAAAAATCGTTACAGTCTGAGGTCTTGGGTGCTGGGGCTTCAAGATAGGATTTGGGGAGGGGACCGGTACAGCCCTTAACTGTCACCTGCAGGGGCGGCTTGCAGAGAGGCGCGGCTTATCTGAGATGGAGCCACCAGCAATCTCTGTGCAGGTTTTGGACAGGCCACCCAGCCTGAGACATTTGGCCACTCTCTCTCCCCACAGCTGGGCTTCCGGGATTTTACGAGGCCCTGGGAGGCTCAAAGCCAGGTTGGCTCCGTAAAGGGAGAACTTTTGTCTATTGCGCTTGCCAGATATGGCCGTGGCCACCAGAGCCCAAGGCCTACAGTGCTCAGGGATCAACACCAGCTTGAGCTCTGGTCCTCTTGCCTCATTGGGAGTTTGAAGCACTTAGAGGCAGCCCACCTCCCTGGCATGAGCTAGCCTCAACTGCTTGGGCTTCTGTGTTTTGAAAATGCCATCGTGGAGTGCTAGGTTCTTTAAGGTAGCATATCCAGGCCTCAAAGTGATGGTGAGGGATTCCTGAAACCAAGTGGGATATGTGAGGTCTCCTGGGTCCAGGTACTAGGGGAAATAGACACAGGGTAGGGGTTCATAGGAGCCCTTTCAGCATTGCTGGACATAACCATTCTGGCCAGGGTAAGCCAACATTTAGATAAAGTGCTTTTACACTCTCAGGGAGGAAGTCAAACCCTCTTCTCTTTTAAAAGAAATTGATTCAGTGGTCTGGGAAAGTGTGGGATGAACCAGTAGCTGTTAAAAGTTGGCAATGACCATAATTGACCAGGGGTTTTCTGTTTCAGAATGTTATCTCATGTAAGGAAGTCCTGGCTGGGCAGGATTGGCCCAGAAATTCCATCCCAGTCCTCAAATATATTTCTAGGCAGTCTAGGATAACCTGGACTAAAGGGCTGAAGCTTCTGGCCCAGGAGGCCTGGTAAGGTCTTGTCGTTGCTTCCTGAGTGTGGATGAGGTCACTGATGGGAGAGGCCCCTCCCTTTTGAGGTGTTTGCTTAGATCCCTTGCTCTGTGACCTTGGCCCAGAACTTGACCTCTCTGAGCACCAGTTTCCTCAGTACATGGAGAGAGTAAAACTTTCCTGATGGGGTGTGATGGAATAAAGGACTCCAGAGGATATTGGGAGATAGTTCATCATAGCAGTTGAGCGTGACCTGGGTTCCCAATCTGGCTTTACTTCTTATGATTTGTTCTTGGGCGAGTTTCTTACTTTGATGCTTTTCCTTTGTCTTTGGGAAAATGGGTGTAATACTGAAGGGCGTATCTTACGGGGTGGTTGTGAAGATCAAGTGCGGTAAAGCAGCTGGAGCACTTAGCACAGTTCCTGGGACATCTAAGTACTCAGGCACAGTGACTGTGTTATTACCAAGGCAGGTACTGACCAGCTATTGAATTTAGAGGCTCCAGGTGACACAGAATTAGGCCGTGGTACTCTGGGAGTTCCTTCCAGTTGTACTTTACTGTGGAGCCAGCAGGTGGCGACATTGCCCCATCCTGGCACTGATGGCCTCCCTCTGCCGCAGGAAAATGGTTAGAGGTCCATTTCCCCGTGTGGCAGTACGCAGTTGCTACACTTGTCCTGTATACTTTGCAAGATGTGATTTTCTGTAAACAACTGGAGCCAGTTGGGTGACTGGACATGCTCGCCTACAAATAATTCCAGTGCCAGAGACCCCATCCCAGTCTCTCTGGGGAGCAGCAGCAGCTCTTGCTTTCATGCCCAGTACATGTTCCTCTCGGAGGGCTGAGTTACCAGCTACCTAATGCAGTCATGCAGCCGGGGTGCTGTGGACTGAAGCTTGGGGCTGCTGAGTGTGGGCTCAGGGGCACTGAACTTCGGCAGGACCCCTGGTCGGCATTTCTTAATCACTGCTGCGATGCTGGGCTAGTTTGCCCCAAACTGAGAGGTGGTTTCACAACAGAGTCAGTTTTGTTGTGTATGTACAAGTGTGAGAGTCCAGTGTTAAATCCAGAATGTGAGATGCCATGGCCCAGGGGACATCCAGAAACAGCCAAGTCCAAGTGGTAGTAAGCCTTAAAAAAAAAAAAGGTGGGGGGTGGGGCAGAAGTTTTCAAGAGCAACAGAATCCCCCAAGATTAGGCTGAGAATAATTTCAGGGTCAGCAGTTCAGTTTTGTGACCTGGGGTGATGACGCAGGCGGGGCAGTTTATTAGCCCCTTCCCCCCCACCCCCGCCCCATGGTCTGGGGTGCCTTAGAGATGTAGGAAATGGAGGATAAAATGGAGAAGGCCGCTGGAGGAAGGGTTAGGATTGTATAAAACTGATTTACAATTTTTTCTAGTGGATGAGTATGATTTAAGTGTACTGACTTAAACGAACACTTCTGTTGACTTAAAAACTGTAATACTGGTTATTAGTCTTACGGTCTGTGGTGGAAGGTAGGAGAGAGGTGGGGTTGGCCCAGAGTGTAACCTGCTGTGATTTCAACAACGTACCACAAGGTGGCACCAACTTCAAAAACTGGTTTAGCCACTTTAGGAAGTTGTGAGGACGCTTTTCAAGTTTTGAATCGTGTAACTAGCAGTTCTTCAGTCAAATCTCAATAAATTACCCCTCTTGTGGTTTTTGTTGTTGTTGTTGTTTGTTTGTTCCCAGAAAATGGGGGACAAGAGAGGTAACCTTTCATATACAAAATCAACTTGTGTAACCCGATCTGAAAATTATTCAGGTGTTAGTGACTTCTTAACCTGGAATTTTTTCTCAAGGAGCTGCTGTCTTTCATTGAGTAAAATTTTACGCAAGTGGCAATAGATTTAAAGCTTTTCATTGAAAAAAAAATGCTCAGGTCACTTTCCATTTGGTTTCTAATAAAGTGTCCTTGCTCTAAGCTGTCACTGATAATTTAAATACTATTTTTCCTTTAGGAACTATCAGCCCAGAGAAGCCTTAATGATTTCCGTCATTTAATTTTTAATTAACAATTCAGTTAATATTTAGCTATCTTTGTAACTGTTCTTGTTTGTGTTTCTTAGTCATCAAATCAGATTAACTCTGAAGTTGTAGGACCAGGTTCCTGTAACTCAGATTAGCCCCCGAAGACAAGGGCTGATAAGTTCATCTCTGGAAAATGCAATACAACTCTTGAACTTAAAAAAAAATTCAGAACTGCCTCTGCATTACTTATTTATATTTACATAGATAGGAAGGATAGTTTGATTTTATAAATATACATGAGACTAACTTTCCATGCTCTTCCAAACTCTTCTATCTATGATCTCTTACAACTCTGTGATATTAGTGCCATAGGAAAGGAACTCTTTCTTGTTTCTTTATCAAATGGTATAATGAGGATGAAACATGACCAGCTGGGTATACAGAATATTTTCTGTCATAGAGGTCTTTTGAACATTCCTTATTCCATAACCCATTTAGTAGAGAAAATAAAATTGGTTAGAAAGTACTGTCTGCAACCTCATGCCTATATTTTAGGCTTGGTTTTGTAACTTAAGCTAGCTAAAGTATCTTTCTGTGCTAATTTGTTATTCGCATAGTTAGCACTAAATGTCATATAGTCCCAAAACATGACCCCTGCTTTGGTTAATTCTGCAGTATGGAGGGCCCTCAAATATTTATTGAATGGGTGATTGTTTTTCAGTAATGTGCAGTTTTTAAAAATGCCTGGGGCTGGGAGGAGTTAAGATGGTAGAGGAGTAGGGGACCCCAAGTTCATCTGGTCCCAGGAGTTCAGGTAGATAGCTATCACTTCATTCTGAACACCTGCTAACTCAACTGGAGATCTACGAAGAGAATAACTGCAGCTCTACAAATAGAACAACGACCATTTTCTGCAAGGTAGGAGGTGCGGAGATGGGAATCTGAGGCTGTATGTGGGAACATAAACCACAGGGGGAGGGAGCCTCTGTTAGCCAGCTACCGCAAGTGATAGAACAGCAAGCACAAAATCGGAACTTTCGGGACTCCGCTGTGGTGAGGGACTTCCCTGCCTGAAAGGTACTTAGATGGAGAAGCAGGGAGGAATCCCAGGTGGGACAGTGTGGTCTCAGGATCCCTGGGGTCACAGGAAGACCGGAGTGCCTGAGGGCAGCAGAGCTCTGAGGCATCAGAATGGGGAAGCCGGCTGCTATCAGAGAACCCAGGAGTGGCTCTCAGCTTGGGATTTTGATAAACGGAACCACGGATCTGCGAGCAGCCGCCCAGCGAGCAGCAGAAACAGCGGGACCCCCTCCCTGCAGTGTAGAGATAGAGGGACCATACCTCAGTATCACTGAAGCCATCTACAAAAACCCCACAGCTAATATCATCCTCAGTGGGGAAAAACTGAGAGCTTTCCACTAAGGTCATGAACACAGCAGGATGTCCACTCTCGCCACTGTTGTTCAACATAGTCCTGGAAGACCTACCCTCAGCAGTCAGACAACAAAAAGAAAATAAGGGCATCCAAATTGGCAAAGAGGCCAAACTCTCAGTCTTCGCAGACGACATGATACTCTATGTGGAAAGCCCGAAAGACCTACCCCACAATTGCTAGAACTCCTACAGGAATTCAGCAAAGTGTCAGGATATAAAATCAATGCACAGAAGTCAGTTGCATTTCTATACACCAACAATGAGGCAGAAGAAAGAGAAATTAAGGAGTCAGTCCCATTTACAGTTGCACCCAAAACCATAAGATACCTAGGAATAAACCTAACCAAAGAGGTAAAAGGATGTGACTCATGAAAGAAATTGAGGAAGACACAAAGAAATGGAAACACATTCCATGCTCATGGAAGAACAAATACTGTTAAAATGTCTATGCTACCCAAAGCAATCTACACATTCACTGCAATCCCTGTTAGAATACCGTCAGCATGTTTCATAGAGTTGGAACAAACCTAAAATTTGTATGGAACCAGAAAAGACCCCGAATAGCCAAAGGAATATTGAAAAAGAAAACCAAAGCTGGAGGCATCACAATTCTGGACTTCAAGCTCTATTACAAAGCTCTAATCATCAAGACCGTAAGGTACTGGCACAAAAACAGACACATAGGGGCGCCTGGGTGGCTCAATGGGTTAAAGCCTCTGCCTTCGGCTCAGGTCATGATCTCAGGGTCCTAGGATCGAGCCCCGCATTGGGCTCTCTGCTCAGCGGGGAGCCTGCTTCCTCCTCTCTGCCTACTCGTGATCTCTCTCTCTGTGTCAAATAAATAAATTAAACAACAACAACAACAACAACAACAAAAAACCCAGACACATAGATCAATAGAACAGAACAGAGAGCCCAGAAATGGACCCTCAACTCTATGGTCAGCTAATCTTTGACAAAGCAGGAAAGAATGTCCAGTGGAAAAAAGACAGTCTCTTCAACAAATGGTGTTGGGAAAATTGGACAGCCACATGCAGAAGAATGAAACTGGACCATTTCCTTACACCACACACAAAAATAGACTGAAATGGATGAAAGACCTCAGTGTGAGACAGGAATCCATCAAAATCCTAGAGGAGGACACAGGCAGCAACCTCTTTGACGTCAGCCGCTGCAACTTCTTCCTAGACATATCGCCAAAGGCAAGGGAAACGAAAGCAAAAACGAACTATTGGGACTCCATCAAGATAGAAAACTTTTGCACAGCAAAGGAAACAGTCAACAAAACTAAAAGGCAGCCTACAGAATGGGAGAAGATATTTGCAAATGTCTTATCAGATAAAGGGCTAGTATCCAAATCTATAAAGAACTTATCAAACTCAACACCCAAAAAAACCAAAAAAATCAGTCAAGAAATGGACAGAAGAAGACATGAACAGACATTTCTCTAAAGAAGACATCCAAATGGCTAACAGATACATGAAAAAATGCTTAACGTCATTCGGTATCAGGGAAATACAAATCAAAACCACAAGGAGATACAACCTCACACCAGCCAGAATGGCTAAAATTAACCAATCAGGAAACAACAGGTGTTGGCAGAGGAAGGGGAACCCCCCTCCTACACTGTTGGTGGGAATGCAAGCTGGTGCAGCCACTCTGGAAAACAGTATGGAGGTTTCTCAAAAAGTTGAAAATAGAGCTACCCTACAACCCAGCAATTTGCACTACTAAGTATTTATCTAAAGGATACAAACATAGTGATCTGAAGGGGCACGTGCACCTGAATGTTTATAACAGCAATGTCCACAATAGCCAAAATATGGAAAGAGCCCAGATGTCCGTGGACAGATGAATGGATAAGGAAGATGTGGTATGTATACACACACACACACACACACACACACACACACACACACACAATGGAATATTACTTGGCCATCAAAAAAACCCCAGGAAATCTTGGCATTTGCAACGATGTGGATGGACCTAGAGATATTATATTAAGTGAGATAAGTCAGTCAGAGAAAGACAGATACCATATGATTTCACTCATGTGGAATTTAAGAAACAAGAGATGAACATGGGGAAGGGAAGGAAAAATAAAATAAGATGAAAATAAAGAGAGAGGCAAACCATAAGAGACTCTGAACTCTAGGAAACTGAGTGTTGCGGGAGGGGGGTAGGGGGCTGGGGTAACTGGGTGACGGGCATTAAGGAGGGCACGTGCTGTAATGAGCACTGGGTGTTATATGCAACTAATGAATCACTAAATTCTACCTCTGAAAGTAATTTTTAAAATTGATTAATTTATTTTTTATTAACATATAATGTATTATTTGCCACAGGGTACATGTCTGTGAATCATCAGGCTCACACATTTTAAAAGTAACTTTTTAAAAAAAGCGACTGGGGCTTAGCAGGAATGGAAATGAGTGTATATATATGAATAAATGAATTTGCTTGAAGTAATGATTTTGTTTCTAATGAAAAATGACCAAATATGTTGTCTTTTTATTGTCTCCTTCAGATTGGAATAATTGGTGGAACAGGCCTGGATGATCCAGAAATCTTAGAAGGAAGAACTGAAAAATATGTGGATACTCCATTTGGCAAGGTTAATATCCATCCATTTAGTGGAGACATGCCAGCTTTTTCCTTTCTTCTTGCTGGTTTGATTTTTATGTAAAAGAAAAATATATATGTATGTGTATATATATACACATACATATATACATACATACACATACATATGTATATATATACGTATATATGTATTTGGGGTGGGGGGGTTACGCCTGGGTGGCTCAGTCAGTTAAGCATCTACGTTTGGCTCAGGTCATGATCCCAGGGTCCTGGGATCAAGTCCCACATGGGACTCCTTGCTCAGCGGTGAGCCTGCTTCTCCCTCAGCCTGCCACTCCCCCTGCTAGTTCCCTTTCTCTTTCTCATACAAATAAATAAATAAAATCTTTAAATACATATATATTTTTTTACTGCTTTTGTCTTGGAAGCCAAGGGCTGTCTGCCCCAGGCTGAGAGGGCCCGGCAGTCCTGTCATTGGGTTCTACCGGCTGAGACAGAGTCCCTAAGAATGCCTTGGACCCCACAGGATTGAGAACATGCACACATAACTTCTCAGTTTTTATCTCTAGAAGCCAGAGACTCCTTTCCGAGATAGCAACTGTACATCTTCAGATCACTGCATTCAAATTAGCTTCTAATTTAGGGCCTATAGGTCTTCCACGTTAATTATGCAGACATATGGCAAACAGGAACAAATAATGCAAAGTGGCCTTTTCTTAGTATACCCGGGCCCAAGGGGCGGGGGGGTGGGGAGGGAGGTGGGGATTTCTTGAGGATCCAGAAAGCAATAGCATGACTGAACTGGAAATAAAACACTCCTCCTTTTCTATTAAAAGGGGGCTGCTGCTTCTCCCAGCTCCTGTGTCATCCAGCTAGCATGAGATGTCGCCTTCTCCTAATTCCATAGTGCTATTTCCAGACACAGCGTTTCTTCTGGTCCTCCTCTGAGGATCCCTGTATCCCGCAGTTGCCGCCCAACCGTCCTTTCCAACCAAGGCCTTCGACTGACCTCATGTTCTCTACGTCCTGCTCTCAGCTTGGCTCACCTCATGGTCTCATGTTTTCTGACCCCTCTCCAGTTCTCAGGACCTTCCCCTCCATTATCTCAGGTCATCCCGTGGCCGTCTTAGACTTAGTGAACATGGCAGGTGGTTTTGGAGCTGAGTTCTTAAATTCTGTGACAGTTCCCTCCTCCCTGCATTGAACTCTCACACCTGTTCTCGGACCTGCCAGATACCCTCGACGCATCTGTATTTGACCAGCGTGACACCGGAGTCCCCTGGGGTGTTCGCTCCAAATAGATCTTACTAAGTGGTGCCTGCCCACGCCTCTGAGGCCCCCTCCCGCTCCTGTGAACCCATGCCTGCGGAGGGCTCGGCGTTTATGGGGGGATTATGTCAGTCAAATCTGGACTCTCTTACTTCGTTCAAGTGTATCTTCCAAGTTTCTATGGGTCCTGTTGTGGCCGAACGATTGAAATGGCCGTTATTTAAATTGTATGTGAATGTTTCCAAGTCATTGCATTGTAACCATTCTTCATTACGTTCAGCCTTCTGATGCCTTAATTTTGGGGAAGATCAAGAATGTTGACTGCGTCCTCCTTGCAAGGTAAGATATTTTAAGCTTTTTGAATGTTGCTACTAAAGGAGGGTTTAAATTTAACCTAAATCCTGGAGAGAGTAACAGCGTGGGCTTGAGTTTTTAAGGTTGGTAGACTAAGAGCATCTCGTCACCTTTATTTACTGCTTAAGGTTTTGGTGTAAATTATAGTGACTTTGGAGGTCAGAGAGCTCAGCCCACTCCCCTTAGGCTGGGAAAGCGGTTAGAATAATCAGTAGGCGATAGAAAGGGTCTGACTAAAATTGAAGCTTCTAGTTTCAGTTCTAACTGCGAGAGGAGAGGTGCTTTCCCTTGTTTATTATATTTCTTCTAATTAATAACATAAACTGCCTCATTCACGACCCCTTGTGTGGTAATAGTCACAGGTTTGCAGGGAGTGGGTTCCTGTGGTACCCACACGCTGTGTCCTTGACAAGACTAGTGCTGTTCCACTATTACGGGGGGTGCAAATCAGGTTTACCACGCAGTTGGCAATTAGACCACATGTACTAGTGTTCTCATGCTGTGAACAAATTACCACAGGTTGAGCCGCTTCAAACACAGTGCCCCACGTTTTCTCAGCATCGGGAGTGTGGGCACAGCTTAGCCGGCTCCTCTGCTCAGGGTTACCCAAGGTCACACAAGGTTTTCTCAGGGACTTGTCCTCTTCTGGAGCCCCAGGTTCTCAGTCAGGCTTACCTGCGTGTTGGCAGAATTTAGTTCCTCACAGTTGTAGGCCTGAGGCCTTCAGCTCCTGTAGGCTTGTCCACGGTCCCTGTCACGTGGTGCCCTCCTGTGATAGTGGCTTGCTTCCTCAAGGCCAGCCCGAAGGGCTCTCTAGGGCGGGCTGGCGAGGTGGCCCCTGATTGTGGGAGTGACCCCCAGCACCTTTGGTGGAGCCCATTGGCCAGAAGCAAATCTCAGGTCCACTTGCAATGGAGGGAGAAGGGAATTACAACACTGAGCATGAAAATGCGGATGAGCCTAGAGTCTGTCTGCCGCAGGACATTTTTAAAACAGAAGTGATTTGCTGAATTCAGTGAAACTAAGTTTTAGTTTCAGATGGTCACGTGGGGTCGATTAACGGCAACCTTCTTTGTTGGCCCGTGGTCATTGCTGGAGGATTGATTCAGTTTTTTTCCAGGCTCCAGGAGAAAGTAGCTGGTGGTGGGGCCCTCCGGTGAGGGTTTTGTTACACCTCTGCCCATCGAACTGAACTGTGTTGGACCATGAACTGTTTGCCCCTCGAATGCAAGTGTTTCTTGATGGCTTTGGGTTTTTGAATTTCTTTTGAAAATTTTTATTAGTGTTTTGGAGACCAGCCTTAGGAAAATGCAGACGCTGCGCATTCAGTGCAGTGTCTTCTGACCACCTTCTGAGAGGTCATCTGTGCCTGTCTGAAATTACGGTCAAAGCATTTTGATGTTTTTCCCAATTCTGTTGGTGAACAGAAAAGATATTAAAGTTTTTCTTCTCCTATTAACATGGGATGATACAAGAGATAGTTAATAACAACCCTATGGTGCAGGTAATATGATTAACCATTTTCCAGGTGGAAAAAATTAGACTGAGAGCGCTGAGTGGCTCTGGGGAGGTCACATCACTAGTAAATGGCAAAGCTAGGATTGAACCCAGGTACTTTCACTCCAAAGCCCAAACTTAATCATCATTGTAGAAAGTGAGATTTTTGCACGTTCTCCTACTTCCTTGAAAGCCTGTTTCTGCATTATCACCTGTAAAGGACACTGGACGTGACACTTGGCCTTTCCGTGGCGGACCATTACACCATTGTATTGGTAGTTTTTCAAGCAGCCCAGAATGATTTTAACTCTTGATGAAATACTGCTTATATAAATCTATCACCTAACATGTGAATTTTTAAAAATAATTTTAGAAATTGGGTTCCCTTGACTGGCCGTTTACTGGCGCTCCTGGTCATGTTCTGCATCCCAGCGAGGAGCACAGACAAGGGCCTCCCTCTCGGGGCTGATTCTAGTGGGAAAGATAGACACAGAAAAGGAACTGTAGTTTGAGGTACCCACAGAGGCTAGAAAGAAAAGGGGATAGCAATGTGACTTTGACTCAGTGGTCATGGAAAGCACTTCTCTGTGGAGGTGACATTGGATTGGAGACCTCAACGGGCTGGAGACCTGAGCAGAAATGATCGAGGAGGCCGGTGAGGCTGACTCAGGATAAGAGCTGAGGTTGCGTTAGGACACTGGTGCCCAAGTGACATGAGGGCCGTGGTTAGGTGTCTGGATTTTTTTTGAAGTGTGGTAGGAAGCCGTTGGTGGTTATATTAGTTTGCTCGAGCTGACACAGACTGGGTGGACACAGAAGTTTGCTCACAGTTCTGGAGGCTAGAATTCCAAGATCAAGGTGTCAGCAGGATTGGTTCCTTCTGAGCCTTGGAACTATTCCAGGCCTCTCTTGTTTTGGCTCGTGGATGGCCATCTTCTCCCTGTACCGTCATACCTTCTTGCCAGTGTGCAAGTCTGTATCCACAGATTTCCTTCTCTTGTAAGGACACTGGACTGGGGTCCACCCTAATGACCTCGTTTTAGCCTCATTACCATATTGAAGACCCTCTCCGCAAGTACAGTTGTATTCTGGGGATTAGGACTTTAAAATATGAACTCTGGCTGGGGCCGGGGGGCACCATTCAGCCACTAACAGTGGTCATGCGTGAGGTGATGAGTTCTTGGACGAAACCTGCAAGTGTCCTAACAGCTGGCAGCTCTTAATTATTTTGCAAGTTTATTTGTTAATTTATTTGGGTGATCAGACAAAGGAATGGAGAGAGTCAACTGGAAACTTGAGTTTCTCCTTCGATTTTGTATCTTTCTTCACTGGCACCACTTGTTTGCTGTGTTGTGGCTCGTGTGAAACCATCTGCCTCAGATTCTGGGGTGTCGGGGCGCCAGAGGACAGACACAGTACGACTTCCGTACCGGCTCTTGATAGAAAAATAAATACATACCACGTAAAGGTGGCCTGCCCTTGAAGACCGAGTGGTTTGTATTTACAGTAGGCTAGTTATGCCCTGGCCTCGGCCCATAAAAGTGCTTTGAAGGAAAGGGCTGGAAGGCGCTGCCATAAACTGAGTTTTCTCTTCTAACAGCATTCGAGTGCCCCGCTTTCTCACTGGCTGCATTTACTCCTTCCCACAGGCATGGGAGGCAGCACACCATCATGCCTTCTAAAGTCAACTACCCGGCCAACATCTGGGCTCTGAAGGAGGAGGGCTGTACACACGTCATAGTGACCACGGCCTGTGGCTCCTTGAGGGAAGAGATTCAGCCCGGCGATATCGTCATTATTGATCAGTTCATCGACAGGTGAGCAGGTCCTCGAAGGTGCTTGAGGCTCGGGGGGGAATCATTCCCAGCTCAAAGGGAGGTTGTGTGGGGGCCTGGGAGAGGAGCGGAGGGCAGGCCCACAGGATGTGCCCGAAGCTGTGCATTGTGGGAAATGGTTAAACGGCTGCAGACCAGAGTAAGGATCAGCTGTCCGGTGACCAGTCCCCAGCTCTGCCATTCCTCAGTTCGCTGTGGTCTGTAGTGTGACTCGATGAGAACTCTTGTAGACACAAGCAAATCGCTTCATGTTTCCTTAGTATTCACTGTCTAGACACCGCTCCCCTTCTCCCTGTTGTCTCGCAGACTTTTTTTAAGTTGGTTTTTTCAAATAAGAGTCCGGGGGGTCCACTCATGACACGAATGAGCTAATAATGTTTCAGCCACCTCCTTTTTCCCTTTTTCTTGTTGTCCTGTGGCATCCCCGGTCCGTATTTTACGGACTGCCTCCATAAGTGTCATTGTCTTCCCTGACCCTGTGTTTGCTGTAAACCAGTCAATATCTCTGGAGGCCTGATGAGAACCAGGTTCACATTCTTGGCAAGAACCCTCCCTCCTGCATCGTATGGGCAGGCATGTAATGTCCGGTTGTCTTTACTACATGGTGTTATGATCAACCAGTTGGTTCAAGAGCTAGGGACATTTTTATTATTTAATTGTACGAGTAATATATAATGTTCCTTTACCAAAAAAAGAAATCAGCAGTAATAGACAGCCACGATCCTGAGCTTTTTCTGAATTTAAAAATAGTTGAAGAGTGGGTCCTGTTGGTTAAGCGTCCCGACTCTGTAATTTCAGCTCAGGTCATGATCTCAAGGTTGTGAGATCGAGCCCCGCATCAGGCTCCACCTTCAGCATGGAGTCTGCTTGAGATTCTCTCTCTCCCTCTGCCCTTTCCCCTGCTCTCTCTTTCTAAAACAAATAAACAAAATCTTAAAAAAAAAAAAAAGAAAGAAAGAAATAGTTGAAATCACAAGGGAAAGTGGGTGGTCTCCTTGGGCTCCCTTTCCATTGCCCCCTGTCCCCCTACAATTTCTGGTGAAAGCAACCACCTCCCAAGGTATTCCAGACGGAGACAGGTGGCTACACTCTGTGCCTGGCATCAGTGGTGGGGTGAAGTAGCACAGAGTTTAAGCCATCTGGTGGCTCCTGCTGAAGTCCCCAGACTATCAACCTCTGTCCATCCCACCCTCCCCGTCTGCTGTCGCTGAGTTGACTCCGCACTCTCACCTCTTCCACGAGAGGAAAGGTTATTCAGTTATTCAGAAAGTTTTCTGTCCGTCAGGGATCTGTTCTAATTTAGAGTCCATCAGAAGCATTCCTGATTCTTTGTCGGTGGAGTGAAACCGTTAGGTGGAACTGTATGAAACTGACCATTCTCTAGGTTAGAAATGGTTGAATATCAGCAGTTTCTTGTGGCTCAGCCTAATAAATAATGGGGGTACACTGAAATCCTTACATGCCCTTCACCTATCATTTTTCTATTATTTTTTCAGCACTGACACTAAGTATGTATTGTTCATCTTTCCCTCTAGAACATAGGCCGTGTGAGGGCAAAGACCCTATCTGCCACTTTACCCCTAACACGCACACGCCTGTAGTTGCTCGGTTAGTGTTTTTAGAGCAATTGAATGAACGTGATCATTCGAAGGAAGAGGGAGGCTGGAATTCTTGATCAAGATCTCTGTGGTTGTCAAAGTCCACGTGTTTGGAGGTAATGACTTAAGAAAATGGTTGTATAATATGCTTGTTCAATAAGGCAGAATACATGGGGCACCTGGCTGGCTCAGTCAGTAGAGCATGGGACACTTGATCTCAGGGTCGTGAGTTCAAGCCCCACACTGGGTGTGGGGCCTTCTTAAAAAAATAAAGCGAAGTACAAAACTCCCTATTCAGGCTGATCCAGATTTATAAAGTATCATAGAAGATGCTGGAAAGAAAAGTCTGACTTGGGTCTTGAGCCTCAGATTAATTTGTTACTTAAATGGTGTAAGTGTACACACATTTGCCAGATCTTTTCCTCATACATAGTAAATGTAGATGTTTCACATACTGGCTCTTTCAAGAAAGCAGTTGGAGCAGAAAGATGGAGAATAGAAAAGAGAACCAGGGTTGAGTCATATCTGGTTTCATTCTGTCTCCACGGTCCTCAGCCATATAACCTTAAGATCTTCTGGTATCTGTTTTCTTTTATGTGCTATGTGGATAACCTGATTCCTTACTCTTTTTTTTTTTCTTTTTAAAGATTTTATTTATTCGAGAGAATGTGAGCAAGAGGGTGAGAGAGAGCATGAACAGAGCAGAGGGAGGAGAAGCAGGCTCCCCACTGAGCAGGGAGCCCGATGCGGGGCTCGATCCCAGGACCCTGGGATCATGACCTGAGCCACCCAGATGCCGCCTGACTCCTTACTCTTGCCTTGGAAGTTCAAAGTCTCTAGCCAGTGCCTTTTATGGGATCTGGCACCTGCTACCTGCCCAGTTCATGGGTGCCATTATCGTGAATGTGGCGTTTTGGCTGGAGGGGACTGTAGTTAACACTATTCTGTAACAGTGGAAGAAACATTCTCTTAAAAGGAGGATCCCTAAGGGAATATCATTTAGAAGAAATCTCAAATTTTATATCGATAGCATATTACAGTGGTAACATTTTGGATTTATTGGGTTAGATAAGATATTAAAGCTAATTCTACCTCTTTTCCTTTTTTAATGCAACTGTTAGATGATTTAAGATTGCATTAGGTGGCTCGTGTTCGATTGCTGTTGGACAGTGTTTCTGAATGATACTGCCGCTGGCTGAGTCAGTTCACCAGGCCTGGGCGCATTCGTGATTTACCGTATGTCTCATAAGAGAAGAGAATTGGCACTTTTTGCCTTATGAGTAATGGCCTTCGTGTGTTGTACTAATCATACTGCATTGTTGAAGGAGAATCAGGTTCAGGCAGGCACCTGATGCGTCCTCTCGGTGCCGAATGCTGAGCTAGAGGCTGAGCTGCCTGCAGCTAAACACCTCCCCCCCCCCACCCCCAGCTTGGGGAAGAAATCCCAGCGTTTTCGAAGCCACCCAGTGGATTATAGCCACGGGGACGGGAGCCCTGGATCAGGAGGTTTTGTCTTGGCTCTGTTTAGCCTCATGCACATCTGCGGCCCGTGACCCTCTCTTCAAAATCCAAGGTTGAGCTCCACCATCGCGGAGTCGTCTTCTCCTACCCAGTCACTTCTCCAAGGACTGATCTGGAAACACACATTTGCTTATCGCTGCCACATTCCTGGCACATTATCTTGGAAAAAATATCCTCATCCTAAAGGGGTCTTCAGAGGTTTAGAGGGATCTTTTTAATCTCCCTAACATAAATATGCGATAAAGAATCAGGATGGGGGGGCACCGGGGTGGCTCAAGTCGGTTAAGCTCCTGCCTTCGGCTCAGGTCATGATCCTGGGGTCCTGGGTTCGAGCCCCGCATCGGGCTCCCTGCTCGGCAGGGAGTCTGCTCCTCCCTCTCCCTCTGCCTGCAGCTCCCCTGCTTGTGCTCTCTCTTACTCTCTCCCAAATAAATAAAATCTTTAAAAAAAAAAAAAAGAATCAGGATGGAGTAGTGTGGCTGTTCTCGCTTAATAGATGACAGAACTAAAGCCCATTACTTCCTCTGCCCTCGGTGCCCAGCATAGGGAAGACCACCGCCAACCTGGTCCCTCGGCCTTGCCGTGCATACCTGAGAGGCCATTTAGGTTGAAGAGTGACAAGTGGCTCTGACTTCATGATTGTTTTAAAAAACATTAGATTTCTTCTCTAAAAATGGAATACACCTTTAAAGGAGTCTAATGGGCTGGAAACTGTTAAGAAAATAAGCTTGTTGTCTTCTGAAAATAATCTGTTTTTCTCTTCGCTATGTTCCTGCCTGTGAAGAGCGGAAAGCCTGGGCCTGAGAGACGGGGACTCGTGGGTGTGGCTGAGGAGAGAGCAGGGCAACAGACTGGTGGGGAGGGGAGTGGCTCCACATATTTCTGGAGTGTATTTAAAGCGAAAATAATCTTGTGTTTGTGATTAGGGCAGCTGTGGAAAGCAAAATGGATCTGGGTCTAGAATTTAAATACCAGAAGTGTGTTGTTGGTTTTGTGATTTTGCCATTCTGACTGGAGAGGGATGGGTTACTTGACTCTGCCCTGGCCCCAGGTTCGGGGCTCCATGGGCGCTGTTCTTCAAGAACCAAAGTTAAAAATAGCAGCTGATAACCAAGAACTTGGAGGAGACTCATCCATAGGAAGTGTCTTTGGTGCTTCATGCCTCCTGATGAATGGGGTTTGATGAATCCATTTCTTCCGCCTCAATGGAGGCCCTTGTTGTCAGAGCCACAGGTCATTTGACAATTCAGGATCAAACCTCATTAAGAATGGGGCTCGTTTCACTTCTGGATGGTCATTCCACAGTCCATCTGAACCCCGGAAAGAATTTGTGTGACCTTTTGTCTGTCCCAAGAGACCGTTGTGAGGCTGTTTATACTACTTACAAAGGATCTCACCAGGGAGATGCTCCAAGATTCATAATTTGGGAGTTCTTCTGTGGTACAAACCTTTGTATGTGCAGCGTGTACCTGTCACCCCTAACTACTCTCCAAGGTAGTGCAAGGTACACACGAGTAGAAGATCCCAGCAGTTCCACACGTGACCTCTCTCCTCCTCACCATCAGTCCTGATTGTTACCATGGAAAGGGATTGAATTTACCAGATATTTACAAGCTGTTGGGAAAGATGCTCACATTCTATTAAATTGTTTTTTAAAAAGATGCAGATTAGTAGGACCCGTTCATCTCACAAAGGGCTGTGAGAACTCTCTCAGGCCGTGCCCAGCAAACATACCCATTAAGGAGAAGGATGGGATTCTTACTTTTATTTATTTATTTATTTTTTAAAGATTTTATTTATTTATTTGACAGAGAGAGACCCAGTGAGAGAGGGAACACAAGCAGGGGGAGTGGGAGAGGGAGAAGCAACCTTCCCACTGAGCAGAGAGCCCAATGCAGGGCTCGATCCCAGGACCCTGAGATCATGACCTGAGCCGAAGGCAGACATTTAACGACTGAGCCACCCGGGCACCCCTGATTGTTACTTTCTAATAGTGGTCTTTATCAGGAATGTTTTACAGATAAGGACTTTTTTTTTTTTTTTTTTGACAATGAGAAAAATACAACCAAAAAATTAAGATGAGAAACAGCGGGGTGAGATCCCTGGCGGCAGATGTTTTCTGCCCAGCGCTGTTTCCACGTCGGCCTGGCGTGCCTGAGGCCCCGGTTAGGTTCTGCTGGAAGAATTCAGTGGGAGAAGCCCCAGGGTGGAAGTGTGAACATCCAGAAGTGTTTCCTGGCTCTGCCCCCAGATTCTTTTGTCACTTAGTGTCCTCACTGCGAGATGAGGCTGCTGTGCTCTGATGTCTGAGCTGCGATGTCCTCCCTCTTCGGAGAGTCCTGCGTTCCCTACACGAGGGAAAGTTTTGACTAAGCGTGGCTGCAATACTTGTTGGCTTATTCATCAGGAAAGTCCCACTGTAAACACGGCGGTAAGGGATTATGTCAGTCTGTTTCCCCCTCCCAAAGCCCTGGGCTTCCCCTCTCGGCCTCAGTGTCATGATGTAAGGTTGTTGGTGGCCGCCCCTGTCGTGGACTGGCCCGGAGGTCGGGGTGTGCTCTGATGTCCATTAATCACCAGTCTTTGAACCTCTGGGGCAGGGTGTGGATTTTTATCCACACTCGCTGGGGTTATGGTAAACAATTGCCCAGGAAGCCCTCTTTTGGCTCTTTTCCCATTCCTCTTAGCAGCTCTTTGAAAACCCTTACTGTTCTCACAGCTTCCTGCCCGTCTCCTTCACTCTCGGTTGAGAAGGTCTCCTCTTTATGAGAAAACAGAAGCTATTTGGCCTGTACTGACCATGTTCCTTTCCCTTCCTCTCACCAGTTACTTGTATGCCTGTCCTCCGTCATCTTCCTGCCTACACCTGTCCTGGGAGCCGGGGCGGCTACTCCCATGTTCCCGGGACTTCCCACGTTCTGCTCCGCAACCTGGCTTTATTACCGCCTCGCCTTCTGTCCCTTCTCTTAATAGAGTTGCTGATAAGCTTCCAATTTTTGAGTTACTACTGAGTGCCACAAATCACTTAATCCTGTTCACCACGTACGAGGGTAGTTTTCCCGGGTTGTAGTCGAGGAAACTTTTAAACCTCAAAAATCTCGGTCATTTGCTAGTAAGTGGGACCTGTGGAGTCTGAATTCCGTTAGTGTCCAAAACCTGTGACCTCAGGGTGCCTGGGTGGCTCAGTGGGTTACAGCCTCTGCCTTCGGCTCAGGTTATGATCTTGGGGTCCTGGGATCGAGCCCCGCATCGGGCTCTCTGCTCAGTGGGGAGCCTGCTTCCCCCTCTCTCTCTGCCTGCCCCTCTGCCTACTTGTGATCTCTCTCCCTCTGTCAAATAAATAAAATCTTTAAAAAACAAACAAACAAAACCTGTGACCTCACTTGCCCCTCACACGAAGACTCTCAGCCCTGCCCTCCCCCTTCACTGTCACAGTGGCCACTAGATCCAGGACAGGGTCCCATAGATACCTCATGCTTTATCATTCAAGATTAAATTGTCCTCCTTGGGGGGCGCTCAGTGGATTAAGCGTCTGCCTTCGGCTCAGGTCATGATCCCAGTGTCCTGGGATTGAGTCCCGCATCAGGCTCTCCACTTAGCTGGGAGTCTGCTTCTCCCTCTCCCCCTGCCTGCTGCTACCCCTGCTTGTGCTGTCAAATAAATAAATAAAATCTTTTCTAAAAAATAAATTATCCTCCTTAGATATCTTCTAACCCCACACTCTCCCTCTCACCCCACCCCGGCTCCCTGTTCCCTGCTTGGAGAATCACTAGGTTGATCAGCAGTGGCGCTGCCGTCCACCTGGCAGCCACTGCCGTGGCTCTGTGTCACCCCTGCACGGAGAGTCCGTCTCCGGGTCGTGCCCGTGTGTGCTTTGAACCACCTTCTGTTCTCCGTCCCCACGGCCTTCATCTGGTCAGTGCTTTACTTCCCATCCCTTTTTCTGCCCAGTGCCTTCTGCAAAGCCAGTTTCGAGATTACTCCCTGAACACATAAGAGAAACGAAGACATGACAGGAAAGTGTTGGCGGGGCGCCTGGGTGGCTCCAACTGTTGAGTGTCTGACTCTTGTTCTCAGCTCAGGTCTTGATCTCAGGGTTGCAAATTCAAGCCCTACATTGAGCTCCATGCCCAGCATGGAACCCACTTAAAAAAAAAAAGTGCTGGAAATGGAGCACCCACACGTCTCTGGGAGGCCTTGCCCCAGAACCTCATTGTCGGTTGGGGTTTTTAACCGAGCAGTGATTAGTACAAGCTCAGAGTTCACAGCACAGTCTAGGGGGAAGGAATGTCCGAACAAGCTCTGTATGTAGAAGACCTCAGCTCTTCCTGTGATATGATGTCATTTTTTCCTAGTTCCTTTTCTCATCGATGCTGATGATCTTTGACATGTACTTAGAAATATCTTGCACCTCTGCCGTGGTTTCTTCCATTGCCTTCGTACTTAGTATCCCTGCCCATTTCCCTCTCCCCAGTGAAGTATTAATGTTTATTATCTGGTTACATCTATTCTTCTGAACGTGAACTTGTTATTTCTGGATAATTTTGAAGTGAAAGAAAGTATTAAGCTCTTCCCACATGTCAGATGCTCTAAGGTCCTGGATAATTAACCTTCACATACCTATTACTGGTAGAGATAGTTACAGCTCTCTTTGTTTTTTACTTTTATCTTCTTTTCAAAATTTATTTATTTTTAGAGAGCGAGAGCACGTGAGTGAGGGGCAGAGGGAGAGAATCTTCAAGTAGACTTTGTGCTAAGCGCGGAGCCCGACACAGGGCTCCATCTCACCATCCATGAGATCATGACCTGAGCCACAGTCAAGAGTCGGACACTTAACTGACTAAGCCACCCAGGTGCCCTTAGAACTCTTTTTAAAAGGCAGTCTGACTCAGTAAGGTTTAAAATATGCATGCCTTTCCAACGAGCCTTCCTTTTGTGGTTTGTAGTTCTAAGAATAAAAGCACCAAATCTTGTATTTTTCTAGACACATGTAACCAGGACGTGTGTATGTTGTTTCTTAAGAACAGCCTAAGGCGGTGGTTGAACAGCTATCCTGTGGAATGTGGTGAAGTTGTAAACAGGATTTGTTCAAGTTACATACATCGACCTGGGGCCATGTCCATGATACTTTACAGTGAAGCAAAGCTGCTTCTGTGTTCCTGGTGCTGCTAATTATCACAGTACCATCATGGACATACCTTTTGTGACCCCCTTGTACAGACGAGAAAACTGAGGCCCATAGATTGTTACTCAGCACGTATGTCAGAGCCAGGATTTTGCTGTTGTGTTGCTGGTCTGCATGCCCTTTAGCAAGACCTCATGAAAAGTAGAAAATAGGAAGAGAAAACTGTATGCGTTTATTAAACAGTTTTGCCTCCTCATTGGGATATAAATATAGGTTTTTCTCATTTCCTGTGGCACCATAAGCTCTCATTAGATGAAAGCAATGGAGGGGTCTTCATGACATGTGTCCAAATTTAGAAGCTCTCAGTTCCTTCTGGTGAAGAGAACAGATTCATCCCATGTCATAATGGGTTGCCATTCATGTTGTTCATGTCAAAATTTCCTCTACTTTTCCCCACTGTGGTTTTATTTATTTATTTATTTATTTTAGGAGACAGAGTACAAGCAGGGTGGGGCGGGGGATAGGGCGGAAAGGGAGAGACAGAATCTTAAGCAGACTCCACTCTCAGCTCAGAACCCAGACGTGGGGCTTGATCTCAGGACCCGGAGATCATGACCGGAGCTGAAATCAAGAGTCAGACGCTTAACCTACTGAGCCACCTAGGCTCCCCTCCCCACTGCAGTTTTAAACTCTCTTCCTCTCCCTCAGCCCTCTACCTTTCTCCTCCAGATGGGAACCTTTTGTACCCTAACTCCATGACTTAAATCTTCTAGGATTTGACCCTTCACTTATACACATGCTCACAACAGGGGCACCGGGGTGGTGTGGTGGGCTGAGCGTCTGATTTCTTGGTTTTGGCTCAGGTCGTGATCTCAGGGTTGTGAGATCGAGCCTGGTGTCAGGCTCTGTGCTCAGTATGGAGTCTACTTGAGATTCTCTTTCCCTCTCCCTCTGCCCCTCCCACTCGTGCTCACTCTCTCTCTCTCAAATAAATAAATCTTAAAATAAATAAACATACAACAGTGCTGTCCATAAATACGTGTGTGCACACCCACACACGTATATACACCTGGAAATTTAGAAGGCTTATTCTTTTTTTTTTTTTTTTTAGAAGGCTTATTCTTAATCCTGTTGATCTTAAAATTATGCATATTTCCTAGAATATAAATATCCTTTTGATCTAACCAGTTGGTGACTTGGCCTTACTTTTTTTTTATGCCATCTTCTATTTGTATACTTTTAAAATTTTTAACTTAAATTGTCTTTGGTGTTCTAGAGTGTGCTAAAACTAAAATGCTGTCCAACCTAACCTGCGCTTTAGAGCACTTAAAGAGTAATACATACTTGTAATGAGATAAAATGAAAATAGTATAGGAGAGTATATGGTAAAAAGTGAAACTCTCCTATGTTTCCAGTGGGTGTATGCCTTACTATAGCCCTTTGAAGGGAAATTTGGTGAAATCTGTCCATTAAACTTGAAAATGTGGGAGGCCTTTGCAACAGTTCCTTTTCTTGATTTTTTTGAGGAACATGTACAAGATAGCTCCTTCAGAGATACTGGTTGTACAATTTTTAATTACCCAGTTTTTGTATAATAACTTAAATATACCGATATATCCATGGCCTTCTATTCAGAACTTTAAACAAGTAAATTTCTATGTGCCGATACAGAAAAGTCTTCAAGATCTGTCATCATTAACTAAATTGAGCATATTGTAGACAGTCCATATTATATACCATTAATATATTTTTTAACACACACAAGAAATATGTTTGTGTGACTCTATAGGAATTCTAGAAAAAGAACAGTTTGTCCTTTTCTTCTATCCTAGCTCACAACGTGCAGTCTTCCCTTTTAACCATCTCTCTTAGCTTTCCACACCTGTAGTCAGATACCACCGTGTTCTTCCTTACAGACACACTCTCTTCCACTGTTGGCAATGTGGTTTATTTAAGCTGCCTTCTAAGTGGGAAATGAGTTGTTTTCAGTTTCCTGTTTGTATTAACATTGGTGTGCCCCGTTATCTTTGTGTTTGTGCGAGCATCCCCGTGGGATAAATTGCTAGCGAAACTACTAGACGTCAAGGTAGCCATGACGACTTGCTATGTAGAACACTTCCACTTTCCCTCAGAACTCAGGCTTTAATGAAAAGAGGGATTGGGGGTGTCTGGGTGGCTCAGTCAGTTGGGGGTCTGACTCTTGATTTTGGCTCAGGTCATGATCTCAGGGTCCTGGGATCGAGCCCTGCATCAGACTCCAAGTTCAGCAGGGAGTCTGCTTGAGGATTCTCTTTCCTCTCCCTCTGCCCCTCCCCCAGCTCACATTCTCTCTCTTTGTCTGCCTCTCCTTCTCTTTGGGGTAAATAAATAAATCTTTAAAAAAAGAAAAAAGAAAAGAGGGATTGGGAGGATTTTATTTGTTTCATTTTGGTTTCTTAGAAACTGAGTTTGAGTTTATCCATGCGTATTACTATTTAGATATCTTTTAAGTGACGTGGGTGGAATCATTTCCCCAAAACCATGCTACTTATGAGCAGCCGTCGGCCCTGCTTTGCCAGTAGATTAACTGACTCATGATCCTGCATGCTGAGGCTTGTTGGGGACATGTGCTTCCTCAGAGATGTGCAGTTATATTTGCTTCTGCTATAGGACAAGTGTTCTTCTTGTTGCTTCCAACTCTGCTTTTCCTCAGCGGGAAATTATTAACAAATTAAATTTTTTGTTAATTAAAAAATTAATAACAACAAAAACAAATACAAATTATTTTAAAATTATTTAAAATTTATTATTTAAAAAATAAAAAATATTAAAGAATTATTAACAAAAAATTAACAAAAACTATATTAACAAAAAATATTTAAAAAATTTAAAAAACGAATATTTAAAATAATTTTAAAAAATTATTAAATGTCCAAGAGCCGACTCACGAGTCTACCAGTCAGTCTACCAGCCGATTCCACAACCTCCCAGTCAGTCTTTTTCTGGGCTTTTCGCTGTTCTGTGTGTGTGAAAGTGCCCAGTGTTCTGTCCTTGGCAGTCTTAAACTTACTTCTCTTGCTGGTACACAACACAGTTTTGCCTCCTTCGCTCTTCTATGTGCAGTGTTTTGTTCGTATGCACACTTCACTTTTCTCAGTATGTGTCCCTGTTTGATAGCCTCACACGGTTTTTTGTGTACCTTCGACTTGAGGTCCATACATGTGTCAGGCCCTGAGGTGGGCACATGAAAAGTACAGAAGCAGATTTTCCATAAATAGTGGTTGCTAGTGCTGAGCACTTGCTTCCTGTGTCTCATTCAGTCTTCACATTGACCTTAGAAGGTAGGCGGTATTATTTATTCCCCATTTTAAATATGAGAAAACGGATACAACCTGAGGTACAGAGAGAACAGATTGGCTTTTCTCTGAGGCACGGAGTTTTTGAGTGAGTGGTAAAGCCAGCCAAATCAGTCAGTCCCAGAGTCTAGTTTCCACCGGGGTCCCAAGCTGACGGGGAAGTGAAATTCTCAGTCACCTTGCCTCGCAGGGAGGGTTTGCTAATGAAGCAAGAGTTGAGGCCGACCTTCAGCATCATTTCTTTATTACTGTGGAAGCCATACTGGGGTTGACTGTATCTTAAACCACATAAGCACGTGTATCAGTGTCCTGTTGCTGCTGTAACAAATCACAGTTGACCCCTGCCCAACATGGGGTTAGGGTGCTGACCCCTGTTCGGTTGAAAATCTATGTATAACTTCTGACCTCCCAAAAACTTAACTGTTGACAGCCTCCTTTTGACCACAAGCCTTACTGATAACATAAATGATCGGTTAACACGTATTTTATCTGTTATGTGCACGTATTTTATCTGTTATGCGCATTATGTCCTATATTCTTATGATAAAGTATGCTACAGAAAAAGTGTTATTAAGAAAATCCTAAGAGAAAATACATTTACACACTGTACTATTTATGGGAAAAAATGTGCTCCATCCCCCTCAACCCTCCGCCCCCTTGATTGTAAATCCCATTGCTCTTGGTCCAAATTTCATTCAGCATTAATCATGCCTTACCGTTTTATGCTGGACAGGAGTATTGCTGTTTACCGTGGTTTAAGTTTAGGTCCTGAAACGTTTCACTGAATGTGTTGACACAAGTTATTATGTGAGTAGGACAGATAGGTGGGCAGGCTGTGTGAAGCGGTGTTTCTCATGCACTCCTTTTCCTGGATCTTGACAGCATAGCCCTGAAACCATCAGAAATATTGGTGGTAAAGTGTTCATTTCTTCCTTAGGGCCCCGCCCTTCACTCACCCCTCCAGGGCCGAGTGCTCTGAGGCTCTGGCCTCAGCCGTAGCTCCCCCTTGGGGCTGGCTCCTCGTTCGTCTCTAGCTTCCGACCTTGCTTCCGAGCTGCCGGCGGTTGTCTGGACATCTTGGTTGACTCCATCCTCACAATGCCTGTACAGATGGGTGGATGAACTACATTTTACGATTGGAAATAGAGAATCAAACAGATAACGGCAGTTGCAGCTAGTAAAAGAGCTTTGCTTAAAGAGAAAAATGTACAATGTTCCACTTGACAGAGGGAATGAACTGTAGTTAATTAGCACTGCGTGTATGTGACATAACATAAAGCATAACTAGTGCATGTTTTATCTTAAGGTCAAAGGTCAAAACAAAGAGGAGCGATTAGGCAAAGAAAGAGTAGAAAGAGAAGAGAGGGACAGAAGGTGGGGGTGTTGTTGCATGGACATTTACGGGGGTACAGCTGCTGGAGGTTTTCGTGGCCCTGTTTTCCTACTTCATCTCGGTTGTGAATGGGGATATTGCTAATACTTGACTCATGGAAGGCTGATAGCAAGCCAGGGCTGGAGTACGTGGCACCATTTTATTGGTTAGTTTCACCAAAAGAGAAAAGCCTCTATTTATTGAGGGGGAGGGTAGGATGGCCATTTGACCTGTTCTTCAGCCCCATCTGGAATTGCCTGGGGGTCAACTTGGCCTTCCCCTAAGACAGAGGACAGAGGGCTGGAAGGAGCACAGGCTAGGTTTTCATCCCTGTGGAGCACGGAGGCTTCATTATGGAGCCAGGTGGCTTTGGTGCCAGCTAAGGGTTACTGTTTACTGTATGACGGGATGGAAGTAACAGATGAATTCTGGTAGGTGGACGTGCCAGCTGTATAAATCGAACCAGTATATTTCTTCGTGCTCTTCCCTTCCCTCCTGCTTCTGGAAGGCGACATGAAGTGATCCAGCTTCCCCTGCTTTCCCTTGGTCTGTCCCTCCCCGGCCCTCCCCTCTGTAGGAAAGATGAAGACTCTCTTTCCTGTATTACTCATGAGTTCAAGTTGAGAACAATATAAAGGACACAGAAAGTGCTTTATTCTGAAAACTTCGGGTGAAAAATTGCAGGGTGACTTGGCTCTGGGTTAATTTTAGCCTCTCTTTTGAGGATTCAAAAATGTTTCACCAAGAAGTTGAACTAAGGTTTCAGAACTAATTACAGTGGGTAGAGGAACAAGCCAAATGAGGTGGCAATGAAATTCCCAAAAGTGGGGCAGGACAAACAACTCTTTTCTTCAGTGGGCCAAAGGTCGGGGGTGGAGGGCGGGAATTACCCTCATTAGAGACAGGCCCATCAAATGCAAGGTTAGAACCTTGTTTGGAACTTGACACTAAAAAAGCATTAGTTAAAAAACTAAAAACAAGTAAAAAAAATAAAAAGACATTTTTGAGGACATCAGGAAAATTTGCATCTGGTCTGTGTATTAGTTGGTATGGAGGAATTGATTTTTATCAAATGTGATCATGACATTACAGTGAAAAATCCACCTATTTTGGTCCATCTGAAGTTGGGGTGAAACGAAAAAGTCTGAGATTTGCAACCATGGAAAAGCTAACAGATGAAGCAAGTTTGACAAAATTTGCGTTGTTGAATCTAGGTAATGGATATCTATGGGGTTTACTCTGCAACCCCTCTACATCTACAATGATCGAGAATTCTGTAGTGATTTCTTAAGGGTTTTATTCAGCCTCCTAAGCCCAAAGCTGAGTTGTACCTACAATCTGCTGTGGTTGTCCTGTCGGTCACCAGACCACACACTTGAATTCCCATTGGAAACCATGTTGCCACCAACCCAGAGCCAGAAAAGCCGGACACCATCCTGTAAGCGGCTTCTCCAGCAGTTGCCTTCGGCTTATCCAGAGCTATCGATTCTAGAGTGAGGACCAAGGCGTTGACCTAGGTACTGTGCATTCACCAGCCCACACAGGATGGAGTGAGGACTTTTTTAAGAAGCAAACAAACAAACAAAAAACCTTTTCACTTTATTTTGTAGGACCACTAAAAGGCCTCAGACCTTCTATGATGGAAGTCATTCCAGTATCAGAGGAGTGTGCCACATTCCCATGGCTGAGCCGTTCTGCCCCAAAACGAGAGAGGTTTGTAGTCTTTCTGGAAGGTGCGCCAAAATAAGTCGTAAGGGCTTGGGTTGGCATCTAGAGTTCGATTCATTGGCTAATAAGCAGGTGGCCCTCTTCCCCTCTCCAGCTTGCTTCTTCTGCAAGGTTTTTAGAAGACTTTCTCTTTGTTAGTGTTACCTCCGCTACTCTCAGTCATTGATAAGCTGAGTCACTCAAAGTTGCAACCTACCTTTTTCATAGGTTTTGATTTTGCTGTTAGAATACCTTTAAAATCATTTAGAGTAGGACAGCCTATTAGTCAAGAGTGGACAGTCTGGAGCCAGATTGCTTGGGATCAAATCTCTGCTCTTGTTCTTAATAGTTGTGTCTTGTGGGACAAGTTACTTTAATACCCCTGGGCCTCAGTTTCCTCGTTTGGAAAATGAAGGTAATGATAACGTGTACCTCACAGCACTGTGTGAAGGATAAATGAGTGAGTCATGATTTATAAAGTGCTTTGAGCTGTACATGTCCATTATGAGACATCCAACAACTGCTAACTGCTTTTAAGAATTCAGTTTTTGATCATCTGTAAATTGTCAGATTGGCATCATTGGCCTTTGAGCTGAGTTTGGCTATTACTGTCCAGCCTTCTCTCCAGGATTACAGTAAAATCTTTGAACTAAGGGGGTAGCCCTTTAGTGGAATTACCTAAGCATTGTACTCATTCAGATAGTTTTAAACACCTGCATATGGAAAATAGAAGATTTTTTGCAGCTTTTGTGTTCAGCCCTGCGTAATTATGTAAAAGTACTTTCCTTATAGTTAACAGCAAGGGCTCCTTAACCTCACGGTGGTCTTAAACAAAAATCTAGACTCTGAAGTCAGGACTCAGGGGGAGCCTTTTCAGATAGACCACTGCTTGTTGATTCTGATTTGTGTGAAAATACATTTTTTATTTGTTTAAAAAAAATGGCAGGTTAAGTTTGTATTTGGGTATTTGGGATATATATGTTTCCAGGTAGTTATCAGCAGAATATATCAAAACGTTGCTGCTAGTCTTCCCTCTGAAACGCAGATCTGTCCACGTAATAAATTTGCTTTCCAGGGGTAATTAGATGTATATAAGATTCTTGTCCATTTCCAAATGGGGACAGCTTGGGAAGAAATAGACCCGGGAGAGAATAGGCCTGAGATCATGTTCCACAGAAAACACTGACTTCAGGTACTAGCAGTAGAAGGAGGGGAGGGGAAATACTAATGATGTATACAGAAACATGCAAATGTGGTGGCTTGGCAATTGGGATTGTTTCCAATAGCAGTTTGGCCTCCCTTGAGACCACATTAACTCAGCTATTCTTGGTCTAGGCAAGCCAGGCGGGACCCCACCCTCGCCCCACGTAAAACGAAAAGAATGTTAGGAAGGGCAGTTTAAGAGAATGGGAGCCACCTGGGTGGCTCAATCGGTTAAGGGTCTGCCTTTAGCTCAGGTCATGATCCCAGGGTCCTGGGATCGAGCCCCTCGTCGGGCTTCCTGATCAGTGGGGAGCCTGCTTGTCCCTCTGCTTGCTATTCCCCCTGCTTGTGCTTGTGCTGTCTCTCTCTCTGTCAAATAAATAAAAAATTTAAAAAAAAAGGGGGGAGTGCCAGGGTGGCTCAGTGGGTTAAAGCCTCTGCCTTCGGCTCAGGTCATGATCTCAGGGTCCTGGGATCGAGCCCAGCATCAGGCTCTCTGTTCAGCGGGGAGCCTGCTTCCCTCTCTCTCTCTGCCTACCTCTCTGCCTACTTGTGATCTCTCTCTCTCTGTCAAATAAATAAATAAAATCTTTAAAAAAAAAAAAAGGAAAATAAGCCTTCGGAATATAACTTTGTTCCTACATACTCTGAAAGAGATTTATAAATATTGTCCAGAAACGTAGAGTAGATGGTGTTGCCCTTGGCGATGATCACTTTTACGTAAAACATTCACATGACCTTTCATGTATGGATGAGGAAGGATTGTCAAGGTGGATTGTCAAGTGGTGAACAAGATTTCTGCCACTGTGTTACATATAAAGAGGTAAATATGACAATATTTAAATATAGAGCGATTTTAGAGAATTGACCCAAAGAAACTGGTGGTTTCCCTTGGGGAGGTGAACTGGTTCCCCAGAGCATGGGTAGAAAAAATATTTGTCACATATGTGGGGTTAATATTTTGTCCCCTGTCACTTCTACCCCCAAAATATTTTCACCTCTAATCATTTTAGGAGGTAATCGGAAGCAAAGTCTTTGAGAGTCTAGACACATAAAATATGTTTAGCTTGGTGGTCCAATATTGCTAATACATTTGAAGGATGGTAGATTCAGGAGTTCCATTATTATTGCTCAAAACATGCAAATGAAAGCATGTTTGCCTCAGACCCAGAGATCTCTCAGCCTGTGGTTTGTATTGCTGATACATGATGTTGGAGTTGCCTGTTCTTGTGGTTGCGGGAGTGCAAAGTGCTGGGTCAGGTGATAAGACCCCAGGGTCTGTCTCTGTGGCTGGTCCACATCCATAATCCTTCACTTCCTCTGCCTCACCCTCACGACACCCCTCGCCCCAGGGGGATGTGAGAACTGAACATGCCACAGCCCAGTGGACAAGGTGGTTGTGATATACCTCCAGTCATCTCTGGAAGTACTGAAGATGGCCAAGATATACAGCTTGGTTATCAGGATTTTAAAAGACATTTAGGGCGCCTGTGTGGCTCAGTGGGTTAAAGCCTCTGCCTTCGGCTCAGGTCATGATCCCAGGGTCCTGGGATCGAGCCCCGCATCGGGCTCTCTGCTCAGCAGGGAGCCTGCTTCCCCCTTTCTCTCTGCCTGCCTCTCTGCCTACTTGTGATCTCTCTCTCTGTCAAATAAATAAAATCTTTAAAAAAAAAAAAACATTTAATGAAGATGGGACTGGGCTGGCTATATTTTAATTTGGGAGTGGGAGAGGGAGAGGTGAAGGAGGAGTGATTTAGGCCCTCGGAATTTATAACCTGTACTCAAAGGGAAAGTTTTTATTAAGCATAATCTTATTTTCAGCATATATAGTATAAATAAACATGATATACTATCAACTTATTGTCTGTGACTTGTCACGCTTCTAAATTTGGTGTTGCCAAGGCTCTTATTAAAACTCTTTCTCCCATTGCTATAGCATGAAAATTATTTTTAAAGAAATAGGTTAATTTGCTTATGTGGTTCCAACATGTACAGGCTAGACTTTGGCCTAAACTGGAGCCTTTATTGATGTTGAGTCACACCATTTTATATATAAAGTACCCCAGGAATCTTTGCCAGTTATTTGGCAAACAAGTGTAGAAGGTGCCAGGATTAGTAATTGTTAGAAGACTGGTTTAGGTTTTATCTACTGTTTATAATGTGCCTGCTCATTTAATCCTCTCATAGTACTTCTGTAATACAATCTCATTATTCCCACTTTACAGATGAGAAAATGAAAACATACAAAGATTAGGTGAATTTTTGGCAGTGCTTAAGTGGGTTAACAGTTAATTTTTTTTTATTTAAAAAGGAATGTTGAAGCACAGGCTAGAAATTAATAACCTGAGAATTACATGTGTGTTATTAATTAGTCACTGGAAAAAGTGCTTAAACTTTTAAATAAGATTTTTAAAACCCCTGCATGGCCTTGTCATTAAAGTATGATGCCATGATAAGTTTATCCCTAGAGAGACAACGGGCAAAAGAGATTATGAAGAAATCAGTTTCTTTTTTTGGAAGTGGGGAGAGGGAGAGAGAGAATCTTAAGCAGGCTCCACACCCAGTTCGGAGCCACAGGGCTCGATCTCATACCCCTGAGATCATGACCTGAGCCGAAATTTAGAGTTAGATGCTTAAACCAGCTGAGCCACCCAGGAACCCCAGAAATAATTTTCTAACCAAAAAAAGCTTCTATAAAAGTCTTTAGATTTTGTGTGTAAGACCAATCAGGAGCTTGGAAACCATTCTTTTTTTTAAATTTTTTATTTTTGGAAACCATTCTTAATGTGTGTTTGAGGAGATGTGAATAGGATCAGCACCTTAGCTCAGCCTGGGGGGTGAAGGGCTCAGACTCAAGTCCATGTTCCCAACCCAGCTTAGTCTCTTCAAGCTGCTAAGAAATAAGTGAAATTAAACTATATAAACAATTGCCTGGTGTAGAGAAAAAGCTCACTGTTTGCTCTTGTAGCTGTAAGCTGTGTGTGCAAGGGGCCAGGGGAACAGGGTTATGTGCGGGGGTGAGGATCTAGGAAACACCCTTCCATGATCTTCCAGGCTGTCTGAGGGCCTGCAGGTACTAGCCATTTACAGTCTAACGTGAGGGGAAAAAAAACCAAAATAGTAAGCTGTTAACTTATGTTTGTATGTTTTGAGTTTGTGGTTCTTTGTTTTCTAGGTCCTCATAGAGACTGCTAAAAAGTTAGGACTGCGGTGCCACTCAAAAGGGACAATGGTCACAATCGAGGGACCTCGTTTTAGCTCCCGGGCAGAAAGCTTCATGTTCCGCACCTGGGGGGCAGATGTTATCAACATGACCACAGTTCCAGAGGTGGTTCTCGCTAAGGAGGCTGGGATTTGCTACGCAAGTATCGCCATGGCAACAGATTATGACTGCTGGAAGGAGCACGAGGAAGCGGTAGGTGGAATTCTCTTCCCAACATGTACGGCCTGGGTTTCCAGGCCCTGTGGGAGCTGTTGAGAGAGTGTCTTCACCATTTGTTCTATTGTATTAGTTACAGGAAGTGCCTTTCTGCCAGGTTTTGAAGTCAGCTCTCTATATATGGTCAGGTATTTTCTTTATAGTTCTCATTGGAAGATACAAACAAAGATCTCCACAGAGAAGAAAAAGACACTTTTATCCACAGATGAATAGTACATTGTGGACATGTAGGTGTGATGGGAATCATAGTGAGACTTGGGCCTTACTTTAAGGATGAAAGTGTGTTTTGGTTATAATATCCTTATCCTGTGCTACTGGTATATTACATGTGTTTTCATTACCTCTGCCTGGTAAGGGGACTCCATATGCATATCTGTCTGTTTAACCTACTGTGACTGCATGATGTTGGTGTGGGAATATGACAGCAGACAGACAAGCCTCTGAGGAACAAATATTCTGGGGCTTTGGGGGGTTAGTGGGGGAGTACAGAGATTAAGCCAACCAATGTAAGAAAGCTCAGGGTTATAAAGAGATAGTATCACATATGATAGATATGTGAGAAGCACATATCCGGTTGACCCAACCAAATATTTGAAGTCTGGGAAGCCTTTCTGGTGGAAAGGTGGTGAGAAAGACAGGCACCCTTGGGTGGAGTGGAGAGGAGGGAGGGAGACAGCACCGGTAGACTATGTAAGTATTTCAGAGGGGAGGTCAGTGAGAGGTTCTGGGCAGGAAAGATGGCGAGGTCCAGCTGGTATGTGAAGACACTGGACCACTTGAGTCAGACTTCCAAAATAAATATGCTTGCTGTGGAAAACTTCAAACGTCGGTAAAAGAGAGGCTAGTATAATGAACCCCCAGTTACCCATCACACAACATACCAGCCACAGCCAGCCTTGTGTCCTGTATATGCTCCTGCTCACTTCTCTCTCCCCAGCCCTCATTATTTGGAAGTAAATATTTTTCCAGAAGGCCTTTTTTTAAAAATAAAATAACAAAATAACTACAATACCACTATTGTGCCAAAATATATTGATATTAATTCCTTAGTGTAACCAAATATCCAGACTATTTATTTATTTTTAAGATTTTATTTATTTATTTGACACAGAGAGAGATCACAAGTAGGCAGAGAGGCAGGCAGAGAGAGGAGAAAGCAGGCTCCCCGCTGAGCAGAGAGCCCGATGCGGGGCTCGATCCCAGGACCCCGAGATCATGACCTGAGCCAAAGGTAGAGGCTTTAACCCACTGAGCCACCCAGGCGGCCCTATCCGGACTGTTTACATTTTCCTTCTTGTCTTGTATAACCGTTCAAATCAGGGTCCCTTATAATCCACATATTGCATTAAATGATCTGCCTCTTAAATCTCTTTTAATCTAATATTTCCCTGTCTTTTCACTCCTTGCATTTCACTTAAAGAAACCGGATCATTTGTCTTATCCCCTGTCTCATTTTAAAGTGGGGGGTGGGGTGGCTCACTTGGTTGAGCGTGTGACTCTTAATTTCAGGGTCATGGGATCCAGCTCCATGTCAGGCTCACCACTCCGCAGGGAGTCTGCTAGAGATTCTCTCCCTCGCCCTCTGCCCCGCCCTCTGCTCGTGTGCGCACGCGCGCGCATGCTCTCTCAAATAAATAAAAATCTTTTAAGAAATAAAATAGAAAAAGGGCCAAAATTACAGTCAAGGGGTTTTAAAGTAAAGAACAAGTACGGGGGTGTCTGTTGTGAGCACATTAATGGGAGGTGACCTTTTCTCCTTTCCACCATCTCAGAGCGGCTTGTTCCATGTCCATTTGGCTGTAAAACAGTAAGATATCCTTGCTGTCGGTCCATCTATGTATATGGAGTTTGGTGGGACTTCAACACAGGTTCTTTGTTTTGCGCGAATACCTTGTCCCGACTCCTCAGTGTAATAAACCGTTGCTGACTACTGGGGTATTTTGTGTGTAAGAAACTTCCAGATCCTGACACAGCATCATCTCTGTCTTGGCAGCTGTGGTCACCTAAGGGACAGCTCAGCCTCATGGCGTTGAGAAGCTGCTTCCAGTTAGCAGGAGGCTCCAGCCTCTGCCACTCCCTGAGAGCAGGTTGCTTCCTGCCTGTGGCTTTCTGCTCAGTCTGGTGACATTTGTCTCCTCTGCAGAGCACATGGTGCTTTCCTTTACTACGTGAGGTTTGAAAAGCAGTCAGTTGGAGCCACTTGAGCTGAAAGCAGAGAAACAGCTGTGTGTAAGCGGGAAGGCATGAAGGCAGATAATGCTGAGTGCCACAAGAAAAGCACAGACGCAGATGGCGTCATCAACCAGCCATGCATGTCACTGCTTTAAACCAGATGTGCAGCTTGGTGTGGTACAAAGATTTTCGAGTTGCCGACACCCACCTTCAAATTCCTGTTGCTCCATTTACTTGGAACACTGGCAAGTTCTTTGATCCATTTACTCTTCCATGGGATGGAGGCAGAGGTGAGGGGTGGAGGTTGTTTTCTTACAGTTCTGACCTTGCAGGCTTTCTGGGAGAATGAGACCAAATCCTGCATGTAGAGCAGCTCCTGTAGAGGGTGGTCATCACATGGCCACTGTGATGGGGGGGCGGGTGAGGGTGTGCAGAAATGCTTGAGAAGAGAACTTGACATTTGAACTGGACATTCAACAGAGGGTTAGATTTTACTGTGAAGAGGTCAGTAGAACAGGCATTTTGGGTGGAGCCCAACAGCAGGAAAAAAAAAAAAAACGAGAAAAAGACAGATCAGAGTCTGTATAGAAATACCAGTCGAAGGAAGGGGCACCTGGATGGCTCAGTTAAGCGTCTGCCTTAGGCTCAGGTCAAGATCCCAGCGTCCTGGGATCGAGTCCCACATTGGGCTCCCTGCTCAGCCAGGAGTCTGCTTCTCCCTTTCCTTCTACCCCTACCCCCCCCTTGCATTCTCTCTCTCTTGCTCTCAAATGAATAAAATCTTTAAAAAAAAAAAGAAAGAAAGAAAAATATCATTCAAGGGAAAAGTATAAGAAAAAAAGTAAATACGAGGTAAATTTCTTAGATGCTGCATGAGCCTGCATTGGAAGACTGCTTCGGGCATGCCTCTGCGTGTACCTGGCAGCACTCATCTGGTCACTACATTGATTCCCACAGTGATGGGACTCCCACCTTCTCCAGTTCTCGTCAGTTTTTTTCTAAACACACCTCAGTGTTTGTGGGACGGATCTAGACTGTATATGAACTCCAGGAAATAGAAAGGTGTAATCTTTGCACCCCTGAATCTCAGATACCCTTGAGGTGTGACAAGTACTCTGATCATTGATTTTATATTCACAACTTTTTTCGACGTCCTATGAAGCAATTTCAGTCGTATACAAACGTTGATGATAGTATGAGCTTTTGTAAATCAACATCCAGCTTCAACTATAACCGCTTAGGGCCAGTTATATTTCGTCTGGACTCTGATCCATGATTTTATCCATAAACATCTAACATAACCACGTTATCACTGTCACATTCCAACAGTAATTCCTTAATACATTGAAGCAGAGTTCATGTTTCTAGCTATCTCAGGTATCACAATTTTTTACTTCCAAATGTTCTGAAAAGAAACTGGGTTATCTGTCCTGTAGAGTTTCCCACAGGAAACCTTCTGGATCGCTGAAATCCTCTCCTTGGAGTAGTTTGACAGATTTCTCAGTCCTCTATGTTTTCTGTAAATTGACAGCTGGTTCCAGAGATTTGATCCAATTCAGATGTCAAAACTAGTGTTTAGTTTTCCTGTCAGGAAGCTCATTAAAGTGGATTGTTTGTTTGGTTTGGGATTTTTGTTGTTGTCCTGTAATATTAGCCGCCCATCCATTAATACATTGGGAGCTGTAGAAATGATGATACTCTGATGCCAGCATTTCTCTTTATTAGCTCAAAGGCTTCTCAAGAAGAGCCATGTGCTTATCTTGTGATTGGTTAGCTAGTGTGGCAACAATTTTAAGACTGGAATCCATTTTACTGTGGACGCGAGGAGAATTGGCCACATCTTTCCAGACCATGCTAACACATTATACATCTGAGATAGTGTCTGAGACATTTATATTGAAAACCAGCAGTGCTTTTCAGAGATGTCATTGGGTTTCTCCAAGACCTCCCCCGCTGGGACCAGGCCTGCCTTGAAAAATGCAGAGCTGGTGCTCAGGGGATTGGAATTGGCAAAAACTGACTTTACAGATCAAGTAGAAGCTCAGGAAAATGTTCTGCAGAGAGCAGTGGGATTATAAATTGCTAGTAACATCCTGTGCTGTTGTTTCTCTAGGTTTCAGTGGACCGGGTCCTAAAGACCCTGAAAGAAAATGCCAATAAAGCCAAAAGTCTACTCCTCACTACCATACCTCAGATAGGGTCCATGGAATGGTCAGAAACCCTCCATAACCTGAAGGTAAGTACCCTCGGCCATCTGCAAGCAGACACTTGCACAGACCGTCAGCTGCCTTTCTCTCTTACTTGCATTTCACCCTTGATCCAGCTCGTCGTGTGTTTTATACTAGTCTAGAAGTTCTCTACAAGTTTTCATGCTCTTAACCACCCTACTAACCAATGTGAAGTTGAGTAGTTATATATTTTGGCAAGTAATGCAAGACTTGAAAGTTGAGGTGGTGAGAGTTTTAGTATCTAGTCTGCTAGCCCCTTAACATCATCATGCTTTGCAGGGTATCCCTAAGTCATACTTTAGAAGGTTGAAAGTGCTTGTTCTGTACATGGCTTACATTGCTGACAAAGCTGTTTGCTCTTTGGCAGACCCAGGCAAAGCGTTGGCAGCCTTTAAAGCCAAAGCCCTAATGGGAATACCAAAACGGTGCCAAGAAATGTCTGCTTAGGGTTGATGTTGTATCACACTAAGACAGTGATTAATGATAAACACAGGATGGGTTATAGATTGGTAGCTTTTCAACTCTAGTATTAATTCCCAGAATATAATTTAAACTGAGTGCTAAAGCTCAGAGACGCATGATTTTTATTTGGACGTTTTGTGACTCTCTTGATTAACCACATTGGATAAGGAGTTGCCTCAAGTCCATTGGATATTACATTCCCCTAGTATCCAGGGAAGGGAGCCAGCCTGTCCTAAGGTTTAGAACACACCTAGACTCTTGGATCTTATGACAAGTAGGTGAGGGAGGATTTGAAAAGTTGATAAAAGCCCTCCCTACCTGAACTGCTAACCACCAAGGAGTCATGGAGTGAGAGCCACAATTTTAGTGTGATGAAGACACTGGGTGGTGGTCAGTGATTGACAGCTGCTGGGCACTGAGGAGGCATGATATTACTGTTCACCGAGTGCCTGGTGGAGGTGCTCCAGCCCAGCCGATTTCAAGCTATCAATACAAAACCACTGATACAGAGCGGGTTCTCGCAAGCGGATACAGCAGGCTGCAGTACTCACCCCTGTAACAAGGTATCTCTCAGCCCTACGCCCTGGCCAAGTCAGGAATATTGGAACTTGTATTCTGTTTTTTCCCACTAGACTTTAAGTCCATAAGGGACAGGAAACACATGTGTTGGTTTCAGCCTGTAGACCTAGGAGCTAAATGTTCTTTAATGAGTAAGTGATAGCCCCTCTTTCCCCCATGAAGTGTTTCATTGTAATTGAAATACAGGCAAGCCTTATTATAATTATGAAGAAAGGGGAAACAAATTAATTTCTAAGAATTGAGGAAAGTCAGTTTAAACTGGAAACCGTTATATTTCCCTGAGTGCAGTGCAGGAGGACAGCAGGACGTTAGCTTGTCTAAATAAGCAAGCTATTGATTATGGGAACTATGACTCATACTTTTCCTGCTGCAAGGGCTAATGTCACCTGCAAGATGTGATGGGCTGTTGTGGGTTTTTTTTTGTTTTTTTAGGTTTTTCAACTGACCCCATTTTAACCATAGCCTTTGAATTTGAAGATAATTTCTCAAGCAATAAATTTATTATTTCAGCTTCATTTTTAAGTAAAAAATGCTTGAATGGTAGAAATCCATGTTCTCCTTTCCTGTGAAGTTTCTGAAAGTATGTAAAAATAGTGTTTCTGTATGCATTTTTAAAGAGGGTTAATATGTGTAGCTTTCATCAGATTCTCAAAGACATATATGATCTAAAGAAAGAAAATGAAGAATTGCTGCTCTAGATAATACTGAGAATCATGGCCTCCATTCTGTTGCATTAAGGAACACCCTACTAATAACCCCCTATTCTGGGGTATTCTGGGGTAGTGTGTTCAGTCCCCTCTACACTGAAATGTGTATCATCCATTCACTCATTCATTTCAGAAACACTAAGTGAGCACCTGCTGTATGGCCAGCTGTGGTTTACAAAGATATATATAAGACTTGGAGTTATGAAGAAGATTCTATTATGTTTAGAGATACTAATGTACTAAAATTTCAAGAATTTTTTCCCCATGGGATAAAGTGAACGACAGAGGTTGATTTACATTAATCCAGGTTAGAGGTTGGTGTATAAAACCTATCCTAGTGGACGTGAAAGGGGGTGGAGGTCCAGGAGAATCTGAACAGCCCTCTTGAGATAAGTACAACTCACTCTACAGGAAAGAAGAGAGAGGAACTAAGAGTTAGGGGCTGTCACTAGTCCCACATCTGGTTGGTTGGTTGTTTTTAAGGTTTGGTGAACTTGAGAATTTCCTGGGGAGTTTATTGAAAGTGTGTATACCATGACTCCTCAGTCTCTGAAATCAAAATCTGGTTTTTAAGAAGTACTCCTGATGATTATCCTGATCTTCAGAATCACTACCTACAGCAAATGCTTGGTTAACTGTGACCTGTGCCTGTTTTCTTCCTTTTAGAATATGGCCCAGTTTTCTGTTTTATTACCAAGACATTAAACTAGCATGGCTGCCTAGGAGACAAGACTTCCTAATTCCAGTCATTCAAGAAATTTCGGCTTAACTTGGAGAAAACATGGAAAAGACATGCAGCCCTCATGCCCTTGCCTGCTAAGGAAGAACATGATAAGACAAGATATGCATGTATCAGAGATGCCTTCTAGAAGGCTTAGACTGCTTCAGAAAATGACCAGTAAACGTGGAAAAATTCTGACACTTCAGAAAAAAAGATAAGACCCCATTTACCCTTTCCCCGGTAAATTTGTAATAATAAGGGTAGGAGATAACATCCAGTTTCCTATGTTACCAAGGAAATATGAAGAAGAAATGGGAATTCTTAGGCTGTTTATTGGTGTTACTGTAAATTTGTGCAGTCTTTTGTAGGGCAGTTTGCTAAAACGTATCAAAAGGCTTAAACATACTTATACCCTTTGTGCTGGTTACTCTACTCCTAGGAATTTATCTTTAAAAAATTATCAGAGATACAAGGAATTATATATAAGGAAAGATGTCTAATAAACCATTAGTTATAATAGTAAATATTCAGAACAATCTGAATATCCAACAGTTGGAGGTAAATTACAGCATAGCTCTAAATGGATTGTGAAGCAACCAACTAAAGATCATGTTTTCACATATTTAATGTCCTAAAGAAATGGTTGCTCTATAATATGAAACGAAAAAAGGGTATGCGCACACATTTTGCATTGCTGTTTTGTTTTAAAGTTCTACATTAATGCACAAAAAGACCAGAAATGGATATATATATATAATCTTTTGTTACTGTATTTGGGGTTGGGACACTGAATCATTTTCATTTTCTTTATATTTTTCTGTGTCTTCACATTTTTCTACAATGAATATAATCAAATAATAAAGTTGTCTTAAAAATAAAAAGGTCCAGTTTTGTTTTTTTTTGTTTTTTTTTTCTTCCAGTTCTTGAAAACATACTGGTGTGAAGCAGAGTTTAAGATGGTAATTCTAAGAGGAGTTCTGTTTGAGTTCTGTCTTCAGATTCTGCTTAAAAAGAGGATCATTAATAACTGTATAGTGAGAACGATACTTGGTCCTGCAACAACTTGAGAAAAGCTGGGTGTTTAATCCTCAGAGAGTCTGAAACTGTAAGAGACTAGACACAGATACTACTGTGTCAGGTATTTTTAAAATTAATATCTGACCTTTGTTTCTACTTTTTATGAGTTGATGAATTATTTTATATGCGTTAGTGGTTTGGAGTGTTTCATAAAATGGAAGCTTCTTCCTCTGCTTTTTGTTGTTCATTTTATAGGAATGTGTTTTGTTTTCTCTCACAAGGAGGTCCTTTTTTTTCCTCAGAGTTACTACTACTGTTCCCTGTGGTCTGTTACTGGGTCCTTTAGTCATATAGCTTGTCTGTTTAAAGAGTCTACATAAAGTCAGTGTGTTTGTGTCTAGGAGACTGTCTTCAAGAAAATAAGCTGCTAATTGTAAACAACAAAATAAACCGGTTACCCCCCAGCATTAATATTGAGCTGTTTGGGTTACGTGGAATTATGAGTCTTGCGTTGCCCAGTGCAGGGATCCAACCCTGGTTGCGCATTAGAGATACACAGATGATAGAACCGACCTGAACCGGCTTAGGGGCTCCCTGTCCCTGTAAGCCCTGATGCACTACTCTGTAATACCATATATACCTTCTTTCCTCCGTTCTTAGTACATGTCTGAGGATGTCAAGGCAAAAACATGTGGGCATTTTTTTGCTGCCTTCAGAAAGTACAGTTCTCCTCCCGCGGCTTTCAGGGGTGTCTTTCTTGATGCAGTAGCCCTTTCTAGCAACCTCATTTTCAGACTTCTCACATGGAGTATACTTCTGTTTTGCTGTTGTTACCCATCAGCCACTCCTTATACAAAGCCAATATAATCTTCCAGATACCTCATTCTTGAGGACTTTGCCGACCATTTCTTCCTGGATTGCTTTTTACTTACATCATCTTTTACTGATTTTTGGGTTTTTTTTTTAAGCTATAAAATTAAGTGAACACGGTGATCGGTTTGAGTATTTCAGAGTTTCCCCAGTGGATTATGGGCATAATGGAAAAGTTGTAGCTTAGTGACTTAGCCCTTTGGAATACTGCCAAGTTACTGAGACGAGCACTTGCATCTACGTAGAAAACTTTATTGGTAATGCATTGTTTTGCATTGTTTTTCATAATTTTGTGGATGAAACAGAATAGTTCATATGTAGAGTGTTAACCAAAAAAGATGGAGAAGGCTGGAATACCAGGGTTATATTTGAGACCTGAAATGTTTTGCACATTAGCCCCAGTGCATCCTGGAGTTGTTTATAATAGGCAAAAGCTTGGGAATGGCGAAAGTTCTCAATGGTGCCATCTAAGTAAGGTACGTCAATTCAAATAAATGATGCATTTATCTTTATGCACCAGTATGAGATCATGTCTGGTTAAAGTGGAAATTAGAAAAATACGTGAAGTAAAATAAGAATGCAGTTCAGGTGTGTGGATAGCATATTTATGCTTTATGTTCACAGAAAGTTTCGTAAGAAGCTTAGTAATAGGGGTGCCTGGGTGGCTCAGTCAGTTAAGCATCTGCCTTTGGCTCAGGTCATGATCCCAGTCCTGGGATCAAGCTCAGTGTCAAGCTCCCTACTCACTGGGAAGTCTGCTCCTCCCCCCTCCTTCCGTCCCTCCCCCCCACTCGTTT
>CM052892.1:41313295-41350119 GCA_028534135.1 Potos flavus | reverse complement strand
GGTGCAGCACCACGAGCGTGTCCAGGAAGCCCTCCCGGGCCGCGTCGTGCACGGGTCGGGTGAGAGTGATGGGGTCCGCGCAGTTGGGGTCGGCGCCGTGGAGCAGCAGCAGCTCGGCCACGCGGGTGCTGCCCATCATCATGACCTGCCGGAGAGAGCAGAGTGGTCAGGGCAGGAACGGGTGGCAGGGGCAAGATTAAATAAGCTATTTGCGAAGCCCCCACCCCGTGCAGATGCCGGTACAAGCCGCAGGTGTCTAGTTACTCTATTTGCTTTCAGTTACCAACTCCCTTAGCCAGTTCTCCTACTCATTCCATTTTTCTGTACACACTAAATTCCATTATATTCTCCAAACTTTTGCGGAGTTCCAGCCACACACACAACACTGCCAGAGGCACAGACAATAACGAAAAGGTGAGAGACAAACTGACTTTCAAGCCTAACCTCCTGTATTTCCCCTCTCATTTTGATACAAAATTATGTAAGGCCCAGAGATTTTATATGGTTTTCTGCTGTATATCCAAGCCCAGAACGTGGTAATTGTTAAAAAAAAGTGAAAATGAAAACAACAACAAACCTTTAATTCTCGTAAAACTTTTAATCTCTACTTGGCTTCCCAGAGTGTTAAAATTTACTTTAAATATAAAATGAGCTTTGTCTAACCAGACCCCAAATTCCTTCTTGTGGTAAGCTAAATAATGCTCCCAAAGATGTCTACTAACTCACATTCGAAAGCTGTGAATATATTACCTTACATGGGAAAAGAGACTTGGCAGATGTGATTAAGTATTTTGAGGGAGATTAACGTGAGTTGTCAGGATGGACCCAATGTAATCATAAGTTTCCTTATAAGAAGGTTATAGAAGAAAGAACTAAGAATGGAGGTCAGAGAGAAGACGCAGGGGCCAAGAGCCAAGGAGTGCTAATGGTCACTAGAAGTTGGAAAAGACAGGGAAACAGATTCTCCCCTAGAACTTCCAAAAAAAAAAAAAAAATGCAGCCCTATGGATCCATTTTAGACTGTTGACCTCCAGAACTACAAGATAATAAATTTATGTAGGTTTGAGACATGAAAGTTGTGGTAATTTGTTACAGCAGAAATAGGAAACTAAGAAACTTCCCAAGTTTACACTCTGAGATCAAACAGGAGATGCTCCCCATATTTTGTTCATAAATCATCTTTGAAACAAAGTCATTACCCAAGGGGAATTTTTAAATAATATCCACAATCACAGCAACCTTAAAATTTGAGTGTTGCATGGTGGATAGTGAAGGCAAGCAATTCTTTTTTAGGTTGACCATTATTAGATGATATTAGCTGGACAATAGTGACTATATAAAGAGAAATTCTTTTTTTAAACTACATTCTACATTAAACATGAATTATTTAATTTCTCTAAACCAAGGAAACATAATAAGTTATATTATAGTGGTTGATTCTTGTCCTGGAGAAAGTGAAACTGATTTAATTTTCAAAAAGAGAGAAAATATAAGTGAATCAAATTACAGCTACAAATATAAAAACTCTTGCTGTGGATTAGAACAATTCACTATTTTATTTTTTTTATTTTTTATTTTTTTGAACAATTCACTATTTTAAAAGAAAAATTTCTCTCACACCATTACTTTTTCATCCAAGACTTCTAATAGATTATGGGATCAATTTCTAGAACAAAGGGGCCACGCCCAAGAATGCCATAATCTTTTGGGAGCTCTACTGCAAGTGCCAGAACTAGAAAACACATGTCTAAAACCTGTTCTTAGGAGAAGTCAACCTCCATGTCTATACATAATGCAGGTGAAAATATAATAGATGAAACAGTCTGTTTATCCAATGAAGCACTTCATTATTTAACTGATTGTACAGGTTTTCATTATATTTGAAAGGAAATGAAAGGAAACCTAACGTTTAAATATTTAAATCTAAATAGCAATCCAAAGCAAAAAGAAAAAAATCAATTAAATGAATTTTTGTAGAGTGCTTAAATCCATTTGGTAAGACATTAACCTTAATTAAAATTTTCTATAAACTAATTAGTTTTATATTAAACACAAGTTTGGTTAGGATTCTAAACCAAAATCATGCCCCCTTTTCTCTATGTTCTTATCTTCCCTATAAATTGTTAAAACTAATTATCCAACTTTCTTTTTTCTTTTTTTATTTAAACACATAAAGTCTCTTCTAACATATTCCAGAACTTCAAGGTCAAACTCACAGTCTCTGAGCAAAATTTTAGAGAAATTAGGAATTATGCATGCATTCTTTTTAAAGGACTTATGCTCTTCTTCTGCCATCACACAACCTCTCTCCTCCCAAGATCTTTTCACACTTCAAATTCCAAATAATCTCAGATTTTAAGGCATTTTGGCTTTATTTTTATATCTGTATTTTAAAGTATAAAATTTATCCTATGTAGCATAGTTTCAGGAAAGGAAGATTGACTTGTGAAATCTGTGAAATTGCAGGTACAGTACTTTCCTTTGTCTTGTTATGCTGGAATTTGTGCAGTAAGCCTTTGTTTCACATACATTTTATTTTTCAGAATCAGAAATCACTGTCGACACTGGGAATAAAACTAGGGTGGTGACTGCCAGGAAGAAATCGTTTTTTTAGCCTGGATTTAGGAAGTTGGCTAAGGCAAACAACCACCACAAATACCGAACACCCCCCACCCCCACTCCTACACACAACTGAAGTGAGGAGGGGAGAAACGACATTTTTGAACAGTGGGGAATTGAAAACTCTGTTCCAAATAAGTTAATCTATAGCAAGAAAGTAAAAAAATAACAAAAATAATAGGAGATACCTTCAAAATGGTAACTAAATTGACGACATTATTTGAGGCAAGATCACACAAATGTTTTTCTTCATATATATCTGTCTGTGTTACCTAAATTCTTAGAACAAGCATATATTTTCCTTACTCGGTTAAAGTAAAAATAAACACAATATATAGTTGCTTCTGAATAATTTCAACAGGTATTTATTCAATTTACATGGCAGAAGGTTTCCACTGCAGTCCCCCCCTAGAAAGGAGGATGATCAGCTCCCTTCGGGGATCTTTGAGTTCCGGGCTAGTGGGCCCAACAAACCTTCCATTCTTTAAAATCTTGCTTTTTACCGCAAACTTTCGCAACCGTGTATCAGATAAAGAACATACCTCGGACTGTATTAACACGAATAGGTTCACCACCACCACCCCGCCCCGATCTCCATACCACTCTAGGGATCTGCACCCCACGTGCCTCATTCCTCCGTGGCTTCCTAAGCTCCCAGAACGTGGACACGGGGAGGTATCGGCTCCAAATTCCACCTGAGAAGTCACCAAGAAGTCTCCTCTTTACGGAGAATCGAAACGCTGGCCTGGTTCCGACTCCCTTACAAACCTTGTGCTCCAAAGTCGCCCGCCACCCCCCACCTTCCCGCAGCAGGCCGGCTCACCCACCTGAATCGGGCTCCGACCCTGGCGGTTCCGCGCGTTGGGCGGCACCCCAGCCTCAAGCAGCGCCCTCACCTCGTCCGCCCGGCCCCGGGCTGCGGCGGTGGCCAGCCTGTCTGCGGAGGGCTCCATGCTGCTCCCCAGCGCTTGCTCCCCAGCGCTTGCCCCCTGGCTCCCTCCCTCCCTCCCTCTCCTCCGCGGCGGCCGGGCGCCAGAGGCCCGCCCCAGCCTCTCGTGACCAGCCCGCCCCTCCTCTCCTCCGGGGCGGGCGGAAGCCACCCCCAGACTCTGCCCCTCGCCTCCCCCTGCGGGAGTCTTTCCATCCTGGAGAGCGCCGTTCTGCTGTTTTCCCGAGGAGGCGCCCTTCGCTCTGAACTCGCTGTGAACGTGACCCCCCCCACACCGAAGTCGCCCCACCAGGGGCCTCTGCTGTCACGGCTCCGCGGCTCGCCCGCGGGGCTGGCGCCGGGAGCCTGACGAAGCCGTTGGGGGGAGGGAGCCCTGGGGCCCTCCGCCGCCGCCCCCACCCCGCGTCCCCCGCCCTCCTCCGGGCGCAGTGCCCCCCCCCGCCCCCCAGATGAGACGCTCGCGGTCTCAGAGCGAGTTCACCCGGTTAAAGCGACTTTGCTCTCCTGTTTCCGTCCTCCCCTGTACAGCCCCTTGCATTTGAAAGCCGCACAGGATTCCTAACCGCCAATTTCGAACCAGGGTGTTTGATGTCGTAGGCAAAGTATTGCTTCCTCTTTTAATCAGAAGAAAGAGCTAACTCCTCCTGGCAAGCAGAGCCCTTCCGAGGATCGGTATCACTGGTGCCACTACCAGGCTTCCCTACTTTTAGATAACTCTCCCCCTTCCACCATTCAACACCTGGGGTCGCGTGCTGGGTCCACCATGCTAGAAATCCTTGCTCAACTTTCATTTTGGAGTGTCTGCCCACCCGCCAGCAGCCTATCCTCACTACACACACACACACACACAGACACCTGTAAAATGGATGACGAGGACGAAGGTTTCCTAAACTTGTGCAATGCCTGGTACTAGTGCCTTGTACAAGGGCTGGCTCCGAGAAGATGAGGTCTATTTAACAGGGATGGTGGCTATTTCTGCCAACAAGCAGATAGGAAACTGGCGGGAGAGTCATTGGGCTGACACACTCTGCTCTTAATAAATAATTACTCCTAGACCAGAAAGAAGTGCTCAGGGCTCTAGAAACAGAACTGCTTAGTGAGTCAATCACATTCACTTCGAGTTCAGAGCGAAGGCGCCTCCTCCTCGGGAAAACAGCAGAAAGGCGCTCTCCGGGATGGAAAAACTCCCGCTTCTGTCCCGCCTCCCACATCTCTTTCCTACTGGAAAAACCTCACAATTATCTTAGTTATAAAATGGGAGGCTAAGAGGCACCTGGGTGGCTCAGTGGGTTAAAGCCTCTGCCTTGGGCTCAGGTCATGATCTCAGGGTCCTGCAATCGACCCCGCATGGGGCTCTCTGCTCAGCAGGGAGCCTGCTTCCCCCCCCTCTCTCTGCCTGCCTCTCTGCCTACTTGTGCAGTCAGACGCTCTACCACTGAGCTATACCCCCACCTCTGCCTACTTGTGATCTCTCCCTCTCTGTCAAATCAATCAATCAATCAATCAATCAATCAATAAAGGGAGGCTAAATGTGGTCCCTACTTCACAGGGTGTTGTGAGTTTTAAATGAATTAATGAACATATAAGCATTTAGAACAGTGTGGCATATCTTAAGCTAATACCTTAGCTTTTGGGGCGCCTGGGTGGCTCAGTGGGTTAAAGCCTCTGCCTTCGGCTTGGGTCACCATCTCAGGGTCCTGGGATGGAGCCCCACGTAGGGCTCTCAGCTCAGTGGGGAGCCTGCTTCCTCCTCTCTCTCTCTGCCTGCCTCTCTGCCTACTTGTGATCTCTCTCTGTCAAATACGTAAATAAAATCTTTAAAAAAATTTTTCAAAAAAAAAAACACCTTAGCTTTTAAATTTTCCATTTTGAGGATTCTCTTACAATCTTGCTGTGAGGCACAGAGAGTAAAATGCTTTGGATAGAATTATGCATATCATATGAAAGGGAAGGCCAAGAAGACCTTAATCACTGAAAAGATAAAGGACACCCTCCACCTCCCTCATATATTTTTTTAAGATTTTATTTATTTATTTGACAGAGAGAGACAAAGTGAGAAAGGGAACACAAGCAGAGGGAATGGGAGAGGGAGAAGCAGGGTTCCTGCTGAGCAGGGAGCCAGATGCAAGGCTCCATCCCAGGACCCTGGGATCATGACCTGGGCTAAAGGCTGATGCTTAATGACTGAGCCACCCAGGTGCCCCTCGCCGCCCTCATATTTAATGAAAAGTTAGAACTAAGAGTATAAAAACCAAAAGAAAATCCAGCATGGTTCTAATTTTACCTGTGGTTATTACTTTTTCCTGTGGCTAATATATTTTAAAATATATATTATTTTGAAAAATTGGATCACTCAGGCTTTGCTGATGCCTTAAAGCACATGCTTAATCTGCCTACTAGATAACACAGCCTACTCAAAAGTTATGTTTCAATCCCTGGTTGACTTCTCTTCAAGTCCCCAAAATACTTTCAATTGCCGTTCAGGCAAAACATGGAGTTTTAAAATGATACCAGTTGGGGCACCTAGGTAGCTCAGCCAGTTTAGTGTCTGCCTTCAGCTCAGGTCATGATCTCAGGGTCCTGGGATGGAGCCCCAAGGCCAGTGGGGGTCCCTGCTCAGCAGAGAGTCTGCCGCTCCCTCTGCCCCTCACCCCGCTCCTGCTCTCTCTTTCAAATAAATAAATAAAATCTTAAAAAAAAATAATAAAATGGGGGCACCTGAGTAGCTCAGTCATTGGTCATCTGCCTTCAGCTCAGGTCATGATCCCAGAGTCCTGGAATTGAGCCCTGCATGGGGCTCCCTGCTTGGTGGGGAACCTGCTTCTCCCTCTCCCACTCCCCCTGCTTGTGTTCCCTCTCTCACTGTATCTCTGTTAAATAAATAAAATCTTTTTAAAAATAATAATAATAAAATGATGCCAGTTAAGGGGCATCTGGCTGCCTCTGTCAGTAGAGAATATGAGTGTTGATCGCTGGGTCAGGAGTTTGAGCCCCCCATTGGGCTTAGAGATTACTTAAAATAAAAAATGACGCCAGTTAAAACACTTCTGGGATATAAAATCTGTTCTAAAAAATGAATTGCTGTGCTTTCTATATTTTCTTCCAGGTACTTCTCAGTTATCTGGGCAACAATGGTGTGGGAAATTCAAACTGATTGAGAGCATAAAATTATTACTGTAGCTTAAGGTATGGTATGATAGGGAAGGAGAAGACAGTGGTTGTGGTATTGGGAAGGAACAGATTTCCCTTAAAATGTGTCTGGCTTTTAGACCAGTATCAAAATTAGCTTCCATCACTAAAATAATGGCTCTTAATCTTGGAGCAGGGGGAGTAGGCCTTTGATAATCTGTTGAAAGCTATAAACCCTCTCCTCAAAAAATAAAGTATGCCATAATTTTTTAAATTAGTGTGTTCAGTTACATATGTATTTTTAAAAAAGATTTATGTATTTATTTTAGAGAGAAAGAGCTCCCTCCCACACAGGCAAGCGAGGCGTGGGGTCGGGCACAAGGAGAGGGAGAGAGAGAATCTCAAGCAGATTCCTTGCTGAGCTGAGGGGAGGGGGCTTGATCTCATGACCCTGAGATCATGATTTGAGCTGAAATCAAGAGTCAGATGCTTAACTGACTGAGCCACCCAGCGAACCCTATCTGCACATGTATTTCTGAATATAACTTTCAGGCAATTCAGAAGTTCTTCTAAAACTCAACTATGGATTCCTACTTGAGAACTCATTAAACTCTTACGCAATATATTGGACTACTGTTGTTGAAGGAAATGCGTGAGGGAACCATATAAAACAACCCTTGGATGAATTATATATAGACATGGAGGCCGACTTTTTCCAAGAACAGGTTTTAGACAGCTATATCCTAGCTCTGACACTAGTAGAGCTCCCAAAAGATTATGGCATCCTTGGGTGTGGCCCCTTGGTTCTAGAAATTGATCCCATACTCCATTAGAAATCTTCTTTAGGGGACGCCTGGGTGGCTCAGTTGGTTAGGCAGCTGCCTTCGGCTTGGGTCATGATCCTAGGGTCCTGGGATCGAGTCCCACATCAGGCTCCTTGCTCGGCAGGGAGCCTGCTTCTCCCTCTGCCTCTGCCTGCCACTCTGCCTGCTTGTGCTCTCTCTCTGACAAATAAACAAATAAAATATTTGAAAAAAAAAAATCTTGTGTAAATAAGTGGTTAGTGATAGTTTTTCCTTTAAAGAACCTACCATACTCCCAACTTACTCATCCATATAAGCTCAGACCTGAGGGCCAGTATCTCAGAAGAAATAAAATATAAAGCCCAGGATCCTGGTGCTGGTTTTTCCAGCCTCAGATTGCCCATGTCTAAAAGAGAATCATAATATATTTCATGGGTTAATTAAATGAGATGATGAAGCGAAAGAGCTTTATGAATCCTGAACTTTGGTACATATTGATATTATCATTCCCAAACTTAATTTTCGTCTTCCCTGAGACTGTCATGGCCTCATTTAGGTTTGTGCTGCCTTGGCAGTTTTGAAAATCTATGCTATGAAATTTTAACTTGGTTCCATTTTGATCCGTTTTTTAAGAAAAAGTATAACACTCGTTCGTTCATTCGACAAACTCAGAGGCTAAGGGTGGAGCATGGTGATGGTGGTGTGTTAAACATATGGGTTCTGGAGTAGGACTGCCTGAGTTCAAAGCTGTACTTTTCATCTGATGCTCCATAACTTTGAACAAAGTTGCTTACTGCATCCAGGTTTGTTTTCCCATCTGTATACGTGAGATAATAATAGTACTTGCCTCAAACAGTTGTTGTAGGTATTAAATTGGCATTACATGTAATATGTGTTGAAGAGCAAAGGGAAGCAGAGGATGACACAAGAAAATGAAAAAGGAACCAAACTTCTGGTGGCTTGGGCAGAGGCTGCATGGAGGCTGAAAGCAGACCCAAGCCTTAGAGAGAGGTGTAGGAGTGTGAAGACATAAAAGGAGGAGAAAGATGTTCCAAGCAGAGGTGAGAACATGTGAAAAGGCATAGAACTTTGGGACCACTGAAAATCATCCACTGAGATATATGGTAAGAAGCTGGAGATATAAACTCCTGGAAAAAGAGCCTTCAGAGGAGCCTGGGAGGGTTGCTCAGATTGTCAGAGGGAAAACCAGGGGTGTATGGGGTGGCAAGGAAGTGGGGACACTATGCGGACTATTTTTCCCCAGCTTAGCTGTGATAGTTCATAGCAATATAGTGCGACAGGAGGCAGGTGGAAGGGTGGAGAAAGCCTAAGCACACACAAGGAAAGGTGCCAGGTGAAGAGAAGGACAGCTAGAAGGGAAAAAGGGAAGTTGAGGACCTAGGAGAGATAAGGTATTTCTGAGGACCCGAGGTCCCTAAAAAGTCAGGGAGAAATGGAATATAAGGCACAGAGAGTGGTCATAAATTTGGACACAGGAGATATAGCTGGATTTGAGAAAGGAGAAAAGGTCAGGGCAGGGAGGAAGTTGAAGCACTTCCTTTCATGAACGAAGAGGCTGGCTTGTTTGCAGTGAGGATAAGATGGTGGGTTAGGAAGTGAGAGTGAATGGCATATCTTTATCAGGGCTAGTATCCAAAATATATAAAGAACTTATCAAATGCAATACCCCCCAAAAAACAAATAATCTGCTTAAAAAATGGGCAGAAGACATGAATAGACATTTCTCCAAAGAAGACATATGGATGGCCAACAGACAAATGAAAAGATGCTCAACATCACTCATCATCAGGGAAATGCAAATCAAAACTACAATGAGATATCATCTCATACTTGTCAGAATGACTAAAAATTTTTAAAAGATTTTATATATTTGACAGAGAGAGAGCATCAGAGGGTGAGAGAGAAGCAGACTCCCTGCTGAGCAGCGAGCCTAACGTGAGACTCGATCCCAGGACCCCAGGATCCCAGGATCGTAACCTGGACAGAAGGCAGACACTTAACTGACTGAGCCACCCAGGCGCCCCAGAATGGCTAAAATTAACACGAGAAACAACATGTCTTGGTGAGGATGTGGAGAAAGGGGAACCCTCTTACACTTGGTGGGAATGAAAACTGGTGCAGCCACTCTGGAAAACAGTATGGAGGTTCCTCAAAAAGTTAAAAATAGAACTACCCTGGGGCGCCTGGGTGGCTCAATTGGTTAAATGTCGGACTCTTGATTTCAGCTCAGGTCATGATTTCAAGGTTGTGAGATTGAGCCCTGCATGGGGCTCCAGAGTCTGCTCTGAGATTCTCTCTCTCCCTCTGCCTCAGCCCCTCCCTCTCTCTAAAAAAAAAAACAGAAAAGAAAAAGAAAGAAAAAAGAAAAAAAAAAAAAAAGAATTACCCTATGATCCAGCAATCATACTACTAGGTATTCACCCAAAGAATACAAAATTCTAATTCAAAAGGATACATGCACCCTGATGTTTACAGCAGTATTATCTGCAATAGCCAGTTATGGACAGAGGCCAAGTGTCCAGCACCTGAAGAATGGATAAAGAAGATGTGGGGTGTGTGAGTGTGTATATGTATACATGTGTGTGTACATATGTGTGTACATACAGACACACACACACAGACACGTACACTGGAATATTACTCAGCCATCAAAAAGAATGAAATCTTGCCATTCGTAATGATGTGGATGGAATTTGAGAGTACACACTAAGGGAAATAAGTTGATCTGAGAAAGGCAAATACCATATGATTTCACTCATACGTGGAATTTAAGAAACACAAAAAATGATCATAGGGGAAATAAAAGAGAGTCGAACCAAGAAACAGACTCTTAGCTATAGAGAACAAACCGATGGTTACCAGGGGGAGATGGGTGGGAGATGGGGATTAAGGAGGGCACTTGTGATGAGCACCAGGTGTCGTATGTAAGCAACCACACAATCACTAAATGTACACCCGAAACTAGTATTAGTGAATCCTAAGTTGTACACCCACAACTAATATTACATTGTATGTTAACAAACTGGAATTTAAATTAAAATTATGTTAAAAAAAGGAAGTGAGAGTGGTGAAGATTTAGAATATCTGTGATGAGGAGAGAGGGATGGGCTGAGTAGGACTTAGAGAAATATTTCATCAGCCTGGAGAACCCAGCTGAGGGTGGAGATCATGACACTACAAGAGAACCTGACTATTTTACTTAAAGCCTTGCAATGATGCTACCCCAGGACCCTACAAACCAAATAATTTGGTGGAAAGGGTGGGGAAGTTTGGGAACACTGAAAATAATTCACTGGGATATATGGCGAGAAGTTGGAAAATAAAATGGAAAAAGAGCCTTCAGGGGCGCCTGAAGTCGTTAAGCGGCTGCCTTCCGCTCAGGTCATCGTCTCAGGGTCCAGGGATCGAGCCCGCATCAGGCTCCCTGCTCAGTGGGAAGCCTGCTTCTCCCTCTCCCATTCCCCCTGCTGCTGTTCCCTCTCTTGCTGTGTCTCTCTGTCAAATAAATAAAATCTTAAAAAAAAAAAAAAGAGAAAAAAAGCCTTCAGAGGAGCCTGAGAAGGGCTGCTCAGATTGTCATTCTAGATGTGACTATTAATTTAACCCATCACCAGAAAGAGATAAAAAGATATTTGAGAAGGTAGTATCTTGAAATTAGGTTCTGGTTCTGACAAGTCATTGTAGGATTGGCAAGGTATGATATGCATTGTGTGCAAACATATCCTATGATAATATTACTTAATTGGGAAAATTAAAAGTGTTGGAGAAGTAGCTCTGAATTGGGACCAAGTGACGTCCTGATATATCTAGTGAACTGCTTTTTTGACTATGAACTCCTCTGAGACTATTTTTAGCTTCAATGTCCATATCTTTAACATGAGATCTATCTTGCTCTATTCTTTATACTTCATGAGGTTATCGTATCAAGTGAAACACACACAAAAGCTGTGTTTGAAAGCATATATCTCTTTACCATATTCAATATTAGTATTATCATTAAACAGTTGCCCAAAATATAATTTGAGGTTAAAAATAAAATATACATAGAATATCTCTGGAAAGATACAGAAAAGTCTGTTAACTGTGGGGGAAGAAAATGAGGAACTGGAATGGACTTGAGACTTTCTTTTTCACATTCTGCAACTTGTAATGCTTGAATTTTGTACTATGTGCATACATTAGCCATTCTAATTAATTAAATGAACATGATACATTTATTAGCAAGTAAGAGTTTTTTGCCTTTCTGAAAACCATCATTCATAACTTTGACAAAGAGTAACTGAAGATAGATACTGTATGTCAGGCGCGTGGCTTTAAGCTGTGGGTGCAAAAAAAGAAGGGTTCTTAGTCAAGAGGGATGTATTGGTAACAACCATGGACATGTTGACTTCTCTGGAGGAGGAAGGTGATTTTGAAACAGGATGATCTCTTGAGGGGAGTCTACATTCACAGTAGAGGAGAAGGCAAATTCATTCTGGTAACTGACACCTCAGACCTGTGTTACCAGGGAAAAGATGTTGTATTTCAGGTGCTGGAGAGGATCCCATAATTAAGGAGAAGTTCTTAGGAAATAGCTTACCAGCTTACGTATGCTCCGTAAAAGAGCTTCTGGACACGGCTGGGTTAAGTCTGAAGACATGGGCTCTAGGATTGAATGCTGGGTGTGATAGGATTATTTGAAGACTAAGGCAATGGGAGAATAATTTCATGCACCCTATAACTTAGAAGAAGTTAATAATGTAAGAGAGCCACAGGCTAGCTCCACCACCTATCACCTTGAGCAGGCCATACATTATTCTGGCTTCAATATCCCCATTTACAAAGCAATTATATTAATGACTGTGCCTCAAAAGATTATTGTTCAGCCAAGAAACATGCTCCTCCCTTGAAGCACCCTTGCGGAAGAATTCTGAGGGTTCAGTGTCCAGTCTGGGTATTTTAAATGGGAAACAAGGCCTTCCTTACATGAAAAAGGGTAGAGAATTAAAGACTAGGTTTTCCTTTATTTATTTTTCCACAAGAAGAAAAGGTACCTTTAACATGAAAGGGAGACCCCTGAGAAAACAGAACAGACCTCCAACAAGTTTGCTGAGAAAAGGGGATCCAGGATTAGCTCTATGGAAATTCCAAGATGGAGGATGTTTCCTTCTCCCTTGTAGTATTCTCTAATTAAATTCAATATAGCACAACTACTGAATATTTGCTATAAGTAAGGCATTCTTTTAGGGACTCCATGACATCTCCATTCACTCAGAATTACTATAGTCTCTTCTTGCTCAGACAGGACTTTGGCAAGGAACACGACACTCAAAATGACTTCACTTATAAACTTGATCCATAATTACAGGTAAGTCACAGTTTTTCAACTTCAGTTTCCAAAGTATTAACTGGGTATAGAATCTGCAGTACCTGTTATCTTCTCAAGATCATTTTGAGGAAGACTTAAAAGTGTATTACATGTTATATAGCAGATGTCTTTTCTCAACTGTGTGCAAAACAAATGGGATTTTAAATCTATGTGAGGAGTTACTGTTAACAGTATCTATAGAGTGGGTTCTTATGAAATGAGGAATCTTTGCAGCTCAGGAAAACAATCATTCCAGAATTCAGCTGCTTTGTAAATGTCTGTTTTTGCATATTGAGGTGAATTACTTATATCTATCTGTTGCTATTTCGCCAGTTGAGAAAATTAAAACATTAACATAGTTTGTGTGTATATGTACATCTATCTACATATCTATCTATAGTATGTATTTGTGTGTATAATTTGTTTACCTGCACAGATATTGAGAGTTAGCCTCATCCTGAGGAACAAAATAAGTAATAAGGCATATAATTAAAGGAGAGACAGACAGAAATAGAGACAATAGGAAATTCATTCAAAATTGCCAAGAAAATCACAATGGCCACCATTTATTGAACGCCAACTATGTGACAAGCATTAAACAGCTTCACATACATCATTCCTAATCCCACAACTGTCCTGTGGGATAGAGAGTATTATCCCTCCTTCATAGATCGGAAAAGAAAAAGCCCAGGGGCCCCTGGGTGGCTCAGTGGGTTAAGCCTCTGCCTTTGGCTCAGGTCATGATCTCAGGGTCCTGGGATCGAGCCCCGCATTGCTGGGGAGCCTGCTTCCCCCTCTCTCTCTGCTTGCCTACTTGTGATCTCTCTCTGTCTCTCTGTGTCAAATAAATAAAATCTTAAAAAAAAAAAAAAAAAAAAAAAGCCCAGAATGCTTAAGGAACAATGCACAAGGATATGGAATTCGAACTCAAGGTTAGCAGTTCTGTCTGAGAGGTCCACACTCTCCCTGGTATGTCTCCCTATTGATTGATTTGTGGAGTACGTGGTGGACAACTCAGCAATGTTTTCTTTTCTTTGAGAATTGTGCCCACAAGCAGGTGGCAAATCCTGGACTAAAGTGACAGGATCTCCACTTTCAGGAACTACTGTGTTTCTGAGTGATGTATTGGTGGTTAATAATACACATAATGACAGAAATTTGGACTTTAATGTGCTTTCAAAGTCACTCTATCATTTTTGAATAATTTTTTCCTGATTATAGTTCACATGTGTAAAAATTTTTTAAGGAATGAGATACATAAAGAAAATGAAAAATTACTCTGCACAGAAGAAATAACATCTTGAAATATTTTCTTTCTTTTTCCTTTCTTAGTTCTTGTAGATATAGTACAGTTCTGAAATAAACTTTTCCTCTTGCCTATCATTAAAACATTTCCCTAAATTCTCTAAAAAATCACTTTATAAACACTACTTTTTTTTCCCCAAATACTTTTATTTCATTTTTTCAGTGGTACGAGATTCACCGTTTATGTACCACACCCAGTGCTCCATGCAATACGTGCCCTCCTCAATACCCACCACCAGGCTCACACATCCCCTCACCCCCTCCCCTATAAACACTACTTTTAACAACTGCAAACATTCCACTGAGACAATATTATAGTTTACTTAGTGATGCCCTTGTTGTCAGATATTTTAGGGGTTTATCATTGCTACAATAAAGACTATTGCAGTTTTTCAAAAAGTATAAGAGCTCTTGCCACATATTGCAAATTTGCTTTTCAAAAAGTTACCCCTTGATTTATAAATAAGAAAATGGAGGGGTGGTCCATTGCCTTGGTCGCACAGTTACTAAATATTAGTTGCAGGTCTTGAAATCAATCCTCTCCCCATAACACTTCTGTGGCTGCAGCTACTGACTCTGACTTGGACAGACATGGTTGGTGAGAATGTCAACCATATCCTTAATAGTGTTGGAGGTGACACAAATGACGCATGGTAATGAGACAATCTCAGTCTCTATACCCTCATAGACCTGATCCTTCCTTTACTAGCTCTGTAGGCTTGAACAGTTATGGAAATTTTTTTATTTTATTTTATTATTATTATTTTTTAAGATTTTATTTATATATTTGACGCAGAGAGAGAGATCACAAGTAGGCAGAGAGGCAGGCAGAGGGAGAGGGGGAAGCAGGCTCACCGCTGAGCAGAGAGCCCGATGCGGGCTCGATCCCAGGACCCTGAGACCATGACCTGAGCTGAAGGCAGAGGCTTTAACCCACTGAGCCACCCAGGTGCCCCTGGAAACTTTTTTAAAATTTCAGTTCGGTTAATAAACATACAGTGTATTAGCAGTTTCAGAGGTAGAGTTCAGTGATTCATCAGTTGTATACAACATCCAATGCTCATTATATCATGAGACTCTATCTTCCCACCTCTCAAAAGTGGGGAAAATAAAGCTTACCTCATAGGGTTATTATAAAGAAGAAAGAATGTCAGATATATAAAAATCTAAGCACACAGTAGGCTCTTAATAAATAGAACTTCCTTTTTTTGGACAATAGATATGACATTTACTATCTCATGTTACTGATTTAGGCCATCAAAGTCAATTTCCTCTGGGGTATTTTTGTTGTTGTTACTATACATTCTGGTGGGTACCTGTGGTTTGAACAAGCCAACTCCCTTCCAAAAGGTGTGATTAATTTTGTCTTCTTTGAATTCTAACCCCCTGAGAACAGAGCTTCTTTATAATAAAGTTGGCTGTGTTAAAACAAAACAACTTGCACAAAAACCTTCATTAAATCCTGGGAAGTAACAATGAAGCATGTGAATGTTCAGTGTTTTCCTTGCATTCATTGCCACCCACCACCATTCCTTGGTGTGCAGGTCAAATACCAGGTACAGTGGGGAAGCTATAGGCAAAATTGAGGGATTATAGGACGCCTGGGTATATCAGTTGGTTGAATGACTGCCTTCAGCTCAGGTCATGATCCTGGAGTACCTGGATGAGTCCCTGGAATTGGGCTCCCTGCTCAGCAGGGGGTCTCCTTCTCCCTCTGACCTTCTCCCTCCCATGCTCACTTGCTCTCATTCTCTCTCTCTCTCAAATAAGTAAATAAAAGTCTTTAAAAAAATATGAGGGATTATAAAGTTTCCTTCTCTAAACCTCTGTTCCCAACCTCCCTCTTTTTCCTACTGATGGGATAGATTTTCTCCTTTCAAACACATGTGCCCTCTTAATTGCTAAGCTTGAACACATATACTGTTCTATTTTTGCCTATTCTGCTGATGTATGTATGTGCTATTAGAATGCAAAGAAACTATTGAAACTCACAGAGAAATAATATTGTGTTAAGTTTTCACTCTTGGAGGTGGGAGTTGACTGTTCATGGTTGATTGGATTTAACAGTGACTTAGGATATTCTAATTTCAGGGGGAATCAACTAAGTTGAAGCTTTCTTCTTCAAATGGAGAACTGGTTGTACTCTTTAAGAGTAGCCTGCCTTCTTGGGGACCTATAGTCCTACTGTTATGTTCAAAACTTTTTTTTTTTTTTTGCTTTTCCTGGATTTTTGAAGCCAAAATATCACCTGATACTAAAAAAGATTATAAGAAATAATTCTTGTTGTGGGGATCACTCTTCCTCAAGTGACATTCTTCACCTAATATGTGATTAAAGTCCTCTGGGAGGAATCGACTTCATAATGATATGTATCAACTCTGAATAAATCAGGAAATGCTTCCTATTCATGTTTAGCACCTTTTACTTACAGATATAACATCTCCACTCATGTTCTCCTTTGAGTCTTTGGGTTAAAAGTACAGCCTTATATTTTTCTTTCTTATGGTTGAGATGATAACTTCCCTATTTCATTTTTAAAATGGGAATGATAACAGAATACATTTTATGTTTATGCACCAGTTTTATACACCTAAGTCAATTTTGCCTTAAGGAAGTTTACATCATATATTTCATCTTTTTGATATTCTCCTAAAGGTAAATAACTGCATGCCACCTTCCAAGGCAGAGATGCTGAAGGTTCTGAGGATGACTTTAATGTTTCTACTCCTCTTTCCTTGCATTCTCCCTCTCACACACACACACAGAATTCTTTATACTTTTTTTTTTTTTTTTTTACAAAATTCTGTGCCAAAACTATTGATTCAGATGTCATACTGGTGGCAAACTTCTGGAGGAATTAAGAGTCAACCACCTCAGTGCTCCCTCCAGAAATTATTATTATATCGAGTTTTTTTGATAATTGAAGGCAGGTCAATAACTTTTTTTCAGCTTTCTAAAACTAATTTGATTTCTCATCTTAGAAAACAGAGGTTCATGAATATTGTTTACTATCTACTTAATGATCATGAATACTATAGTTCAGAGTCATACTGTAAAGGCCATCATATAGGGCTTCTGTGCAGGTATGGGTTAAAAAAGTAGGCAAATTTACACTGATTTCACATGGCAGGGATTTGAATTGATAAATATTTTTTTATTATGATATGTACATTCTTATTTATTTTTTATTATGATATGTACATTCTTTAAAGTGGAGTTCAGAAATTTCTAGCTAATCTGAATAATTAAAGTCAAATTAAGTAGTCACTTACTGTAAAAGTATACTAATGTGCTTTTAAGGGCATAGTTTCATTTGGCACTTTAACAACAACTGACAAATATATGCCAAATGAAAGTTCCTAATATATCTTTACATATACTATTATATCTAGTTTTAATTAGATGAATGCTGTAGGCTACTATCTCAGGTTTACAGATGAGAAAATGGAAACACGGAGTGTTTAATACCATGCAATTAGTAAGTAAAGGAAACAATCTCATCCCAGGTCATATATTCCAAGGAAGTGACTTTTCTACCTCATGCTTTAAGTGATTCCTATGCTTGTGCATAGGTTTCCCATTTATTGCTCTTAAGTCAAAGTGGGAATAAGTAATTTATACTGTGTGTGTGTAAGTGCAGGCAAACCCAGTCCAACTATACATGAATTACTGGTGAATGCCTTTTGGCAGATCATACAACTTATCTGAACCCCAGTCTCCAGTCTGTAATATGAGAAAATAAAAATCTCTAAAACAGAAGGATAATGTGACAATTGAATGAGATGATGTGAGTTGATGTGCTCTATTACTATTAAGCTTCTTATGATTATTTTGAAGGAATAGAGAAAGCAAACTTTTGGAAGAAAGTTTCAATAAGCTTCTTTTAAAAATCATATGTTACATGAAATATATTCAGCTTCAGTTATTCAGCATGTAAACTGAATGGAGTAAAATTCAAGGTGTCCAATGTCCTATGGACATTTAACAATTATTTCAAAGTTAAAATATAATATTTGTTCTACAGGTGAGAAAGATTTGCATCTGGGGGGAGTCATTGTTCCTTGGATGGCTGCTGTTTCTTTAAATTGGGTGAAAGAGTTGTACGGTTGCTGAGTCAGATCATCTGGCAGCCTCAGAGATTTCAGAGCAAGAAAATGGTGGCACTCAAAAAAAAGAAAGCAAAACATAAGCTTCCCTAATACACCAGCAAAGTAGGTATGACATTAGACAAAATGTACTTTAAAGGCAGAAAAATTATAATTTGGAAGGCATAATATTTTAGTTTTTCTTATAATGGCTAATGATTTTTTAGCTTGTATTAGTTACATATATTTCCTCTCTGGTCATTGTGCTGTTACACAGATACAGAGACCCATAATTTTGTCCACAAGTGCTTTATTCTGTTATGGCTACATTTTACTGCAATTTTGCCGTGATCGATAAGTGTCATTTAAAGATCTTATTTATTTATTTGAGAGAGAGAGAGAGAGAGAGAAAGATCACAAGTAGGCAGAGAGGCAGGCAGAGAGAGAGGGGGAAGCAGGCTCCCTGCTGAGCAGAGAGTCCGATGATGCGGGGCTTGATCCCAGGACCCTGAGATCATGACCTGACCCGAAGGCAGAGGATTTAGCCCACTGAGCTACCCAGGTGCCCCGATAAATGTCATGTAAACCTGTGGAACATTTGTTTTGTTTTTTTCCTCTCTTACATAATTTTAGGTTGTCATGTTTACCAGTCTGGTTTCTGTTTGAATAATAAAATGAACTGAATGAAACCCCTTATTTTCTATCTATCTACCTATCCGTCTTGAACTATTCATCCTATGTAAGCAGGGGTAAGTACATATAGCGTTTCAAAAAGATAAAATATCATAATAAATGTTTTATGTGGAAATTTTCTGTCTAGGGCTACAAGCTTTAACACACAAGTATATCCTGTTACATCCTTCCCCCCAGAATATGTTCTGATAGTAAAAATCTGGCATCTAAGAGACAATCTGCCAATTCAGATGAAGGATCACATAATAATAAAGAGTCTCCTTTATTTAGGAAATTAGCTCCTTCATTGATTACTCAGACTCTCAGTTTCCTTCCTGGGACTCAAAGTGTGACTGGCAGATTCTAAAATTTAAATCTTACCTAAAAGGCCAGGGCCTTGATTTAAAAATAAATAAGCAAAAATAAGGTTTAAAAAGCAACACTGTCCATATTTGCCAAATGATGTTGCAGAAAGGGCACCTGTAACAGACTCCCCCTCAAGTGCTTTTTAAAATGCAGATTCTTGGGACTCACAGCAAATATGCTCAATTAGATTTTCTGGGAGTGAGCCCCAGAAGTGTATATTTTAAACAGCAGTTCAGGTAATGATGCTGCTGATAAGCCTTGCCTTAGTTCTTGGACTTCTCATTAACCTCATGCTTAAATTGAGAAAGTAAAGGCATATTTATTTACACCACTCTGATAGCACAATTTTATTAGTTTCAGTTTGTTTAAGAGATTACATATCTTTGTTCATTTGGTTCTGAATCTCTACAAAACCTTTCTTCTTACTGGGTTTGAAACCATTTAAATAAATTCTGAGGTTTTTTGTTTTGTTTTGTTTTGTTTTTTGAGGTGAAGGGAAAAACTGCGATCTTGTTGAAGAATTAAAAAGTCATTTGTGATAAAATTTTTATATTTTCATGAACAGAGCCATTATATGACTTACATATATAAAAATAAAAATCAACTTATTTTTTGAAGGACCTCTGAGACATTGGAATTTTAAGTCTTGTGGTTGATGGTTTTATTTTTTTCCCCTTTTATTACTTCTTCCTGATTATGTAGGTCTGCCCAATTGCAGCAATCATTCTAGGGCTCATGAAATAAATAACTACACTGACAAGCAGAGATTTTCTTCAATTTTCCTTTCTCTAAAAAACAAATGCTACTGACCCTTAGTAAATTTAACAATTGTCAGTGTAAGTGTTTTTGCTGAATACACATTGAAATAGCAGGAATTAGGATATGGTGAATCTGTGGGGGTCCCAAGTTGGTGGGCATTTTCTAGGGTGGAGAGCCTTATAGAGAGGCCTTCTTTCCCTTACTGAACAAAGCCTTTATTTATTCCCAAGGTTTTCTCCATTCGTTGGCTTACTGTCATAAAAGTTGATCTTGTATTAATACTTACTGATTTTTTTTTTTTTTTAAACAGGGGAAGTTCTCAAACACGAGGAAAGCTGCAGTATGAGAAGAAAACAGTTGAGAGAAGAATTTGAGGCAAATTCTTCATTACTGGAAAAATACTAGGCGTCATTCTCCTTACGGTCTTGTACCGCAGATAGAGAAACAAAGAGGAGGGGGCCTTTTCAATACTCTTTGGTCACCACCTGGCACGGAAGGGATTGGGGATTGGCTGCCAAGTTTTGGACATTTTTCCCCACGGTGTCAACCTGGAGTCAACCTGATCCATTCCCTGATCTTCCCCTCCAGAAAAAAAGGGCTAGCTCGGTCCAAGCTGCGGAGGTAATCAAGAGACGTCCTCTGTCCTACCCTGCACCTCTCCTGAATCCACGAGGCCACCTCAGCCTCTGCCTGCCCCCACTTCCTCCTCCACCTAGTGAAGCCCCATTCCGGCTCTAAGTGTAATCCCGGGTCTGTTATTCTGACCAAATCTTACTTGAGGAAATATTGGGGTGTGAGACGAGGCCCACGGGCAGCTAAAAGCAGAAGGGGTGCATTCGCGGAGTAGGATTATCAGTGGACCACGCCTCTCAACTGTTGCTTAGAGGGTCCTACCCCAGCTGCCAATTAAATTTCCGAGACCCGCAGCATCTCTAGACATTGAGAGGGTGGGGAGCAGGTAGGGTCCGGGAGGCTGGTTGCAGCCAGGAGGTGGAGGCGAGGTCCGAGCAGCTTCGCTTCCTGCTGGCGGGCTCTTTCTGGGGTCCTGGGGAGGCCCGTTGCAACCCCCATCGGGCTCTAGGAGGTGGTGAGCCCCAGCTTGAGGTGGTCCGGAGAGGACTCCTGAGAGGGATTCCTAGAGGGAGCTGGAAGTATGTGACAGGAGGCCTAACACCAAAGCACTTGGGAAATAGGCACAGCTATGCATCTATCGTCTAAGTAAAAACGAGGGTTGTGAACAGCGTGCGTTAGTCTGAAGTCACAACTTTCTCCAGACTTTACAAGAACCTTCTTATACATTATACTTGCACTGCCTCCCCCAATCTAACTCTAAGCAGGCTCTAGTTCATCCGTAATATACGATCATTTCAGGCTTTGAAAATGACCTATATTTTTTACTGGTGATGGTCATGACACTTTGGAAAACTCGAAAGTATAATGGAGAAATTAAAGATTACCAATCCCAGTCCCCCCATCCTAAAGAAAGTACTGTAGCAAAATATTTTGGTACATAAACATGGTGTGTGTGTGTGTGTGTGTGTGTGTGTGTGTGTGTCCAGAGAAAGGAAAAGAGGAAAAGCAAAAATAAGAATTGTTTACTGTTTTGAATCTTGAAAAATCACCTACCTTTATAAAGCAATCATTTCACATTCCATTAAATATTCTTCAAAAATGATTGTCTATAGTAGTCCAGAGTCTAGAATATTCCAGACCATTATTCCAGAGTATAGTTTTGTGCCACAATTTAACATCTTATTGCTAGTATTCAAGGCAATTTTCAATTCTTGCTATTTGTCTATTGATCTTTGTCATAATCTTTCTTCTTTTGTTGGATGATGCCTACACAGAAAATAACTGAATAAAATGTTTGAATATATTTTTGGTTAAAAATTTTTTTTAAAGTAAACTCTGTGCCCTATGTGGGGCTTGAACTTATGCGACCCCAAGATCAAGAGTCATGTGCTCTAGGGACTGAGCCAGCTAGGTGCCTCCAAAAAATGTATGGATATTTTAAAAGTTCTTCATACCTACAATAAAAACGTCTTTGCCAGTAGGTTGTTTAAAAAGTGCATTAATCTCATTAGCCAATAAACAGATACAATATTAGTGATCATTATGTGAGAATTCTGAGATCTGTAGCTTTTTAAAAAAACTATTCAATACTATAATTTTATATTTAGAAAGTGAAAGAATATCCATTGTTTACATAATTTAAACTGTAGAAATAAAGCACCACAAAATTTTTTCTCAAGTTAGATTTTGCAGCAGATAGAAGGATTCTCTGGCCTAAGGTGTTTTAATATGTAGGGGGCAAGTGAGATTGTTATGCTTCTCAAAAAGGATGAAAAACTAAAAAAAAAATAAAAATACTGGGTCAAATGTTCAGCCTTATTTAAGAAAGTAGTTTTGAGATGATTTGGATCACTCTACTAACAGGAGTCATTCCCATGTTGGAAAAATGGTTTAGCTTAACTCTACCATGGTAGTTACTAATGATGAACTAACATGTAATTAAAGAGACGTATCAAATATTATGGACATAGACAAGGTTGTCTTCTCCCTACCTTAGGATGACAATGGACTTTTTAAAATTCGAGAGTCCCCAAAGAACTAAATGGATATTAAATTTTGGTTCCTGAAAGTGTCCTTGTTTCTTTAGAACATAATACAACCTGGGGATCATGTACACATTGGGAATAATGGTGTATGCTAACTATACTGTGCCTACCTTGAGAGAACACTATGCTGTTAAAGGTGATAAAAAAAAACAAAACAAAACTCTAAGGGTTCCCAAATAGGAGTAAACAAATAAATACTTCATGTCACAAAAATACAACTGTTTTGTAAACACACCGAGGTGGAAGTAACAAATCAATTAATGTAATTCATCAGGCATGTGTGAATAAGAAACTAGTAATATGGAATTTTATTATATACATTTTCCAGTCACATAAAAATAAAAAGTCATAATGAACATAGTTGCAGAAACCTTAAGAATAAAAAATAATTACACCTTATATATTTGTATTAATATTAATTCACACAAATAATTTTTTAGCATTGTTCTTAAGAAATTGAATGAGCCCCAACATATTACCATCCATATATATTCTTAAGTCAGTATAACCATAGGCATAATATATATTTATGTGAAATATATAATCAAACATCATTTATAATTAATACTTCCATATGTCACATATATGTGTACAATTTCACAAATAAAGTTGGGTCATTGCACAACTTTTTAAGACTTATTCTATTCTACCTAAGTTGAATGTCCTGTCTTCAGATATTTACTAAAAATTGGGCCAGATATTTGCTAAAAATTGGGCTTTTCAAATAGTCAATACATTTTAAAATAACTTTACATATTATTCCTGAAGATTTATACTTAAGTAACAAGAAATAAATGGCTACTTTCAATCAACCTATTATTTTTATATTTTTAACATTTCATAAAAATATAAAATGAATACTGTATCTACCTTAAAGTAATTCTATTACATTGTGTATTCCTAAAATAGCGCACAGCTATATTTACATAGATTAAAATTTTCTACATAGATTAAAATCTTCTATATTGTTATTATAGATGTCAAGAAGCAACCTAATAGTTTAAGTAACTTAACTTCAAGTAGAGAGTAATAGTAACCACTCTGATACACAAAAAATATGGTGGCTAAACGTTTGCTGGTCAGAATAAAGCATCATAAAACAAACAAATAGGGTCTTGTTAATGTTTTAAAATGAAGTGAAGTGCAGCAACATAGCATGTTTTTCAAGCTCTTTTCAAGCTCTTACTAATTCTTTAAAAAAACTGAACTTTCATAATATGAAAAACAAAATGTGTATTACCCTATAAGTTGTTTGTAAATTTTTTTTAAAAGATTTTATTTATTTGACAGAGAGATCACAAGCAGGCAGAGAGGCAGGCGGAGAAAGGGTGAAGCAGGCTCCCCGCTGAGCAGAGAGCCCGATTCGGGGCTCGATCCCAAGACCCTAAGATAGGACCCTGAGATCATGACCTGAGCCCAAGGCAGAGCTTTAACCCATTGAGCCACCCAGGCATGCCTGTTTGTAAATTTTTAAAAAGATTTATCTTTAAGTAATCTCTACACAAACGTGGGACTCGAACTTAAAACCCCGAGAGTTGCCGGCTCTATGGACTGAGCCAGCCAGGCGCCCCTGCTTGTAAATTTCTGTAACTTGAGGCACCTAACTAAACACCCCTAGTTTTAACAGTTTTATATTTACATGACAAAGGCCTATTAACGTTACAATAAAAATAATAATTCCCCTTCCCCTGGACTTTGCTTTTTCAAAACATCTATTCCCGGGGAAAATGGATGCCCCAAGTAAGGTCACAAAAATGAAGCCTCATTAAATTGCTTTTAGATTTATATCCAGATTCTAACTAGGATTCTGCATACTGTAGCAATATATGTTTTCAATTATTCTGGTCATAGGAAATTACACCGAGTAAAGATTTGTCTGATGTAAGGACAAAACTACCTAGAATTTTGTTTTTCAAGAAGTAGGCCTCATTTTTTAAAAAGTGTTAATTGTGGCCTGAGATGATTAAAACATGATCAGTTGTGATTTCTCAGATTCACCACTGTAGGTCTATTTTTTGCTAAACATTTTGCTAAGCATCATCCCGAGCAGTTTGAATCTGTTAGGGCTCCAAATATGATATCCCCACCTTACTACCAAAGCCCAACTCTCTACTGACCTCAAAAGCAAGTGTTGGCTCCTCCGATCAGTGTTACTATTTAGGGAAGTCAAACCATGTGCGAGCCCCCACCCCGAAACATCCTCCATCTACTGAAAGCAGAGAGGGTTGACCTGGCTGGAGAGAAAACAGGTGGCCCCATAAAACCAAGACCGTTAGTAATACTTTCCTCTAGGGCGAAGTAAAGTGCCCTAGAAATATACCTTCACTGTGTGTGCGTGTGTGTGTGTGTGTGTGTGTGTGTGTGTGTTTACTGACGCCCACCCAGGAAATTCAGGAGTGCCTGACTTCTAAGGCGGGTTAGAAGCTCCCGGTTCTCCCCGGAGTTTCATGGGATTGAGGAGGTGTGCGAAGGGGGCTCTGGGCTCAATGTATTGGAGCCCCGCACCTCTAAGTAACTGTAACCCGAATGGGGAAAGAGGGGAAAGAGCTTCCACCCCTAGAAACCTCCTCCTCCTATTCTGGTCCGGAAGACGGTTCATCTGTATTAAATCATAGCAAACAAAATCTTCCAAGGGCCGACTGCGCCCGGGACTTTTCGAGGCCTTTCTTACCTGCTCTTCTAGGATGCGGCTGCTGCGCTCTGCGACGGCTCCTCACTAGCTTTAACACCAGGGCCGCAGCGGCCCGCACACCCGGCTCTGCCCACTCACCCGCGGGCCGCGTGATCCGCACCACAAAAGCCCTCACTCGCGGCGGGCCACCAGCGCGCCGAATCCGTACTGTGATCAAAAACGCGCGCACCATACTCTCGCCGCCGCCGCCACCTCCGCTGTGCTCCGCGACCGCTGCGCCGCCTTTTGGCATCAGAGGTAGGCAGCGCCGCGCCCGCCCCCCGATCGCCGACTGGGACCCACGCACCGCCCCCCGCCCCTCCCCGCCCCGCAGGCGCGCCCCCGCGTTCCCTGCGCGCCCTCGCGCGCCCCCCGACCTCCCCCGAGCTTAGAACGGTTCTGCGCCCGGCGCGCGCGGGAAAAGCCGGCGGTGAAGCCCGAGGGCTGCGCGCGCGCGGGCCGCAAGCACCCAAGGCTCGCCTCCCTTCCCCCCCACCTCCTCTTTCCCGCCCGATCCGCGCACTCCCCCACCTTCCCACCCTCCGCGCCGGCGCCCCACGCGGTGACAGCTCAAGGGCCTGTCGCCAGAACGCATCTCCAGGCCTCCGCCCCCTCGCAACATTTGTCACCTGACACCGCCGTAAGCAGGAACCACCGCGTTGCGGCGGCTTCCAGTCCTGCTCGCGCCCGGGTTCCCCTACCCGCCTTCTTTTATTCCTCGCGCCACTGGCTAAGGGTCTTCCATCTCTCCAAACCGGATTATTTATAAGAGAAAAAGAAAGGAAAAGCAAGGTCATCTCCGCGCTGCATCAGCCATTCAGGAGGCTGGATGTTGGTTTTGAAAGAAATGGCGCTAAGCTCCACTTCTAGATTTGGGAAACGAGCGAAATTAAAGGAAACCGCTGCCTGCAGCCGAAGCGACATCTGGACACTGAGTGGCGCTGGCGCCGCCGGAGCGGCGGGCCGGGCGCCCCACCAGGTAGGTGGAGCCGAACCCCAACCCCGGGGTCCCTGCTGGGTCGGGGGCGCCTCATCCACTCTATGCTCCCCGCGTCGCCGAGGGCGCGGGGCTGGGCGGAGAAGCCCGGCAGTTTTTATTTTCGGTTTTAACCTTCGAGAAGCAGCGCAACATCTGAACGCTTCTTCCTCTTTCCTCCGCCGGCGGCACTCCCCTCCCCCATGGGCTGCTCCCCGCTTTTCCCGGTTTCCCCGCGGTCACTGATTCCCGGCCGGCGGCCCTCCTCCTCCTCCACCCTCCCGGCGCTCCGACACCCTGCGCTTTCGCCGCCGGACTCCTCAGCGTAGTCGCTCTCCCAGCTACTCCCTTCCTCCCCCTGCCGCCTCTTTTCTTCCACACCACTCATTCTTTATTGCCGGCCACCCTCCCTCCTCCTCCCCCTTCCCTGCCGTGGTCCACTCGGCACAGGAAAAGCGGGGGAAGGAAAGGAAGCAGCAGCATAAAGGAGGGGTGAGTCGAGGATACAGAGGCGGCCTGAGGACAAGGAGCTCAGCTCCCGAGCGCAGCCTGGCAGGTCCCCGGCTGCCGGGCTGGATGGAGCTCGGACGCGGGCTCGCCGGCTCCCCGAAGGCGGGAGGTCGAGCCCTGGACGCGGCTTTCAGGCGGATGGCGCTGACCCGGTGCCCCAACCTCCCCGGCCTGCAGTCAGTCGCGGTCGATCTAGAGCCCCGCCGGCTGCCGGCGCGGCCTGGCCGGCCGGGCGTGTGGCAGAGGATGTGGGACTAGCTAGGCCCAGCCTTCGCGGAACCTTAAAGGTGGCCCGCTGCGCTGTGGCTTCTACTTGTGCCCGGGCCTGGTGGTTTAGCTGCAGACGAGGACCCACGGCAGGAGAGCCGACAGGGCCTTCTAGATCAGGTGTCAAGCCCCGCGGTACGTGGAGAAAGTGAGGTTTGCGTTGCCCAAGCCACCGCACACTCCCGAGAGGCCAGGTCTGGCGGCAGGCTTCTTCCCGTTCTCCATCCCCCCCCCCCCTCTCATCGCAGGACTTAGCCGTCTACCAGGCCGGTTGGATGAAGTGAGACTTAGGTACCAGTCTTAAATAGCTGTTCTAAATGTCTAGATCTTCACAAACGCACCTCTCCGCTCTCCTATAGGATTCACTCGGAATTTTCGGAACACCGTGCTCCTTTCTGGGGCCACTTGCCCCTCCTCGGTCCAGAGTGAATCCCCTTTCTCGCTCTTCATAAGGCTAGCTCTTTCTCATCCAGATCTCTTCTCAAGATTCCCTGCTCAGAGACTCTCCCTCTTTCAGGTCCCATCTTATCACCATGGTTTTTTGTTTTTGTTTTTGCTTTTCCTGTATAGCATTTAGCGAACAGAAATTATTATCCTATGTAATTGTTTACTTGTTTGTGGTTTGTCTCTTACAGTAGTCTGTAAACTCCATGGGAGGCAGATCCCGCTCTCTTGTACTACACTGATGACCCTCCTCCCACCCACCCAAAAAAAAAAACTTCAGAGGGGAGATGGATTAGTAAAAATATAAAATTATAGTGAGGGGATTTCATTTTATGGCCCAGAGGAGGGGCACTTTAGAGGATGGGTAGTTCAGAGAAAGCATCCTGAAGGAAAAATGCTCCCCCCCCAGCCCCGTTCCAGCATGGTATTATCGAAGGAACCTGGAGAAGTGAAAGAATGAGGGTTTCCAGGCAGGGGATTAGCTGGGGCAGTAAACCATGGAAGAAGACTTGTGTTGCACATCTCTCGAAACTATTAGTGTTCTCCAGAGAAGCAGAACCAATAGGATGGGTGCGTGTGTGCCTGCGTGTATAATTTATTCTAAGGAACTAGCCAACGTGATTATAGGGGCTGGCAAGTCTGAGATCCGTAAGACAGGCAGGTGAGGCTGGAGACCCAGGGAGGAGCTGATGCTACAGTTTTGAGTCAAGCAGCCTGCAGAAAGAATTGCTTCTTCTTTGGAAAACCTATCTTTTCACTTTAGGCCTTGGTGAGTTCTGCATACATTATGGAGGGTAATCTGCTTTCTTCAAAGTTTGTGGATTTAAATGTCAATTATACCTAAAAAGTACCTTCCCAGCAACATCTTGACTGGTGTTTGACAAAACAGCTGGTACTGTAACCTAGCCCAGGTGACACCTAATATTACATATCATGTAATCCCATTATGTCTGTGGGGGCTGCTGACAAGTTTAAATTCAGGAATCTGTATTGATTGGGCCCGTATAACTTTTTTTTTTATTATTATGTTATGTTAGTCACCATACGGTACGGCGTTAGTTTTGGATGTAGTGTTCCATGATTCATTGTTTATATATAACGCCCAGTGCTCCATGCAATCCGTGCCTTCCTTCATACCCATCACCAGGGTCACCCATCCCCCTACCCCCTCCCTTCTAAAACCCTCAGTTTGTCTCCCGGACACCATAGTCTCTCATGATTCCTCTTCCACTCCGATTTCCCCCCCTTCATTTTTCCCTTCCTTCTAATGTCCTCCATGCTATTCCTTATGCTCCACAAGTAAGTGAAACCATATAATTGACTTTCTCTGCTTGACTTATTTCACTTAGCATAATCTCCTCCAGTCCCAGCCATGTTGATGCAAAACCTGTAGCCCTATCATCTCCACCCAGACTTGTTCTGGGCATAAGGGAAGTTGCCCACTTCAGAGGAATGCCATTTGAGTAAGAGCATTAAGTAAGGTCATTATAATAAGCTCCGTGTTCAATGCATATAAGTTTTAAAAATTAAACTTACATTCCATCTTGGTTTTCCCCTGCTGCCCAACACCTGTGTTTCGTAAGTTGTGGCATGCAGGGGAATTCTATGCAATTCTAATAGTAGACTAAGCAAAATACAATTATGAAGATGAATCTTCAGCAAAACAACCAATTTGTGGCATTACAAAGACTTTTGGAATTCCAAATGACTTTTGGCTGTGTGCTCTTCAAAAAATGTAGGATCAAGGACTGAGCATTAGTATGTGTACACACTTTTACCTGTATTACTTATTGTATCCTCACAGTTGCCCTTTGAATTTGGGATTACTACTTCTGTTAAACTGGGGCCCAGAGGGGCTCAAATCTTGGACAGTCTATGGCCAGCAAGTGCTAGGGCTGGAATCATCTAGAAGGTTTTTGGACTACAAGCCTTGTGCTCTTTCTGTTGTACTAAAGGCTGGAGTCAATAGGGAGTGAGCTATCAGTGGGTGATTTGTGCAAATAGAGAATCACTGAATGTGATTTCTTTGCTCTTTTCCTTTGGCCTAAAAAACTGGTCTCTCTTAGTTTTTTTTTCTTACTCATAAGTTTAAGGCATAGATCTTAGTTTTTTTAATGGAGGAAAATTATTTTCTATTTTGGATCAGCCAATTCATCCCATAGGCAGAGATAGAAGAGGATATTTCACTTAATATAACTTGTTTTGTGCCACTTGTCCCCCCCACCTCCCATAATGTCCAGTATATTAGTTTCTTCTCTCAGGTAACTCTTGATGATCAGAATTCATGAGAAACTTCCATAATATTGCACATGTTGAAACGGAAAACCCCAAAGATATAAGACAAAAGTTACCATAAGCAAGATTTTAAAACTATCGTTGAATATATGACAAAAGATTGTTTTAGAATATATGAATAAGTACATATATGAACAAAAAGGTAAACCAGTAGAAAAATGAGCAAAGAATACAATGGGTAGCTTATAGTAGAGCATATACAAATTGTCAGAAAAATATATGAAAAGATACTCAGTTTTACTCATTAGTAAAGAAAGGTAACGGAAACAATGACATATCTATCGGTGTGGCAAAAATTAAAAAAGGAGTGATAATGTTGGTAAAGTCATCAGGAAACAATCACACACACTCTTGTAACTTAGTGTGATTGTTTTGGGAAGCAACTTTGGAGTATTTATAAAAATTGAACATGCATACATGTCCTTTTGACTTAGCAATTCCTCTCCTATAACTCACGTAAGTATGCAAAGATACACATACATAAATATATGCATGGAAATATATATACCATATATGTACTGTGTATATATATGTATGGAAAGAGATATATGTTATGCATGCACGCATATATTAGTATTTATATTTGTATTTTTGTATATACAGATATATGTTTATACACATATATAAAGATATATGTCCCTTTAACTCAGCATTTCCACTCAGTAACTCCTACCAGTATGTATATAAATATATATGTGCATATATACACACACACTCATATGTAATATTGAAGATATACAGACACACACATATATACACACGCACATAGAAGTTTGGAAAGATTTGACACAGAGACACACATATGCACACACACTTTGTGTGCATGGGTGTGTGAGAGAGAGATGTATTTTTTTTTAAAAAGATTTTATTTATTTATTTATTTGACAGAGAGAGATCACAAGTAGGCAGAGAGGCAGGCAGAGAGAGAGGAGGAAGCAGGCTCCCTCCTGAGCAGAGAGCCCAATGCCGGGGTGGGGGTGGGGGGCCTCCATCCTAGGACCCTGAGATCCTGACCCGGCCAAGCAGAGGCTTTAACCCACGGAGCCACCCAGGCGCCCCAAGAGAGATGTATTCTTAACCCTTGAAGTTTGTTTCCTATAAATTTCTGTAGATAGTTCATGTAAGGATGCCAAAAATATTCTTTATAGCATCGTATATAGTAGCAAAAAAAAAAAAAAAAAGCAAGGCAGGAAAAAGGAGGTAATTTATGTGTTTGTCAATAGATTTCTTTTTTAAACTGGGTTTCATCCATAAATTACAAATTACATAAATTACAAAATTATACAGCCGTAAGAAAAATGAAGTGCACCTATCTGTCCTGATAATGGAAGTTGTCAAAGATCTATTACTAATCAAAGAAAACAAGTTGTGGAATAGTATGGTCCCATTTATGTTTTCCAAATGTGTGCACTAGGTGAGAGGCGTTTGCAGTTATGTGTACTATATTTCTGGATGGTTAATTTAAAAAATTTAAAAATAGTGGTTACCCCTTGGTAGTGAGAATGGGGAGGGGTAATAAGATTTTAGGAGATTTTTACTTAATTTTGTTTATTTTTTTGTACTGTGTGAAAGTGTACCATGAACAAAAATTTTAAAGTAATCACCACAGACATCTCAAACCTAGAGATGCTAATTCTGTAGACCTCATGGTCAGTAAATCTAAATTTTAGAACATTTCTTTATGTAGGTGATTCTCATATGGAGCCAAGATTGAGAACCACATCCCTATCTGTTGGTCTAAAATGACTGGTAGGGACAGCACTATCTTTGTAAAGATATAATAAATACCTGAGGTGAATGTAAAATGAAATGTCAAATTTAACTTTTCTCTAGAGAGAGGATGACATTACATTTTGTTGTTGTTGTTGTTTATGGTGAGATTTCAGCAGATCAAAGGCTCCCGCAGTCCTGGATAGATCTGTATGTGGTAACTCTATCAAAGGCAGTCCAGAGATTAGAGAGTAGTAGAAGATGACCGAATATTTTAGGCAAGGTTAGTGTTCATAACTCTAGGTGGCATGCTGGGAGGAGATACAGCAGACTACAGAGGTTTCTCCTGTGCCCTAGGAGAGGTGGTAGAACCCGGCAACTCAGACCCACAGGTACTGGAACTCTAATGCCCAGGACTTCTGAGTGGGAAAGGGATTAACGGGTATTTGGGGTTCCTTTGTAAACTTTCACTGTACCGTAGATGGCTGTGAGTCAGCATGTCATCGTCACACATCTCTCAGGGTTTTTTCCCCAGCAAAATCTTTGGTTTCTGTTTATTTCAAACTTCAAATTAGTGGATCAGAGTTGGATGCTCAGTTTTGATGTACATGTTGACTTATATTAGTGTGCATAGTACGTAATCCATGCCAGTTACATATTATTTCACTAGCAGCACTAGTTTCAAAGCAAATTTGTGGCAAAATTAATAAAGAAATTATAAGTATATAAATATATACAAATTTAAATGTTTAAATTTATAAGTAAATTAAAATTTAAAATTAAATACATATAAATTTAAATACTTAAATTTATTTATAATTATATATTATACATTATACATATTATGCATAATTCTATAATTAAATATAAATGATATACAAAAGGTACCACTTCTAAAAGTAAAGTAATTCTTTTCCTTATGCAAGGAATGATATTAAAATCTTCTGAGCGGGGGAGTCAAGAGGCAAGAAAGGAGCCATCCTATTTGTCATAGCTGAACTTGATAAAAGTTTTATAGAAAACCAAGGCAGTAGGGAATGAGCAGATTCTAATTATTTTAGGCCTGGGAACGTTTCACAAATCCCATCAGTATGTAGATCATATAAGTTTGTTTTGGTTTGATTTGATTAATTTTGTTGAATTGCTGGCCCTTCTTCCACAAACCACCAAGCTGTTCGTCCTTGTATTCGTTTTGTTGCTTTCATTTCCTTCTCTGCCCTCCTGAATAGCTGATAGGTGCACATTTAGGTGATACAGAAGTCTTCCCTAACCAGCTGGTTTCTACTCTCTCCTAGGGAAAATTTAAGGACCTGAAGGAATCCAATAGAAACAAACCAGAAAGTACAGATCCTTAGAAATGGGTCTGTAAGATCCATGACAGCTGTTTCCGGAGTTACTTATCTTCTAATGACTACATATTTTAGCATTTTCTCACCTTTGCACTTTGTTCTTTCTGATATCCCCAACTCACACACACTCTCTCTCTCCCCTTCTTTTTAAGTAAGCTCTACAGCCCAGTCTGGGGCTTGAACTCACCACCCCAAGATCAAGACTCAGCAATCAAGAGTCACATGCTCTACTGAATGACCCAGCTAGTGCCCCAGCTGAAACTTTTCTCTTGGTTCTAACTCCTAAACCAACCCAATCTAGGCCAGAATCCCTTGTTATACGCTCACTTTATTTTTTAATAAGATTTTATTTATTTATTTGTCAGAGAGAGAGAGAGCACAAGCAGGCAGAGTGGCAGGCAGAAGCAGAGGGAGAAGCAGGCTCCCTGCCGAGCAAGAAGCCTGATGTGGGACTCGATCCTAGGACCCTGGGATCATGACCTGAGCTGAAGGCAGCCACTTAACCAACTGAGCCACCCAGGCGTCCCTATATGCTCACGTTAAAACCACTTTTTCTTTCAGAACATTTATATCAGTTTGTAATGCCTACTTCAGTATTACTTCATAAATCTGTTTGGTCTACTTGCTTATCTCATTTTAAGAAATTAATTCCTTGGGGCACCTGGGTGGCTCAGTGGGTTAAAGCTTCTGCCTTCCACTCAGGTCATGATCTCAGGGTCCTGGGATGGGGCCCAATTCGGGCTCTCTGCTCAGCAGGGAGCCTGCTTCCCCCTCTCTCTCTGCCTGCCTCTCTGCCTACTTGTGATCTCTCTCTCTCTGTCAAATAAATAAATAAAATCTTAAAAAAAAAAAAAGAAATTAATTCCTCTAGTAGCTTCGAGTGGCATAAGAGAAATGCAAAAAGCAACAGGGAAAATGAGAGATAAAAGCGAAGTGAGAGGGGCGCCTGGGTGGCTCAGTGGGTTAAAGCCTCTGCCTTCGGCTCAGGTCATGATCTCAGGGTCCTGGGATCGAGCCACATCGAGCTCTCTGCTCAGCGGAGAGCCTGCTTCCTCCTCTCTCTCTCTGCTTGCCTCTGCCTACTTGTGATCTCTCTCTGTCAAATAAATAAATAAAATCTTTAAAAAAAAACACAAATTGAGAAAGACTTTTAAACTGTTAAACTGTTAGTTTGCAAAGCATTCTTTCTGCTCCTAGTTCTCACATATTTATCTGTAATTTTTCAACTAACTGGTGGTAGTGGTGCTTAATAAAGATTTTCTTCCCCTCCCAGGGCTCCAGAACTTTAAAATATGTCTTTCCTCTCTATTCTTCTATATATCTTTCCTTGACTTGTGATATGGCACAGTTATTACTAATAAAATATAAGACCCCACTACAGTCATCTATGCCACAAATTCATAAAGGGGTAAAGCTTTAGCGATGGTAGGGAACTTTGGAGTAATCTAGTCTAATTCCCACCTTTTATAAATGAGGGAAATTGAGGCTAATCAAAGTTGCAGGACTCAGGTCATGTAGTTGGAGAACCAATACTGGGACCCAGGTCTTCCATTTCCAATCAGGTCCTAACTTCATTCCCTCTTTCTTCCCAGGCATAAATAGAACAGGAGAAGATCATGGAAAGTATTATGACATTGTTGCTCCTTCAACTAATTTTTAAAATTAAAATAGTATCTTCTTACATATGTTCTATCATCTATCATCTCTATATTCGTATCTATTTGTAGCTTAGTTAATTGAACACTGTGAAATTATACCAACCCCCAAATTCTTCAAGTTTTCACAGAATGACTCACTAGGTTGTTAATAATGAAAACTTAGGATGTCAGAATTTGGAATAATTAGCTGCTAACATATACACTAAAGCAGACCTCTTTTATTTTAGTTTTATAAATAAATAAATAAATAAATAAATAAATAAATAAATAAATAAATAAAAATCTCTGCACCCAATGTGGGGCTTGAACTCATGACCCCAAGATCAAGAGTCACGTGCTCTACCAACTGAGCCAGTTAGGCACCCCAGACCTTTTGTATTTTAAGTGACACGGACTTTTTCATTTTCTACATAAGGCAGTCCTCAAAAGTGCTTCTTCAGGTGACTTCTATCATTTTTCCAGATCACTGATTCTACTTGCTCTTCTTCTGGTAGCATCTTGAACCATGTCTTGAACATTGGAAAAATTATACCCTATTATAAAAAATAATCAACTAATATTTCTCTATCTTGTTCTCATCTGGAAAATGACACCTATCAGGTTTAGGTATTAAATGAACAAATGTATTTTAATGTATGCCTGGCACAAGTTATGTCAATAAGTGCTTCCATATTTTTCCCAATAAGAAATGCTCTGATTCTCGACTAACTTTCTCCAGTAATGTATTCATCTGGGTATAAAGAATTGATGGCGAAGTAAAGATTTTTTTATTCAATTTAAAGAAACCCCTTCTTTTGGTCTATCAAATTAGTTTTTTTTTTCTGTTTCTCTCTCTCTCTCTCACACACACACCCCATAAATCTTTTCCTAGTATATGTAGTTTTTTTTTTAAATAAATTGTTGTTGGTATCATTTATCAATAATTATTACAAAGAATGAGAGAAGTGAACCTCTTTGAGTCTTTAACATTTCTCAGGAATTAGTGGCAAATCCATGATCATACATTTTTAAACCAAAATATCCACATCTTAGAGTCCAATCTATTGTTTTTTGTTTATTAAAGCATTGAAGTATCAGTTGTTCCAATGCCATAAGGAATCAAGAAACACTAGACATTAAATCCCAAAGCCGTGCATCTTTAGTTTGTTCTGCAGATATGAAGACATTCTGTGAGCCATCATCTTATATATTCAACAGTTTTATACTCAATTTACTCTTTCAGCAACCCTTTGGGAAAAACCCTGGGAGAATTCACTGGGTAAGTGCATCGGTTTTCTACAAGACACTTGGAATATTTCATAGTTTGACCCCCGACACACTCTAGTAAAGAAAAGGGTCAGAAAATTTAATAAAGAAATAAATAGGTTAAGAATGAAAGGGTCCAAGCTTTGGCACTGTGCCAGAACTTCATTGTAGTTCTTCACCTCTACCTCCGGAAGGCAAGTTACTTTGTTATTTAAAGCCTCCCCAGTAAGAGTGTTACTGAAGAACAACTCAAAAATACAAAATATCACAAAATCTTTTCATCTCATGGGGGACGGGCGTCCTTCATCCTATGGTATATAGATGGAGCAAATCGTTACAGTTAATCGTGACAGTCGCTCTCCCTACAATCCAACATGTCATCCTGTGTGCTGACTTCTGGAACTCCCCATGAATCTCCCCTGGACTGAATAACAAACAGCAAGCACCCGCCTCTCTCCCAGAGCTGTTCTGCATCTTCTTGACCCAGGGCAAATTCCAGGAGGCTCTCGCATCCTTCTTTCCCGTCACTATCCGGTGGAGCTGGGCGCAAGTCCCCAGGGCTTTGCAGGTGACTTGGATGGCAACACACAGCCCGTAAACCCTTGGGCACCTGCTGATGCCGTCTACTGTCGAACTCGTCTTCAGCATCGTCGTGGTCGTCTCCTCAGTCTTCAGAGTTTTCCTTCTAGCCCCGGAGCCTCAAACCTAAATTAGGGGCTTCCAGTGCCGTCCTTCAAGGTCAATGGGGCAAACGTGTCATCTGCCTCCCGCTCAAATGCCAACCATCGCAGCCTCCCACTCTGCCACCAGCGTCTTTCCAGTGAAGTTTGGGTAAACACCTGGGGTCGTTAGGGACTTTACAGGCCGCTTTTTGCCAGAAAACCCTGAAAAGTAAACGACACCCGGGAGCTTCACGTTCAGCTCCTGAATCTGTCTGGAAGTCCATTTGCACCACCTCTGCGTTTGGCTGCACCGTGAGTGTGAGGGCGGGATCCAGGGGAAAAGAACAAAGACAAAAAAAAAAAA
>CM052892.1:41292247-41312795 GCA_028534135.1 Potos flavus | reverse complement strand
TTTTTTTTTTTTATTTCAACTTGGTTAGATTTTAGTTCTTTTATTTCTCCAGAAAGGGATTTTATTTCTCCAGAAAGGGACTCTCTATTATCTTTCATGCTCTTTTTGATCCCAGCTAGCACTTTGATAATTGTCATTCTGAACTTCAGTTCTGACATATTACTAATGTCCATATTGATTAGGTCCCTAGCTGTTGGTACTGCCTCTTGTTCTTTTTTTCGTGGTGAGTTTTTCTGCCTTGTCATTTTATCCAGGTAAGAATAGATGAATGAGAGAACAAAATACTAAAAGGGTAGCAACGACCCCAGAAAAATACACTCTAACTAAATCAGAAGAGACCCGAAAAACTGGGGGGAGAAGATAGGGGGGGAAAAAAAAATATATATATATATATTTGTATATATATAAAATATAATATATATTATATATATAATATATATATAATATATATTATATTTAATATATATATATATATATATTATATATATATATATATATTAGACTGCCAAATAGAACAGAGCCACACACTTGATTTTGGGTGTATTTTGGTCTTTAGAAGAAACTACCTCCCAAAACTTTAAAGAAAGAAAAACTTATATATACACAAAAATAAGGGTTAACACGATGAAAGGATGGAATATGACTGTAAAGATGATAATTAAAAAAGAGTCTAAAAAAGGAATTGATAAGTTGATTGAAAAAAGAAGCAAAAAAGAAAAAAAAGAGGAAAGAATGTGATCAGGCTGGAGACTAGAACAAAACTATGCATTAGATTTAGGGTATAATTTGATCTATTAGAAGAAATTGTATCCCAAAATTTTAAAGAAAAAAAGCCTATATGTATACAAGAAGTAAGGTTAAATACAATGAAGGGATAAAATATGACTATAATAATTAAAATTAAAAAAGATTTTAAAAAAGGTATTGATAAGATAAAATAGTTAAAAAAAGTTAAAACAAGGGGCACCTGGGTGGCTCAGTGGGTTAAAGCCTCTGCCTTCGGCTCAGGTCATGATTTCAGGGTCCTGGGATCGAGCCCTGCATAGGGCTCTCTGCTCAGCAGGGAGCCTGCTTCCCCTCTCTCTCTGCCTGCCCCTCTGCCTACTTGTGATCTCTCTCTCTCTGTCAAATAAATAAATAAAATCTTTAAAAAAAAAGTTAAAATAAGAAACAGGAAAAATTTAAAAAAGTAGAATAAGAAAAAAACAAAATTAAAAAAATTTAACTTTGAAAGACTAAAGGATCCTGGGAAAAAAGCCATTAATTCTATGTGTTGGTTTCCCCTAGCTCTAGAGTTCCGCAGTTCTCATTGATCGGTGAACTTGGTCTTGGCTGAATGTTCTTGCTGATCTTCTAGGGGAGCAACCTGTTGCAATGATTCTCAAATGTCTTTGCCCGAGGAGGAATTTTACCTCCCTTGCCAGGTGCCGGGCTAAGTAATCTGCTCGGTTTTGCTCTCGGAAGCTTTTGTTCCCTGAATGCTTTCCATATAGCTTTGGAGGGCGGGAATGAAAATGGCGGCCTCCCATTCTCCAGCCCGTAGGAGCCGAGAGCTCGGGGCCCCACTCCTCAGTGCGCCCTCAGAGAAAAGCTGTCAATCCCTCCCATCTCCCTGCTCTCCGGCCGCACTCTGTGCTCACCCGGCCTGTGAGCGAGCATTTCTGTCTCTGGTGCACTGCCCCGTTTGGAGTCTCCAAACGCAGCAGATTCATGCCGCGCGCTCCCGCGCCCCTCCTCCCAGAGGAGGAAGGAGGGGGTCTCTCCGTATTTGCCAGTTGTGAGGTCCCTGCTCGAATAGCAGTGGCCCGACTGTGCCTCAGATCAGGGTTTAAGGTAAGCCCGAGCTGAGAACACACTGCTCCGCTCCATCTCCTCAGCCGGCTTCCCCCGCTCTGATACCTGGGAGCTCTGCCACACTCAGACACCCCTGGTCTTTTTGTGTCTTTGCGGGTCCTGACACCACACTGTCTCTTTGAGGGCTCCACCCTCCACTTAGTCTCTGGAGTGACGTCCCTCAGTGGAGCAGACTTCTGAAAGTCCCGATTTTGTGCTCCGCTGCTCTCTTACTTGCCGGGAGCCGGCCCCTCCCCCCGCGGTCTATCTTCCCATCATTTTGGATTCACTCCTCCACACGTCCTACCTTCTGGAAGTTGGTCAATTTTCTGTTTCTAGAATTGCTGCTCTTCTTCTCTTCTATCCCCTGTTGAGTTTGTAGGTGTTCAGAATAGTTTGATAACTATCTAGCTGAACTCCTGGCACCAGATGATATCTCAGGTTCCTACTCCTCTGCCACCTTGCTCCAAGTTACATTTTTCTTATACACTGTAAAAACCATTACTTTTAAAAAGTTCCACCTGTAGTCCATATACCACTTATAGTCATCTGAAGTACCTCCAGCACTATATTACTGCATTTTGGAAAACACTGCCACACATGATATTTCTTGGTGCTTGTAATAGTTATGGGAGGTAAACAGAGAAAACATAATTATCCCCATTTCAAAGATGAGAAAATCAGGCTCATGGATTAACTCTTATTGCCAGTAAATTTCCAGAACTAGGCCTGGTACTCATGCCTTCTTATTAACCCACTTCTTCTACTATACTACTAACTCTTCTAAGGAAAGCAAACTTAGACCTAAAAGTAAACTTTTGTCTATTTTAGACCTGACTATTTTGGAATTTTGTGATAATCTGAATAGAGATGAGACAGAAAAAAATTAGCAAAGAAAAGGAGAGTAGATTGCCAAGTTGTAGTAGGCAGCCTCTAAGACAGACCCTGATCATCTCACCTAGTATTCATGCCTTGTGTAATCTCCTCCACTTAATAAACTGTTTTTAACCAATAGAATATGGTAACTTAGAGGAGGTGTCACTTCCCTCATTAGTTTGCAAAAGATTGTGACTTCTGTCTTGCTAGAGGTCTCTCTCTGTCTCTCTCTCACACTGATTTTGATGAAGCAAGCTGCCATAGGAAGGGGGGGACCCAAGCACAGTAGGGAACTGAATCCCTGAGTTCAACATCCCTCAAGGAAATGAATCCCGCCAACAATTCTGTGTGGTTAATTGGGACACAGATCCTTCCCTAGGTGAGCCTTCAGATGAGACCCAGCTTTGATGGACATCTTGTCTGCAGCCTTGTGGGAGACTGCGAAGCAGAAGACCCAGTGAAGCCAACTCCAGAACCTGGACCACAGGCGTTTTAAGCTATTCATTTTTGCAGATCGGGTTGGGGGGATTAATCTATTATTCAGCAATATATAACACAAGTCTACAGGACTCACGTCCAGAAGTGATTTAGTGGAGGTGGAACCGAGTTATCACTGCTGGGCATGGACCGCACATGTTTGCAGTTCTGTTGAACTGTGATAGCTAACACTGGACACTTTTTCTTTCTCTCTTATTTTCCAATTCTTCCCTCCCTACCCTCTCTCTTTCCCTCCTTCCCTTTATTTCTCCTAATCTTTCATACTTTTAATTAATGTGACAGCTGGAAACTTAAAGTCAATAAAAGCACAGAAGAAAACTCCTGCATGTGCAAAGCATTATCATCCGTATCTTTCCACGATGGCCTGTGCCAGGCTTCATATGTTGGCTTTCTAGTACGCATGTAGTGCACACACTAACAAAGGTTTGCCTGTTGGTATTATTGAATCACCATGGAGTGGAATCGATGCTATCCATTCCATTTTGTTTTCATTTTTCTACTTATGGAAGTATCTTTATTCTTCTGTGGGCTTTGTGTACTCATGTTCTCTCTCTTTTCCTTTGTAGGCAATTTATGGCACTGATCTACAGTACCTCTCGCTGACTTCAATGTGAAGGTGATTTTTCCTGCAGGTACTCTTTCTACAAAATTAAAAACATTAAGGGGCGCCTAGGTGGCTCAGTCGGTTAAGTGTCCTCTACCTTCGGCTCAGGTCATGATCCTGGGGTCCTGGGGATGGAGTCCCTGCATCAGATTCCTTGCTCAGCAGGGAGTCTGCTTCTCCCTCTGGTCCTACCCCTTGCTCACACTCTCTCTCATGTTCTCTCTCTCAAATAAGTAAATAAAAAAATCTTCAAAATAAATTAAAAATGTTGAGCATAAAGAAATAGCATTCATACTTTCACAGTGACTTATTGACTTCCTCTAGCTTTTCCGTGCACCACACTACCTGAAAGATTTTCGCTGTTGAGCAGTGTTTTCTTCTATTTCACATGCACAAAGAGCTAAAGGGAATTAGGCAAGAACCATTCCAAGTGAGCTTATCCTTGGAAAACCTTGAAAATAATCTGAAGCTAGCCTTGATAGATGGGGGAGGGGTGAGGTATGTGAAAGGAGAGAGTAGGTGGTGGGGAGGTAAATATATGGACGAATTTGAATCACAAATTTTTCACTGTATGCTAGCAAAATTTGATAATAACACTCCTAAACACACACACACACACGTAAATGACTCACACTATAAAAACTTTTAACAAGTGCTGGCAAGTCAGATGGCAGACTCACCCCGAAACCTGTCTCTCCAATAAAAACCTCATAATTAAAAACAAGGCTGTCCATAAATCATAACATATAATAACAATTATATGCAACTGGTACAAGACTTGATTAGAAAATTAACATTTTGCTTCTCAGGTGAAAAGTCTAAATTTCTCTCAGAGTGGAAATACTTCTATGATATATGGCCAGCAGGTTATCATCTTTCCCTGAACCGTGAGATGCTTCTTTGCCCAACTGTTAATACCTACTGACCTTGGCCCAATAGAAGACTGAGGTAATACAGTTTTACTTGTCTCTTAAGACCAATAGTAGTGTTTGCCACATATTGAGAAAGTGCGTACAACATGCTGGGTACTTTGGCACTGAATGTCCCATTTTCTCTTCTTTCTGCTCAGGGAACGATTAACTACATTTTACTTCTGTAAAACTGAGGCTTCCACTGGTTTACTGACTTTCCTAAGTTTGCACAAGGAGTAAGGGATCAAAACAGGGTTCGCACCTGAACCGGCTTGATTCCCCAAAGGTGCTCTTTCCACCAAAGGTGTGGCCTTGAGAAAAGACCTGAAATTAATGTATGTATGGAAGCTGGTGAATAGGATACAGTTGTGGCCTTAAACCAGATCCTGCAGAATGTGTGGTAGAATGGATGAGAAGCCTCTTCTCTGTCGCTAACCTGGGAGAAGTCAGTCACCCAGCTTTGCTGGCTTTTTGTTTTTTATTTTTTGTTTTTGTTGTTGTTGTTGTTTTTGATAAACTGAATCATCTCAATTGGTTATTATCTGATGTGCCTTCCATATTAAAATTATATTATTCTAGTCTATAAATTTACCCACGCAGGCTTGCATCAATCCGACAAGCCTAAACCAGATAAACCCTGATATTTGTCGTGTTTCCTTCAAATTTCCCCTCTGGCATGGGAGCACGGTCTGAAAATGGAATGGAAGTTCCATGAAGCTATAGCAACCATTTTTCACTGTGTTCCTCTCTCTCCTTTTCTCTTAGGTACGCAGTTGGAGGAGCTGTCCAGTGAGAAGCTGAGGCAAGGAGAAGCTAGAGGTTAGAACCGGGGAGGGCTTGAATGAGTCGGTCAGCGAAATTTTGATTCTTGTTTTCTAAAATACTCTTTCCCTGGGTTTTTAGGGACTGGAAGAAAGCTCTCTGCATGGGCAGAGTGTCCTAGGGTAGCTGTTCACAAAGAAATTGATGGCACTGAACTCCCACTTGTTAGAATTTCCTAATTCTTTGAAAATATTCTTTATACTCAACCTTCTTTCTTAATGGCACTTTGAAGAGCAGAGGTTGACAAAGTTTTTCATGGGCTTCTGTGAGTCCATGTAGTTTCTTTCACAGGACTACTCAACTTTGTTGCCCCAAAGCCAATGTTACCACAGATAATACAGAAATGAATGAGAATGTCTGAATGCCGATGCATCTTTATTTGCAAAAACAGTCAACGGGACAGATAGGACGCAAGGGTCCTAGTTTGCTGACCCCTGGTAGAGTGGAAAAAATTCAGTTGGAGCTTGATGATGGCTCTTTCACTCTAGCTGGGTATTTTGGGAGAAGATATTTATTTTAGATTTATATAGCTTCATTATCTGTAAAAGGGGAATAAGAAACCTACCTCATCGGGCTGTTAGGAAGATGAAGTTATATAGCTAACTATAGCAAACCCACTTGCTTTTTTAAAAAATTTGATTTGGTTTTTATTGTAGAACATACATATCAGGGTAAAGTGCGTCCCACACAACTGCAAATCATTTTTGGGGAAAAAAGCAAAATTGCAACTGCTTTAGTTTTGTAGTTCTAACGTGAATCCATGCTGGTAAAGGAATTCTGGCCCTTGGGAGGGGCTTCTTGATCGGGGCTGCCCCGGATTTCTGCAGCCTCAGACCTGGGCCTCTGTAAGACAGGGGCCGCTTGGGCTGGTGGCAACCTGGGGACTGGGAGGGCCTCTGCCCTCAGCAGGCCAGGGGGTGGGTCTTGGCCCTGGCTGGCTGGCAAGGAGACATTCCTAATGAATCTAGATCATCAAAACCTTGCAGCCTTCAAGGATCTGAGTAGGTGACAACTTCCAAAGCCTTTCTTGTTTTGTTCCTTTTATTATTTCTTAAAAGCCCCTTCCCCAGCTCCCATGCCCCTGAGGCAGAGGAAGCACTGACCTAGTCTGCAGGCCTGAGCTCTGGCCCTGGATGCGTGCTCCAGGCAGACAGAGGGGGCGGTGGGGGTGGGTGGGCGCCTTCCTATGGGGATGACTTGGAGAGGAGGCCCAAGCTGGCCAATGTAGGAGAAAGGAAAGAATAAGGAAAAAGCCAGGAGACCAAAGGTAAATGGTAACTGTAATTATTATCATCATTACAGCATTATTACTTTAATTTCTTATAGGGTTTTTGTTGTTGTTGGTTATTTAGTCTAGCTCATGTATTTACAGTAAACCAGTAAGTGCTATGGAGGGCAGCTGAAACTGGGTTTTGCTGGTTCACCACTGAAAATTCTTCTGCTGGAATTCGAAATTGTTTTAGAGAGAGTTGGTGCATATTGCATACGAATTGAGCTAATACCATTCTCTCTTAGGCTCCATTTTTGTACTTCAAGCCCTTTTTAAAAGAATTGTGCAGATATGGGTGCATCTGTTTGCTTTACCTCTTTCTTTTCCTTGTTGGGTAATCACGCCTATGTTGATAGGCACCGAACACAGCTCTCACGTAGCCCCATGGCAGTAAGCTTCCACCAACTTGAACTGAGACCAGCCCTGGTGGCCCTGTGACTGGGAGAGTCTGGGCTGTGGCACCAGGAGAGGGTGGGCGCACCTGTTCTACTCGTGGAACCTCGGAGCCCATACAGTGGTGCTTCTCTGTGTATTTGCCTTTGTGAAAGGTCACTGGCTGATTTGAGCTATCAGGCTGCGCCCCACATCCTCTGTGTGTCACACTGGCTTTCTTTCAGTGGCATTCTGCCTCATTTCTAGAGGTGACTTTGACTCACAGAAGTGAGACTCTGGCTTTTTGTATTTCTGAATTTCCCTAGAAGGAGACAAGGCTATCATATCCGAGGGTCTTGAGTCATTGTAGAGAACTTACCTAAAAGAGAATTTTTCACCAAGGGAGAAAATTATATAATCACAGTAAAGCAGAAGCCACAGGGCCTGGGTTGTTGACTTACCATAAATGGAAGGGCTACAGTTAACAGGCAACTTTCAGTTCCTGCCATTGGAAGGGGTGGTCAGTCTCGTTCTTTTATTGAGCCCCATTTCCCTCTTCTCCTTTTCTTTTTTCTTTTTTTTTCTTGTAAAGAAGAGTAAAGACAAATGACAACAGATCTGCCTTGGGCTGGTATGGGGATAGGATATCAACTTAATAATAGAAGTTGGATCAAAATGTACTTTTCTCTCTATGAACTGATATCAGAGTGTGCATGGGTTAATTGGATCGAGGGCTTTAAACATGTGTTAGCTTGCAAAAGTGGCTACAGAGAAAGGGCCTAAAACAACCTAGTAATATTTAGGGGAAATATTAAAAATCTTCACACACTGCCCTTCAAGATAAAATGTTTTTTGTAGGTAAAATAACAATCCAAACATCCCAACATTTTTAAATAAAAAATCCACTTTAAATCATTGTAATTCGGGAGGTATAACATGATAGTGATGAGGAAAGAGTGCATCATATCTCATACTTTATTAATATATTTGTGCCATTTTCTGCTTTTACTTCACCATTAGAAAAAGACTTTAAATTGTATCAAATACCAAGGCAAGTTTATAGCCCAAATTCTTTCCTCCTGGCTGTTTTCTTTCACTTTTATATGTATGGAGATGTTGCTCTCCTAGAGCTACATCATTCTTTTAAAAATGTGATATGAGAGAGTCTGTGATTTATTTATACTCCTCTATTAATGATTATTTAGCTGGTTTATTAGTTTACTTAGGAAGGTTTGGGTTTGCGTGCTCATGACAAAGTTAGGAGTAATATGCTGATTTAATGGGGGGTGTTTTCTTCTGTAACTCCTCGGGCTTCTTTCATACCTTTGGGAAGGACCTAATGAAACAAGCCCAAAATGCCTTTGGAAAGGTATTTTAGGTGCTTATACCTCCCTTTCCAGGTCTGTTTCTATAGCTTTAGCTGCTTGGGAGACCCAGCAGTATAGGTTCAATTCGACATTTGGCAGAAACTACTGTTATGGCTGGATTCTGGTCTGACAAATTGCCACGAACCCAACTGTGGGATGGGATCTTCCGCACCCTCGCATCAACATACCAATTTCGCCTTAGCTCCTTTTTTTCTCTCCCTCTCCCTCGATTAATCTCATATAATTATGTGTGTACATGTCTGAGGGCAGGGATCATGCCTTATTCATCTTTGTATTATTCAAGAGCCTGGCCCAGAGTGGTTGCTTAAGAAATGGGTGTTAGAGAAATATTTACACATATGCTAGAAATGCTCATTCAGATTCCTGTATCTGGACAACGGGCATTCAGCTTTCTGGATAGGATAAAACAGAATCTATGGGCTTTAGGTACATACTGCCTTTTCAGGGCTGCTATGCGAGTTCAGAATCCCCCACGATTGTCCAGTATTAACTTCACTTCTGTCAGTAGCCATGTCTCAATGCTAGGTGACTCTTAGCCCGGCATGTTTTGGCAAGAAAGAACTCTCTACCTGGTTTGCCTAATCTACACTGGCTTCTAGTTTCAACAAGAATTATTTACATGCATTTAATTTTAGCTCTTGGGCTATAACATGTCATTGTTCTTTTTACTCACCTCCTCCCCTTGCTTTTGGAATCAGGACAGGCATCTTCAATTCTTGTCGTTCCTGTTTGGTGTGCTTGTAGATGGATTTTAGCTTTGTCCTTCAGCTCCCATGGCACTCCAAGATATTTTTGAGTCATGTTTCCTGTATAAGAAAATATAGACTATGTCATCACAAAGGGAAATGGAGCTTGGGGGGCATTATTTAAATCATTCAGGGACCTCATATCCTGGCTTGAAGGAAAATCAAAGCAATGCATTTGGATTTATTTATCTCCTTGGATAGTTCTTCTCTAGTCAACTGACAGGATAATGCATTCAGCTTATTCAATTTCATCTGTTACTGTCACGAGGAATCTAGAATAAAAAATATAGTTGAGACTTGCTTTTTAAAAAGACATTGTTAGTAGAATTACTTTTATTGCTTTCCTGTATTTAGAAGAGAATGAACACCTTAGGAAAATAATAACAAGCTTTGGGCAAAACAATGTTTTGCTGAGTACATCATGAAATGGAAAGTCCTCACAGCAAGCTTGCAAAGTGCTCTGAAAAGTCTCTTGCACAACTCTGTTTCTTTATAGTACTTACACAATCATATTTCTTAATGACTTTCTATAAACAATTTTTTTGACAAGAAGCATACAGTCATAAAACTAAAGAGATAACTTTGGCAGGAAAGACATTAATGGTTTCCTACTTCTAGACTATGACAGACATAAAGTTATAGATTTCATTAGTACAGTTTTCTATCAATTGTGGTGGATACAGGAAATGCAACACACGGTAGGAGGTATCAGTTCGCCACCTAGAGGAGGTATGTGGAATTCCATATTTCTCCAAACAGCTTCAATGGGATTCTTTCATTTATTCATTCCCTCATTCATTCACTCAATTATTTACTTATTTAATTATTTAAAAGTAATTAAGTACTTATTAGGCTTAGTTGTTGTACCACAGCATATTTGATAATCAAACCAAGAGCTATGAGCTTAAAGAAAGCATTAAGTGTATCTCCTTTTAATTGCACAGCTGCCTCTATTTATTTACTTATTTGAAGATTTATTTATCTATTTTAGAGAGAGCAGAGTGGGAGGAGGAAGGAGAAGGAGAGGGGGAGAGAGAGAGAGAGAATCTTAAGCAGATTCCCTGCTGAGTGTGGAGCCCGATGTGGGGCTCGATCTTACAACCCTGAAATCATGACCTGAGCCAAAATCGAGAGTCAGACACTTAACTGACTGGGCTACCCAGGTGCCCCCTGGCTGCCTCTCTTTAAAATCTTTGATTTTTAAAAGACTGTAACTCAAACATCTGGACAATTCTAAATACCTATATTTGTGATGTCTATTACTTTTAGATCTTGGGCTATAATAAAGCCTGATTGTTTTTTATTGTTCCGTCCCTTTGCAGTGTAGCTATTAGGGTCTTCTCTATACAATTTGGGAAGTGGAGTCTCAGGGAAATTAAATAACAAGTTTCAGGTGTCACAGCTACTTCATTGTAGTGCCAGTGTCTGAACCTATGACAATCTAACACCAGAGCCATCACCCTGCTCAGTTCTGGTCTATTCCAGATGTTCACAAACAGCCAGACTGCAGCTGGTGGTGTGGACAGTGCTTACAGGTTGAAAGGAGATCATGGCCACTAGCACCATAAAGCATAAAGTAGGCTTGGGAGGAGCTCGATGAAGCCATCCAACTGGACAGAATCTACTAAAGATGGTAAGATTATTCATAGGTATGAATTCCTTGTACCCAGAGGAACGAGCTCCACAGTTTCCCTGAGTTAGTCCAGTCCGAGTGAGAGTAGACAGAGGGCTGGGGGCAGTTGGTGTGCATGACGGCCTCCCCCTAACATCATGAGCCACCACATCTCATGGGATACAGAGACATACAATTTATAAATTATACCACATAAAACTCCTGTGGTCTGATTCAGTTGAATTGTCATTTCTGTCAAGCACACAGGGCCATGAGCATACTCCTTAGGTAAAGGAGGAAACTGAACTACTCAAGAGGTTCCTTGAATTTCAAGGCCACCAGGCAATCCTTGGTGCCAGCACCAATCCCTAGATTTTCTGATTTCAATCCAGCCTTCTCTTTATCATTTCTCACTGCCAGTAAGATCAGCTTTGCTTGCCATGACGTTTCTGGTCACTCCTGTGGTTTTATACCACTCCCGCTCTCTCATTAAATAACTCCCTGTCAAGAAATAGCCATGAAAACAGAAAACAACTGTACCAGAGATGTTGATGGTATAGGAGATAAAACAGAGATAAGAAGGCGTATTGCAAAGTGGTGTCCTTCAATGTAAGAAAGAAGGGCCATATTTGGGGGAAAGGAAACAAGAGAAAATTAAAGGCAATCAGTCAGTGCTGAGTTGGTGAGGAGAATAACTCTTACACACGTATCTGAGCCTTTTCACTGGGTGTGATCCTGAAGATTTGTCGCTAGGGTGGACAAAAGTGTAATGCACTGTGGAAATTGTCGAGCTGTTGGGATCCTACTGTAAGCCATTTTTTAAAGTGAAGAAAACTCCGATCCACCTCTAGTTTGTTTATGGGCAGGACTTTGCCCAGCTTCACCCAGAAAGCTTGAGAATACCAGACAAGCATAACCCCAAGACAATTTTTCTTTGCCGAGAAAATTTGCTTAAAAAGGAACATTAAAATCTGTTTAATTCTCCTGCATGGACATGTGATAATGTGCATGGCGACCTTCTTTGGTATACCTGAAAGACTTAACCTTTCTGCATCTATCGCTGCGAGACAAAGGAGAATATTTTCTTAGGGCTTTGAACTACTTCAGTTGAAATCTGACTGAAAAGGCAGCTCCAGGGACTGTATCTTACTTATTTTGTATCTTTCTCTGCATCGAACAGTTTTTTTGAGGACTAATAAACGGTCCTGCTTTTTATTTACATTCCAGATATTATTATTTAATAGATTTTAATTATCTTAAAGACATTTGGAAGAGTTTGCACTAAAAAATCGAATCAGTTTGACTTCTATTTCCCTCTCGTTGAAAACTCACAGACTCCCAGGACACCTGCCTGACTCTGTCGGTTAAGCCTCTGAATCTTGATTTCGGTTCAGATCATGATCTCGGGGTCGTGAGATGGAGCCCTGAGTTGGGCTCCGTGCTCAGAGGGGAGTCTGCTGAAGATTCTGTCTCTCCTCCTCCCTCTGCCCCTGCCCCCGCTCACACACACACGCTCTCTAAAATAAATAAATAAAATCTTTTAAAAATAAACAAAAAAAATTCACAGACTCCTAAGCAACTGTTTTCTTTTTGAAAAAAAAAAAAAAAATTCAAAAAGCACCCAGGAGTAAGAGGGAGTGGCCCTGATCCCTGTGCTTTTATTTATGTGTGGTTAAAGTTCAAATTTCTCAACCTACCATAATCTCAGTGTACTGGCCAAATTCCACAGTGGATAATTAGATCGAGTTTACCAGGGCAGATCTGGATGGCAAGAGAGAGCAGTCACACTGTACTTCTGGGAATCTATCAGCCTAGTTGACTGTGTTTGACACCTGAGTGGTGGGACCCACCTGGCTTGCTGGCTGGCCTTGCCCAGCAGGTTTTACAGGTGAGATCACTCACTGCTTGGCTGGCTCCTTGTTGGACCTGGTAGGCAGAAGAGGCCATGAAATAAATGGCTTGATTTTGGGCCTCGAAGGTTCTCTTTCCTACTTCCTCTCCCAAAGCCCTGCTTCTGCCAACACTCTAGGGACTGAAGCATTCATTTATAAATTCATTCATTCGACGGATATTTACTGAAAACCTCTATTGTATCAGGCACTGACCTGGGCTCTAGAAATAAACTCATGAGCCAGATATTTTCTACCTTCGAGGGCTTATAAATGAATAATTATAATTGTGGAAAATTTTATGGTCGACAGGGTTCAGTAATCCAAATTGTTATTATTTGTCTTTAAAGAGCAGGAGGTGCACAAATGCTCTTTGGGAAGGTATGGCTTAGAAACGTATTTGTAGGTTTCAACACGTAAAATTAATGAATGAGTGAAGACGGTTCATCTGTCCTTGTGAATTCAGAGTTAACCCCACCCCCACTGCCATACCCTGACTCCACCTTGTCCAACGGTGCCCCTGCCATTACATGCACATACTACACACACACACACACACACACACACACACACACACACACACAACTTTAATTGTCCTCAAATCGACGCAGCATTCAGTTGTCGAGCACATATTAATATAGTCACCGGGGTGGAGACTAAATTTCCCCTCAAGGAAATAATTTATAATTTAGAAAGTAAGACATTTGCCTATTTCAAAATGTGACACTACTTCCCCACTCCTGAGACTGTGAAAACAGTCGTTGGTTGTTTAGCTAATGGTTTCCCAAACTTCAGTTGTTCATGGACCATCTTCATAATTTTCGCTATAGTCACATATCGCCTGTGCTGTTATGCCTCTGTGAATATACTGCTATTTTAACTTAATTAAATTTATTTAATAGTAATATCTTTTAAATCACTCGATGGATGTGCTAGCTATAACATTTTCAAATATACTTTAAATATTCGACTACTAAATTAAATATATACTATATATTTTGATATATATTAAATATACAAATAAAACAAATTAATTATATAAAATAAATATAAGTAACGAATGATATATAATACATATAAATAAATATATGGAATATATATGTTAATATAGTAAAATGTACATATCTAATTTAGTAGTCCTATGTTAGCACAAATAATTACAAATCAGTACATATCGGTGCTAAATTAGTCATTTATAATGCAAATATATATATACATATATATATACACACACATATATGCATATATTTGTCGGTAGGCATCCCCAGATCTTCTGAAGTGCTCAAGTGTCCTCAAGTAGGACATATATCATACTTTCGGAAGCTTTACAAAAGTAGGGCCCACCTTTGAGAGTGAGGAGTGGCAGAAAAAATAAAATGCATAAGTGTTGATAATAATCAGCAAGTCATGAGAACTGTTATTTATTGAAGGCTTTACATGTGTCATTTAATTTTATCTTATTTAATCTTTGCTCTCTCGCAGGCAAGCATATTGCAGAGCTGTGAGACAAAGGGGCAGGAAAGAGGGAAGAGTAGTAGTGGAACTTTCTCGTGCTTAGGGCAGCTATAACGAACACAGGTTGCAATGTTTTCATTTTTATTCTTTTCTTTAGTTGACTGAGTTTTCACATCTGATTATTTTATGTAAACTGGATGTGATGGTGGCAGATTAAAAAACTTTTTTATCAAATATGTTTGTTAATCAAACAAAATAATAACCCCAGAAAAAGGATGTTAGTGTAATTACACCCATTCTAGGAATGCAGGATCAAGTGAGAGAAATCAGATTAAAACACGTGTTTTTTTCTTTAGTTAGTGGTTTTCTGTTTCTCCTGTTGTTAATCTTTGTCCTACTGACCCACGGCATTTGTTCAAAAGCTTTTTGCACTCTCTGGCACAAGTGCCTAACTTATTAAAGGCAAAATTTTTCTAGCTCTCTGCTAAAAAATAGTGAAATAAATATTGTTCTAAACATAGCGTCACAAAATATGAATGCTGAAAGAGACATACAGGACCTAAGACAGCTCCCTCACTTTATAGAGAGAAAAAAGTTGAGTCACAGCAATAATTATGAAAAATTTCTCTGTGTTTTCATAGCTGATATTTTCATCACAAATTTTATGACATGCACTTGTTTTTTTTTGCATGCCCGAATTTTGCTTCCAGCGAATGGTAAGCTCCAAGTACAAACCATGCCTTATTTTTTCTCACTCTGAGTTTTTAGCAGAGTGCTATGACCTTGGTGCTGAATCATCATTTTTCAGCTAACTAAATGATACGATGTACCCCATAAACCTGCCTTTTAATTCTTCTTTGGCATGAACTTTCTGGATACTTACACCTCATTTAGCATTCCATTGTTCATCTTCCCTGTAAAAATGTCGAAGACAGTGTATTTGAGAGATACTTTGGTGAATAATAGAGACTTAAATAGAAGGAATGGTATGCTTTCCATTGTCATGTTTATGTATTCTGGGCATAGATAATATATTTCAGAATGGTCAAAACTAGAAAGACCGAAACATCCAAAGGTGCATGGACTATGTCGATTAAATATTTTCATTGTACATACACATAAATGATGGGAGCTAAAAGAAATAATGAATTTATCTTCAGCAATTATTATGGAACAAATTAGCTAAAAATTATAAGGTACTTAGAAAAAGATTAAAATACACTAGTTATTTCACATAATTAAACTATCAAACAATTACTCTGGTTGTTTTTCTTTTTTTCCTCAAGCTTTATTGAAATATAGATATACAAAAACTGCACATAATTAATGCATGTAGTTGATGATTTTGGACATATGTATATACTTGTGTAACCATACTCTGATTATTTTTCACAATAGTCTAATTAAAGTACCGCTTTGGATTTGTTAGTATATTTGAACGTGACTGTTTTCGAGGTCTTACCCCTGGCTTTCCCATGAAGATTCATACATATTTTTTGTTATTCAGTTATTGCAGATAACTGAATTACAGCGTAGTAATTCATTAAAAAATCACTTTGATTGTTAACACTCTTTGGTGTGAATTATACTTTAAGAATTGTTCTATTTCCAGGGCCCTGTTTTTACTTGTGAAGGTCACTGCTTCCTCCTTTTTAATCCTCAAGATTGGTTTTTTATAGCTTGATGAGATATGACATGCTTCTCCTACCTCCCCCTCCTTCCGGTACCTTTTTCCTCCGCCAGTTTTTTTCCTTCCGATTCCTCCTGGCATCTGGACTTCTTTTTCTGCCAGATGAGTCAGTTAGAGTGGAAATGTTGAACCCACATATTTTTTTTTATCTTGGCTGGGAAAAGAGGTTGAAGGCAAAATGTGACTGGTTATGTTTCGTGAGGAACCTCACATAGCCCTCCTGACCCTCTCCTGAGAACCGCACTCTGGATTCAAGGTAGAAGGGGCCAAATGATCCTCCACTGAATGCACCTTTCACAAACTCAATGCTCAGAAAGTTGTTCTTTGAAGAAAGAAATAGAAAAATATTATTTATTTATTTGCATGTGCTTTTTTCTTAATATCTCATCTCCCTCCACAAAGGTTTTAAGTGAGCTTTACAAAACAAATAATATAGCAGTGTTAAGAGTGAGGGGCGCCTGGGTGGCTCAGATGGTTAAGCGTCTGCCTTCAACTCAGGTCATGATCCTAGGGTCCTGGGATCGAACCCCCTGTTGGGTTCCCTGCTCAGCGGGAGTCTGCTTCTCCCTCTCCCTCTTCTGCTCCTCCTGCTTGTGTGTGTGTGTGTCTCTCTCTCTATCAAATAAATAAATAAAATCTTAAAAAATAAGAGTGAAAGGAAAAATATGTAGATTTTTATAAAGGGGGAAAAAACATGGGCAGATTTATAAAGTGAAATGAATTTTTTGTATTCTAGCATACTATAACTAATGTATTGAGTGTCTCTTATATACTAGGCAAAACACTAATCAAATTAGCTAATCTAATTGAATGATATAGACACTGTATTGAATTTGTTTAGATTTTGTAGGTGTAGAAATTGAGGCTTAGAGAGTTTAATTCATTCAACTCCACTGCTAAATTAGTGGGAGAGTGGTGGGATTTGAACCCTCTGGTCGTCTCACCGTCATTGCTATAACCTCTATAGTTGGCTTTTTCACACAAGTATTTATTGTTAACGGTAATTCATAGAACTGTCTCAGAAAGTGTACAAATAACTTAGCTTCATTAAATCAGCCAATTATTTTTTTCAACTGTCAATGCTTAATAATTAGAATAGGTTTGGGGAGTGGTAATTGTTGGGTGCTGATGATAGCTGTGGTTTGATGGAGGAAGTAGTAAAATACATAGGCTGTCCCTGGTGTTTGTCATAATGCAGGCCCAAAAGTAGTTCATTTAAAGTCTGAAGTTATTCTTAGAGGTTGTATTCTTTACCAAGATCTTGGTGTTAGGGGATGCCTGGGTGGCTCAGTCGGTTAAGCGTCTGCCTTCCGCTCAGGTCATGATCCCAGGATCCTGGGATCGAGTCCTGCTTCGGTCTCCTTGCTCAGCGGCATGCGTGCTTCTCCCTCTGCCTGCCACTCCCCCTGTTTGTGTTCTCTCTCTCTCTGACAAATAAATAAATACAATCTTTTAAAAAAAACATCTTGGGGGGCGCCTGAGTGGCTCAGTAGGTAAGCCTGTGCCTTCTGCTCGGGTCATGATCTCAGGGTCCTGGGATCAAGCCCCGCGTAGGGCTCTCTGCTCAGCAGGGAGCCTGCTTCCTCCTCTCCCTCTGCCTGCCTCTCTGCCTACTTGTGATCTCTCTCTCTCTGTCAAATAAATAAATAAAATCTTAAAGAACAAATGATGGACCCGGGATTTGAATCTGGATAGGATGTGAAAGGCCTTGTACTTAAACCGCTAGACTGCCTGCCCCTACAAGGAAACGCTAAGGTTGTCACGGAAACCTGACTCTGTATAGATAGTCGCTGCAAGAGGAGGAAAAATGCAGGAGGGTCTGGTGCATAGGTTTCAACTAGACATCTGTACTCAATTAAAAGGTACAACTATTGTATTCTATTTATCGAGTAGCAGTCTATCACGTTCCATGTATTTTACCACTTCATACAGTCTCCAAGGTGATAAAGGTGTCTAGGAAGGGGGACTAGGATATATCTGCTATGTTTCGATCAAAGCCAAATCACAGGGTTGCCATCTGCCTCTTCTTTCTCCAACATCCAGTCTCTCTTTTGATGAGAAGAAGAAACCTCATTCTTGTTCGGTCATATTGACCAACGAAAAGACTTCTGTCTTCTTGGCACCAGATATACATTATCTACACTTACAGAATTGAAAGCACACATCAACGGGGACTTCTCTTGGGAAGAGAGGTCATGAGATACAATGAAAGAGAATGAGTATTTTTAAAATCCTAGAGACCTTGGATTGAATCCTGGGGTTGATACTTTTTAGTAGTGTGGCCTACTTCACTATTGTGAGCATGAGTTTCTTTTTTGAAAAATGAGGATGATTCAGATTACCTCCAGAGTTATCATAAGGGTAAAATGCAAGCAATGCAGGTAAATTTATGACACTGATAGACAGGAAACAAACTCAATGGGAAAAGAATTTTTTTATCTCCTGTCCTTGCGCAAGCCCCTATCCCCTCCCCTTCCTCTTCTCTCCTCCGCTCTCCTCCCTCTTTTCTTCTCTTCTCTTCCCTTTTCTTCTGTTTTCCTTATTTTTTTCTGTACCCAAGTTTTGCACAAGCTCTACAGCTATGTATATGTGTCTTATTGCAGCAACCATGTACAAAAGAGAAATTGAGTGTTTGCCTTCATTTATAGGCTGATATAAGTATTTCATCCTCACAAGTTTTAGAGGGAAAAGTCTGGATGCTGGCGAACTGGTGAGAAAGAAGCAGTTGTTTCTGAGATTTAACTTTGGCTCAGGCATCAGAGAGACATTCTTTCATCACTGTTGCAACTCAGATTAGCCAAGCAGCAAGTCTGAACCCAGGAAAGCAGCCTCTAACGCTGCCCTGCGTTACAGATGCTAAAATGTATCATAGCTATTACTTATTCTGATGCTTACAGCTCAAGGTCAGTTGTACAAAATTCCTCATATCATTTTATGATTCGAAAGAAAATATACTGTAAAACAGAGCTAATTAACAACAACGACAAAGAAACAAGGACCTACTATATAACTTCCTCCTAAATATTTTCCCTTTAAGGGGATTTTGAGATCCAGCTTTTCTGTGGTTACATACTAGATGAACAAATATTAAGTTGGAAACCCAAGGGTGATGTAGACCATTGGGTATATTTTAGAGCTGGATTTCACCAACAACCAGCTTGTCAATATCATCCTGCAAATGTCTTTCTGTACTAACCTTGCTGCCCCAGGTCATGGACCTCTAAGTTTGAGGCTGGTGGGAAATCTCCCAGTGGGGGCAGGCTGTAGGAGTGAGGGAGCTGGCCAAAGGAGTCATATCAACCAAAGCTCCTCATCATATTGGCCTACCTCTCCTGTCTTGCATTTCTCAATAAGATCTCTTTTTTTTTCTTCTCTTTTGCATAATTCAATGGAATAATTTCATTGAATTGCACAGAAAAGACTATTTATGGGGCTAGTGTTGCAGTTAGGGCTCGCCATTGGATTAGTAGATTTCACAATCACTTGCATAAATTGCATGTACTCTTTTCTTGGAGTCAGAGTTCATTCTTAAGTCCTTTTAAATTAAATGTCTTTAATTGCTTCTCTTAAGGTTTTACTGTTTTTGGGGGGGGATAATTTCATGGAATATACTGAGTCAGCAATCCCTTTCAGTGAAGCAGTAGGACAAATGAATGGATTTTTGGACTGCCTTGGATGAAGGAAGAAGATATTTGGGAGGACACTGGAGAAGTGGGGAAGCTGGAAGGGGTGGATATGTGAAAACGGTCCAGGATTCTAGCCTCAGCTCTACGCTCCTTTGTCATTTTGGTGGCCATTTTGACAATGAGAAATACTGATGACAAACTTAGTCTTCTTATTTGAAAATGAGAATCGTAACAGTGCTTGCCTCAGAAGGATATTGCAAAATCCAAATGCAGTAACTTGTGTAAGAGGTGTAGCACTAATGCTTTCCATTGTGTAAGGGCTCAACAAATGTCAGCCATTCAGATATGATTATTACTCCCGCTTTAAAAATGCTATTATTTAAACCTTCCCAGTTGGTGTTTCTAGATAATTTCTAATAACTAAGCAAATATGCTATGACGTTCTTCTAGGGTTAGAGCATTCTGGTGGAGCATATTAGGTAGCTTTTCTGAGTCAGTACTGCTTTTTAGGACCAAATTTTAATGCCTATTTGAAATGTATCTAACTCCGAAGCAACCACCTGAGGCAGCAGGTGGGGATAGGAAATCACTTTTTAGGCATTAATCCTAACTGAATAAAATTCCCAAATAGCTCATTGCTACATCTGAAGAGTAGTTTTTCTCTAAATGAAAAAACCAGAGAATATAAGAGTATTTCTTCCTGTTTACCCAAGAAATGCAGCCCTTCAGAACTGGGTCCCATAGGTGCTTTACTTATGACCCTTCTTTGCCCGCTTCTTTGGGAACTCTTCTTTCACGCCTCACCCCCATGTCACCTTCCAGTAATCGTCCGCTCCTATGTGAGGGGCCAGAGAGGGACTGACCTACAGACCAACCAGAGCACTCGGCCCAGCTTTTAATAGCAAGGCAAAATGCCCGAGCCTCAAGCAGGGACAGAAGAGAAGCCCAGTTTCCTT
>CM052892.1:41243295-41291747 GCA_028534135.1 Potos flavus | reverse complement strand
AGGGAAGGGAGGGATGAATTGGAGGAAATCGGAGGGAGAGATGAACCATGAGAGACTGTGAACTCAGAGCAATGGACTGAGGGTTTTGAAGGGGAGGGGGGTGGGGGAATGGGCGAGCCTGGTGGTGAGTATTGAGGAGGGCACCAATTGCCTGGAGCACTGGGTGTGGTACATAAACAATGAATCTTGTAATACTGAAAAAATAAAATAAAAGTATTTGGGGAAAAAAAAAAAGATCGAGGGCCCCAAAGCCAGACAGATTTGAATTTCAGTATCAGTTCGGACAATAAATTTGTTCAGAGGGGCGCCTGGGTGGCTCAGTGGGTTAAAGCCTCTGCCTTTGGCTTGGGTCATGATCTCAGGGTCCTGGGATCGAGCCCCGCATCAGACTCTCCGCTCGGCAGGGAGCCTGCTTCCCTCCTCTCTCTCTGCCTGCCTCTCTGCCTACTTGTGATCTCTCTCTCTCTCTGTCAAATAAATAAATAAAATCTTTAAAAAAAATTGTTCAGAAACTTAGGCATACTGTATTATGTTAATAAATAATACGTCACGGGATTGTACTTGTAACGAAGAGGAAGTGAAATAATACTGTAAAATGCTTCATAGATTGCTCAGCATATAGTAAACAATAATCAGTTGCTCTTCCTGCTTTTCCCTCAAAATACTTTCTCTCGGGCCTCCTAGCTGTCATGAAGAGCAGTCTTCTGTAGATTCCATGACTGAGACCCAGAGAGAAAAATGGTCTGAACAATTCAGACAACTGTCTTTTCCCCTAAAACGAAGGGTGGCGATTTTGTTCTAAAATATCTAGATCGTCTTTATCACTTAACTTACTCTGGTGCTTGGTCAATCGGCGCTTCTCTTTTATGCGATTGGAAAACATTACAAGAGTTGTATGTACATGCACACACTTAAGTATGTAGAAAGGAATATACAATCTTTAGCTCATCTGTTCTCTCCTATGGATTCATAAGCGTTTGAGGTGGGTTTTATATTTCCGATTTCATAACTAAAGGAAAAGGGAACATAGAGAAGCACTCGGGCTGAACCAAAAAGCCTTGCAGCCCATTAGGGCTAGAGCTGGGGGCCTTCTGCGCCCTGGGCAGTTTTTCTTGCTCCCTACCGCTCTGGTGACTGTGGAAGTGAACTGCACCAGAACTTGGTCGCCAAAGAAGGCCCAGCGGAGAGGTAACCAAAGGAAACAGCGGGGCCGACATCCAATTAAAAGTTAGAATCCCACCGGGCAATCTCTCCGTAATTGACGGCAGGAATTGCTGTCACTGGGCCGTCTAGCCGCTTTGCGAGCCGCGGGGACGTTAGTTAGCAAGAGCTCCCGGTGACCCGCGCAGCTTCCCGAGGGAGCGCGGACTGCCTGGGCCCGATTCTGGCCTGGCTGTTTTCTGCGGATGAATTGGCTGTAGTCAGACGATCAGGGGCGGTAACCTTTTCTAATAAGCACCTCAGGCTTTTGGCACCTAACGCTCTGGCACTGTCTAGGGAAGCTCTTTATGCTCCTTGATGCTACTTGTCAAGTCAAGCCGCTTGTCTCGTTTTGCGGGGACATCGGACACTGCCGGTCCGATCGCTCACCCCCGTGGGACCCAGCGCGCGCCCTGCAGAGAGCGCCGAGAGGGTTCTGATCGCCTCCGCCACGTCTGGAAACAACGACCCCGGTTCCTACGGCTTTCCCATCCGTGGTTCCCTGTTGTCTGAAATCAGGATGTGGTCCCGAGTTAATGACATAAGGAAACACTTTGATGCCTGTATTGCCTGCTTGGTTTTCTTGAACCTCACATGCACTGGTTTCATCCTGTCCCGGACTCCAGAGCCCCGCGCGCTCCTCTCCGCTTCCTGTGCAGGCCTTCCTCTGGTTTGTGGGCTGTGGGCTGTGCGCTGCGGCTCGGTCCTTCGAGCGCTCAGCTCCGAGTTTTTGTGGGTGGCTTCTGCTGCCTGCTCCCCACCCAGCCCCAGGCTCAGGTCGCTTTTCCCAGTTTTAAAACCTGAAAGAGCTCTCTTGCAGTTTGTCCCTAGCTTTCCCTTTCAACTCTCCCTCCCGCCCTCCTAGTGAGTAAGCAGGAACTAGGCTCCTTTCCCAAACCTTGATTTTAGAATACCTACATTTCTGCAGAATGATGTTTGGAAGACTAACCGAAGTATGTTCAACTTGTATGGATTTGATGACTTCATAAAGATTCCTTGCCAGGTTTTTGTTCTTTTGTCTTGTTTTTTTTTCTGAAAAAGCCTGCTTAAAATCTTTGCTAATCTACTTGAATTTCCTCCTAAATGCAGTTACAAATAATGCCTCTTAAAACTAATTCTCTAGCGGTGCCTGAGTGGCTCAGTCAGTTAAGCATCTGCCTTCGGCTCAGGTCATGATCCTGGGGTCCTGGGATCGAGTCCCAGGTCTGGCTCCCTGCTCAGTGGGGAGTCTGCTTCTGCCCCTCCATCTGCTTGTGCTCTGTTTCTCTGTCTCTCAAATAAATAAATAAAAATCTTAAAAACAAAACTAATTCTCTATATTTGCCGTTTGGCAGCTTCCTGCTGGCAATCTGGAGGGCTAATGAGTCCTGAAGACTGGGTCTTCAGAAGGGAAGTATGAAAGTCCTGACGTAAGTAAAAACCACCTAAGACTCTAAATTTTGAGGAAGGTTGGAGATTTTTGTGGAGACCCTTAAAATGCTCTCTGTCAGTTGCCACCGTGAACTTTCTTTCTCTAGTTTATTTTATGTTCACATTGACTTGTTCCGGGTGTGTACCATATATATATATTTTTAAGATTTTATTTATTTATTTATTTGAGAGAGAGAGAGAGAGAGAAAGAGCAAGAGTGGGGGAAGGGAAGAGGGAGAGGGAGAAGCAGACTCCCCGCTGATCAGGGAGCCCAACACCAGCTCTGTTCCAGGATCCTGAGATCATAACCGGAGCCGAAGGCAGATACTTACTTAACCAACTGAGCTGCCTAGGCGCCCCTGTATTTTTCTGATCTGGGTAGATAAGCCACATTTATAGATTTAAAGAAGATTGTATCAGCTGCTGCTGGGAAGTTTTTCCTGAGTTAGTTAAGAACCTGTGAAACTTAACCCTTGACGTTTCACTAGCTGCAGTTTGTAATAAAATCAACTTTCGTCTCGAACATGGTTATATGGTCCTAATAGCACAGTAGAAAGAAAGGGCAAGCACTTATTCTTATTTCTGACATCCCTACAAGTTTATATTGTGACCTTAATTAAAGGACTTCTTGCCTTGCCCAATAAAAATCATTGTAAATTTTAACACTTGCCTCCAACCAAAAATAAAGTTACAGGACTTTATTATTTTTCCAGTGCTCTTAAAGATTCCAAATTTGGTCTGGGGGCTTCCCGAGGGCATGGACTGTCTGATTCAGTCACCATTTTATCCACAGACACTTACATGGTGCCTGGAGCACCATATGGAAAGTGCCCAATGAACGAAATGAATGAATGAATGAATGGAAAGATAGAACCAGAGTTACATTTTAGTGGCCTACCTGTATGTTTTCAGAGTAATGGAGTATTTAAAAAGGGACAGAGATAACACATTTCTAAAAGGAGATGAATGGCATATTTAACACTTCCCAAGGAGACGGCATCCAGCTTCTATCGCTTGATCTAGGTCTTAGATTACAGAGACACTGAGAATTCCCCGTGGCTGAATATGGATGAAACTTTAAGGCAAGCTGAAGGCCCAGGCGGCCTTGTGGGCATCAATACTCCCATGGAGCACTTTCCAAGAAGAAAAGTGTGGGCTTGCTGGTCTTTTCATCAAAACTCCTAGAATTTGGCTGACTGCCTGGTTTATCCCAGGACATTAGTCAGCCCACAAATCCCACATTTGTTTATTCAGTCCAGAGCAAGTGAATACTGCCATTCTCCCATCTCCTTTGTTGGCAAATGCTTTGTTAACCTGAATTGAGCTCTGCAACACAAAATGAAGTGACTAATCTTTCGGGGGTTTCCCCCTCCCAGATTCTTGTATGAGCAACTGAGTCGATAGGCCACAAAGCCCCATACTGTCCTTTTCCCTTATGCTGCCCTTTTATTCTGATGGGTCCACATTGTACTTAAGGAAACCAATACCTTCTAGAGTGTGGTTGAAGTGGCGCCACCATTAAGAAAAGGAGGTTACGGGACTTTTCAGTCTTGTGAGAAAATGTTAGCCAGCAAAGAGAGGTTAGGTTGATTATTTATACTTAGGCAGAGTGTCCTCCTGGGCACTGGTGATAAGTGTCACCTTGCTCACCTCACACTCTCGGAAATCTTTCGGATTCAAAATACGTGGGACTGAAAGTGTAGGAAGTCGGAATTGTAACACAAACACCCAGTTTGGATGGTCACACCATTAATATGTGGTGGGTCTGGAATATAACTTAAAAAGGAGGGATATCCTTAATCACCGGGCTATTTGTCTATCTGCAAAGATCTAGAAGGACCTGGACTTTGTAGCAAAAGTACGAGGATCTGTGTTTCTGAATTGCCATTGACCATGAAAGAGTGATTAGTCTGGAAGACAATTGAGGTGGAACGTAGTGCACAATAGAAGAGGGGATAAAGGAAATCCTAAGACTTGACATTCTTGCCATAAATCCCAGCCATTTTTATAGCAGGTTGCACATAACATCTTGGCAGGTGATTCTCATTCATCGTTAAGCCTGTGGAAATTCTATTTGGTTCGTGAAGCTTTAACTCTGTGTTTCCCATTGATAACTTGTTTTTCTCGCTCCTGTTCTTCCAACTCGGCCAGAGCTACCTTCCAGAAGACTTCTTTCTAACACATTCTTCCTCCCCCATATAAGAGAATGCAATACATGAGAGAATGCAATTACATGCTGCTGACCCTTTAATAAGAGAATGCAATTACATGCTGACATTTGAAGGAAGAACACTCAAGAATTGTTGCCTGACTTTTAACCCAAGGCTTGGATTGGTACAGTCTTTTTAGCTTTTTAGTGTGAGATTCAGGGATCACAAAGGTTGTTTCATCCATGAACTTCTGCAAATTGTATTTTCATACCTGAGATCTGGAGGAAACATCAGTCAAAATGGTTTTTAAAGGGGCACCTGGGTGGCTCAGTTAGTTAAGTATCTGCCTTTGGCTTGGGTCATGATCTCAGGGTCCCGGGATCGAGTCGCACATCAGGCTCCTTGCTCAGAGGGGAATCTGTTTCTTCCTCTCCCTCTGCTCTCCCCTTCCCCCCAGTGCCTGCTTGCTCTCTCTCTCTCTCTCTCTCTCAAATAAATAAATAAATAAATCTTTTAAAAATGGTTTTTAAAATAGGCATTAGCTCAGGATCTGTGTAGCTAAGGACTATGGCAAGAGCTATGCCTGCATTACCCTGTGTTTTCGTCACATGGTCTTTATTTTTTTTTTTATTTTTTAAAAGATTTTATTTATTTATTTGACAGAGAGAGAGAGATCACAAGTAGGCAGAGGCAGGCAGAGAGAGAGGGGAAAGCAGGCTCCCTGCTGAGCAGAGAGCCCGATGCAGGACTCGATCCCAGGACCCTGAGATCATGACCTGAGCCGAAGGCAGAGGCTTTAACCCACTGAGCTACCCAGGCGCCCCATGTCACATGGTCTTTTAAAAAAAGATATTTAAAAAAAATTTGTTTTCCAGGAATGATCACTCCCACTGTTTTGCTATAGAGGGTCAGGAAAATGCATAAAAAATTCCTGGGCTTGGGTGCAGATGACACATGTGTTGGCAAACAGAAACCTAAAGTGATAAAAGATTTTCATCCTTTGTAGGGACGCCTGGGTGGCTCAGTCAGTTAAGTGGCTGCCTTCATCCCAGGTCATGATCCCGGAGTCCTGGGATCGAGTCCTACATTGGGCTTCTTGCTCATCAGGGAGCCTGCTTCTCCCTCTGCCTGCCATCCCCCCTGCTTGTGCTCACTCTCTCTCTCTCTCTCTGACAAATAAATAAATCTTTAAAAAAAATAAAATAAAAGATTTTTGTCTTTTCTATATCTTCTCCAGACTTGAGTTCTATATTTTTGGATGACTCATTGAAAATCTTCATTGAGCACCTAATGCATGCCAAACATTCTGCTACATTATGAGGTGTTGGGAGGCCTCTACTATAGTCCACTTGGGATACAGGAAGGATAAAGAGAGAATACATATACTTATAGCAGAAGGCAAAATAGAATACAGTGTACAAAAAAAAAAAAAAAAGAATACAGTGTACAATGGGCTATGGGAGGTTATGGCGGAAGAGGGCATATTTTATTAGTGGAGTCAAGAAATGCATTGCCAAGGTCATGGCGTTCTTGCTGGGTCATAAGGCTAGGATCTTGGCAGGTGAAGAGGCGTCCCAATGCAAGAGAATAAGAGCAAAAGCACACGGTTGTGAGAAAGGGGAAGGGAACTGTGAGTGTTGCCATACCGGGTGGAGGCTGGGAAATGAAGGCTGGCTAGCTTTGTACTGAGTACTGAGCCTCATGCACACAGTTGACCATGTGGCCTTCTTTGAACCCTTGTTTGCTCCAGAATCATGGCACTCCTGGCTCTTCACCAGTCTTAGCTGGCCAATGCTTCTCGGTCACCTCACCTGAGCTCTCCATGTTGAAGGGCTTCAGCCTCCAATTGTTCCTAAATTGCTGTCATTTGAATAGTCAATATTTAACATCTATATGCCAGTGATCTCTAACTCGGTTAAGTATCCCCAAGCCCCACGCCCTGACCTCTAGGCTGTATATCACGTTGTCTACTGAACATCTCCACTTTGATATCTTAATTTCTAGGCCCAAAGTAGAACTCCTGATTCTTTGCTTCCACCTTTGCTGCTGGAAATCCTCCTCTCCCACCAGTTGTTCCCATCTTAGTTGATGGGCCTGCCACCTACCTAGTTGCTTAGGCCCCCCAACCTTGGAGTTAGTCTAGATATGGCCTTTCTCTCACCCTTACCATTTAATAACACATATTTTAAGTTCCCCTCTACCCCACCCAAACAAGCAACTGTTGTTTTCTGTTACAAGCCTTATGATAGTAAGTCTTGCCTCCAAATGCACATGCATTGCTCTGATAAAAATAAATATTACGTTAAAAAAAGATTACTTTTACAGAGATTATCTCTTGATTCCTTTCCAGAAATTAACTGCTAACTTGTCCACAGGAGCTATGTGTTCCTCAGTTTACATCTATGTTAGAATTTATTTCTCCCATGTTCCAAAAGAATCTTTGCCTTCTCTTGCCTTTTGGGCCCAGCGGCGATGGATTAGATACACAAATAGATGTCCTGATAGAGAAACAAACGTTATATCCCCATTGTGTAGTGAAAATAACAGTAATGATGCAAATGATAGTGGTACTTAGTACCAGATAGTGGTACTAGTAGTACTCACTGGCACCTGTTAAGCCCTGCCATGCCCTGTTTTAAACCTCACACTGGCCCTCTGGGATGATATGTCATTGCCTAAGGTCACATCGCTGGGAAGTGGCAGAGAATCAAGACATGAACTTATTCCTGTTAGATTCCAAAGCCCATGCTTTTTACCAAACATAATTTAGAATTCTGAATCATCAAATGAAGGTAGATGCAGCCTCCAGTGCAAAGAATATTTTAGCTTACCACACTCAGGAAGACATAAAGATGTAGCTCGAGAAAGATGGTGTAGTAGAAAGAATAGATCCTAGTTACTTCACCTTCCTTAGGCTTCAGAGTGTATTCTTTATATAATTTTCAAGGAAATTTTATTTTGGGGACTTCCAGAAAAATGGCCATTCACTTAGTTTTTTTGCCCTAACATTCATTTCTTCTCAGTCCCTCCAATGGACACCTTCACTGACATCAGAAGTATAAAAAGAGAAATCAGGGAGAAACATGAACCTAATAAGAAAATAAATGGAATTATTAGAAAAAATTTGCAGGAGAGAACAATACTTTGCAGACCTTTCAGCCTTTCTTTCTTTCAAAAAGATTTTATTTATTTGAGAGAGAGAGAGCGTGCGAGCAAGCACAAGCAGGGGGGAGAAGTAGAGGCAGAGGGAGAAGCAGACTCCCTGCAGAGCAGGCAACCAGATGCGGGATTCAATCCCAGGACCCTGGGATCATGACCTGAGCCAAAGGCAGATGCTTAACTGACTGAGCCACCCAGGGGCCCTCAATATTTATTTGTTGTTGGATTTGATAGAGCACCGTATAAGTCTGACTGAAAACAGTAAGAAGGAGATTGAATCAGTTAGAATAAGCCAGTAACTAGATAAGCTATGGTAACTAGAACCTCAAAATCTCTGTGGCTTAAAAAAGCAAAGGATTATTTTCATTCATGACACATGCTCACCAATGGTCACATCAATGGCTTCTTTTATTCAGCATTAGTTTGTATGTCTATCTCTTCATTCTGGTCATAGGTCCATTTTTTTTTTTTTTTTTTTTTGTCTTTATGTAGAAACTACCTCAGGAGAACCTCTTGAACATAAAAGTTCTTTGAACTATTATTGATTTTGTTTGAGGCTCTAAATGCTTCCCTGGAGAGCTGATTACCCCCAGTGCCCACTTTGGTTGGGTTTTGGAACATCCTGCAGTTGAAATAGTCTAATATGTATTTCTTGGAGATATTTTTGGGTCTGAGGCTTCCTCCAAGTGAGACAGGATTCTCTAATTTCAAGCATGGGTTTTGGAAGCAGATGGGAGTCTGAGGTGGCTACTAGTTGTATGACATTGTGCAATGTCTTAAGTTCTCTCTTAGCTCTAGTTTCCTTGTTTGAACTAGGTTGTTGTTCATTATTTGAACAGGGAAAAGTGGTTGGATTTGAGAAAAGGCAGGAGATAATAATAGTAGAAATTGTTGATGAATTGGGTGAGGCAGAGGGAGGAGGCAAGGATGACTACCAGGTTTCTATCTCAACCAACTGGGTGGTGATGCCTTTTACTGAGGAGGAGATAAGAGAATCGATTTGTGTGTGGGGGTGTGGGTGGGTGTGGGCGAAAGAGAGAGAGAGCATGCGTGCCTGCATTCATGAACGTATCATGGAGAGAGAGACTTACAGAGAAAGAGATGTTAATTTTGGACATGAGGATTTGAGGGGCTTTGTCAATATGTATATATGTGAAAATGTTGAGTTGAAGCTTTAATGGTGCATAGGAGAGAGGTCTGGTCTGATAATAGAGACTAAGAAGTCCTTTGCACAAAGAAGATAATTGAAGTATAGGAGTAGATGAGATCTGCTTCTGAAAATGAGAAGACAAGAGAGCCTAGGATGAGGCTTGTGAAATTTTTGTTTAACAGTCTCACAGAGAAGGTAGAAGATTCTTTGAAAAAAAAAAAAGTTTGCTTTTATGAAACTGCAATTTTCCTCTTACATTTCTGGACATCATTTTTTATTTTTTCAGTGGCGAAAAAGATAATGTCTGCTTACAGTAGGGGAGAAGGCTCTGGTAGGGTTACTCAATAGAGATGTTGAGGTTTAAAACAATGACCAAGGAAAGTAGGAAGGAGAGTTAATCAAGTGAAAGGATTGAGGAGATGTGCTGAGGTCCTAAAATCAGAGACCATATGTTTGTTATAACAATAACTAAATGGTTGTAACATTTTCCTAAGGAGTGTTCAACTTCTAGGTACCAAGATGACATTAACCTTATGTTGGGAGTTTGCCTAATGAATGCCTTGTAGGAAGAGACATGCATGGATTTGAGTGTGCTGGTGGTGGGTAGTTCAGATACTCCACTGCTCATAGTTTGTTTAGAGGAAGGCTGATGGACTGTGGGGGAAATGAAGACCCAGGAGCTGTAGGACTCAGTGAGTTTGAGGAGCAGGTGCATGGAAGGGAAGATCCCGAGAACACAGAAGGAAAGCCATCTGGGTCAGAGGACCCAATGCTCGCAGTTAAGATTTTGGGTGTGGAACCGTTCTTGGTGATGACAAAGTTCCGGATGTTTTCCCTGGCAGTGTGGGGGAGTCTAAGTTGAGTGAAGGTGAGATTTGTTATTGTTATTGTTTATTCGAGGTCAAGGAACAGTAGCTTGAAGGTGTTGGGTGGATTGCCCACAAAGATACTAAAATTTTCTAGATGTGGGCAGAAGTGGGGTTGAGGAAGAGAGAGGAGTGTCATGTCCTGAAGAATGTGACCGGGAGATCAGTAAACGATAGAAACCTAGAACTGTACATGGTAGGTATGAGCTGATGGCATGGGTACCAGGGTAGAAGTGTGGTGGGTTTTAAAGTGTCATTAAGGAGCTCATGGTGTGTCACCCCTACCCTTAGTTCTATGGTAGGTGAAATACACAGCATAATGTGGGGAGATGCTTACTGTTTTTGTTTGTTTGTTTTATTGTTTTTATTTTATTTTTTTTACAAAAAGGAAGGAGATTCCAGAAGGCATAGTGTTTTGAAGAGAGAAGCCAGAGAGGAAGTACAGAGCAGTAAGGGGTTAAGGACAGGGGAGAGAGATTGGCTTTCTTTTGGCATTTGAGGATTATAGGAATGGAAACCTTAATTGAAATTAATTGACCACAGCTATTCCAAAGATGGAGTGAGTCATTTGGTGACAAAGATGTCTGAAGGTCTGAGGTGGGATCTGGCCCAGCCATGTGTGGGTGGGCTCACTGTGTGGGAACTGGGGTCACGAAGTCGCTGAGCATGGGCCGTCTCCTGTGCGAAGGGTGGAGGGATCAGGCCTCTTATCCCTGGGGTGGTCTCGTGATGTGATGAGTGGCCACATGCAAGATAGCGTCCATTAACCTCTCATCCCTAGCCTCACGATAAAGCTGAAAGGCGGTCACAGCAATCATGATAGTAAAATATCTGCCTGTCTTCCGTCCCTGGGGTTGTGAAGATTCAATGAAGTCATTAGTGGAAAAGCACTTGAAAAACTCTAATCGCTATACGTATGCTAAGTTCTATTGTTACCCACACCTTTGATGTATTGCTTGGTGTGCTCATCCGTGTATGTGCAACATATTCCCTAGGATAATAAGGGCTTCCCGTGGACAAAGCCAAGATGCTTTATTTATGGCATGAGGCTGGCACCTGGGCTGATTCTCTTTGGTGATTATGTAGTTTTGATGTGGACTGGCATCCTTCCCTGGAGTTTGAATGTCTCCCTCAGCAGCTTCTCCTGGCCAGAAGCTCCATCTCTGTATCTTTCTGTTACAAAGCCCAGATTCCCTTCTAGACCACCCACCAAGTTCCTCCCCCCAGGCTTAAGGACGCCTCCAGCTCCTGGCTCGCTTGTAGAGCTGAGCCTGTTGGCACGCCTTAAGCCAAGATTGCCAGGTTCCCCTGGATGATTTGACAGAAGATAGCCATAGGAAAGTGGCACTAGACTCTTGAGAATTGCAGTTTTAAACTGTCTAAAATCTTTCAGCCTTTTGTGGAGAGAGGCAGATATGATTCTAACTGAAAAAAAAAAAAAAAAAAGAAAAAGAAAGAGAAAAAAGGCATTCCTTTATTAGTACTTCCTACCTCCCTTTGAAATTTAACTGAGACAGTACTTGAGTTTTTAGATGTTAGATATTCTCGGAAGGAAATGGAGGCTTCTGTGATGGAAGAAACTGTTTTAAAGGGTAACTCCCAAGCAGGTTCATTAGATTAGTTCTGTCATCACCTTTCTACCAACGGTGGTTTGTTTCCTTTCATGGCTTGGGACATGGAGACTGTTTTTCTGCAGAAACCACGTGCCTTAGAGTAATGGGGTACACCTATCTCAATTGCTTAGTGCAATACAACACATTTGGTAAACAATTAAGAAGTGCACAGATTATTGGCAGCAAAATGTAATTTTGCCTTGGGAAAAAAAACGAGGCTATATGTTCCCTTTACTGTCTTAGCTTATGACATCATGCGGTGTATTCTGTTCAGGGTCGATTTGTACCCCTGCCTCTTCATTCTGGGCATAAGGGCCATTTTGAGTCCTTATGTAGAAGCTGCCTTGGAGAATCGCCTAGAGACAGAAGTTCTTTGAACTGTCATTGATTTTGTTTGAGCTTTGAGTGCTCGCCGGGAAGGCTGATTACCTCCCAGGGCCTTCTTTCTTAGATCACTCATGTTGAATCCTCTCCAGCTTTCGGATTTTGTCCATTTGGATCTCCCCCCACCGATTTCCCTTACATCTCTAGAGTTAGCACCATCTGGGTGACAAAGAGTTGACATTTACTAGGTAAACATTAATTTAAGTAAGAAAATTCTTACTCAACTTACATTTTGTACCTTGGTAATGTTGCTTTCCTGGCTTCTTGAGAATTTCCCAAACTTTATGCTTATCCTTTATCATGTCACCCCAAACTCCATGGGGCATCCTCTCAAAGCGTAGGGATTTGGGAGGGGAAGATTTTTGTTACAGTCCCTCTCCAGAATCCACTTCTGGAAGAAAGGCCCCGGTTGCCAAGGACACACACATTTTTTGATAACCTTCCTTTCCTTTTTTGTAGGCCAGTGAAAATTTAACATGAGTGTCCTCTGTAGAATTGCACAGGCTCTAATGTGCAGACAGAGACTAGCATGATTTTTCTTACTGCAAGCCAACAGATCTATATGCATCTTTTATTTAGGAGACTGGACTTAATCATTGCCATCTTCAGGACTTAGTGGTGCTGCCAAGGTGGTGTGGTCAGAATGAGGGTGGGATGTCAAATAAATGACGCGCTGGAGAGAACATGAGCTCAGTTGAGTCATATAAGCAACTATCTCAGCTTTCTCACCTAACACAGCACCGAAGTATATGACCGCGATCACAGAGTGCTGATTTAAGAGGAAACTGAAAAGGATAAACACACACACAACAAGCATCTGTGTGTCTAGGAAGGATGTGGAGAGGTGAGATATGAAGGCAGGACAAAGCATCTGTCTCTTTTAATGTGCACAGCCTGCAATGATGAGAACACTGCCGACCACATAGCAAGAGTTCCATAATGTTTGTTGATTGAATTGTTTTTTGAAAGACTACAATGATATCCAGAGCAAGGAGCTCGAAATCTTAAGAAGCGGGCTTTAAGGGGCCCCGGTAGCTCCGTCGGTTAAGCCTCTGACTCTTGATTTCAGCTCAGGTCGTGATCTCAGGGTCATGAGATCGATTCTGGCATCGGGCTCCATCCTCGTTGTGGAGTCTTCTTGAGATTCTCTCTCTTCTTCTCCCTCAGTCCCTTCCCCTGCTCTCTCTCTCTCTCTCTCAAATAAATAAAATATTAAAAAAAAAAGAAGAAGCAGGCTTTTATATTTCCTATTCAGCTACAAAACACAAGTCTAAAAGCAGGCTGTATGTTGGGGTATAGGTGAAAAAGGTAAAAGGAGTCAATGAGGTTGGCAAGTGTTCCAAATCTGGGTTTCTGGGGTACCTGGATGGCTCAGTCTATTAAGTGTCTGATTCTTGGTTTCGACTCAGGTCATGATCTCAGGGTTGTGAGATGGAGCGGCCTGGTGGGCTCTGTGCTCAGTAGGGAGTGTCCTTGAGATTCTCTCTCCCTCTGCCCCCCCCCCCCAAATAAATAAATAAATCTTAAAAAAAAAAAAAAAGAAAACAAGATCTATGTTTCTATCCTCCTTTTCTTCATTCTCCCCAAATTTGATCAGATTATTCTACAGTCCTCTTTTCCCATTCATAGTTGTGAAGACAGCAGTTCCTGGCCTTCACGGACCTCACAATCAGTCAGGGAAAGCAAACATTGAACAAATAATTAGAGATGTGATAAGGATTAGGGAAGGAAAATTTCAGGATGCAAGAGGGTGTAATTGAATTCAGATCACAGGAGGTATTCCTGAGGAACTGTGAGCTGAAGGAAAATAAAATTTGATTAGATGAAATTGGGGGATCAGACAGGCAGTGGGAGAAGGGTGTTCTAGGCAGATGGGACAGTATGCATAAGCCTGGATTCGAGAATATAGTTCAGTCAAGGAACCTGAAAGGTGGGGTTTCCATAACATAATTGTATGTTTTAGGGGCAAAATGGGAGTCAGTAATGTTCTAGTTTGGAGGAACTAATGTTCACTGGTTCATTGGTTGATTCATTAAAATTTATTGACTGAGTGAATGATTGCTATGTTTCAGGCGTTGTATTTGGCCCTGGGGATGCAGTGTTGAATAAGGCATGGTTCTCGCCTTCCCAGTGCCAATAATCCTCAGAGAAAGAAGCTATGCAAACATATGAACACTATTCAATATGATATGTATGCCGCTCAAGGTAGGTAAGAAGGTTTAAGTGTAGTCAAGTGGTTAATTTCACCTGAGGGGAGGGATGTAATCAGGGATGATTTCCCAAGGAAAGTGATGTTCCATTCAGGGAGTAGACATTTTTTGGAGAGATAAGGAAGAATAGAGGCATCCAAGACAGAGGGAAGAGTGCATACAAAGGCAGAGTGACATGTGACAAAAGAGTACACGGAGGAAACTGCCATGAGGCAGGACCGAAGCATGGAGCGCCTGATGAAGGACCAGTTATGTGTCGTGGCAGTGGTGGAGCAAGTCTAACAAATGTCCACCTCTGGGCACAGAGAGCTACTGAGTTTCCTCCCTCACCATTTTGGCCTGTGTGACCCTGCACACATGACGTAAGTTCTTTAAGCCTTAGTTTTGTCATCAGTAGGATGGGAATCATGGTATCTTTCCCATGGGATTGCCCAACACAGTGATTATTTACAGCATCGACCAAGTAAATGTTATTAGGCAACACAGTATTAGTGAGGTTTTATTTGAACTGTGTTCAAGTGATTGATGTATTAGGTTCCAAAGAAGAAAAAGGACAGGAGCACAAAACAGTCTAACTTGTAAGGTCGAATCTGAATCTGTGAATCTGTGAATACAAATCACTGAATCACTGAATCTGTGAATACAAAATACAGAATGAAGACATACCACAGTTTGATCATTTCATTTGACCAGAGAATAAAAGTCCCAGGTTGTTCCAGGTTAACTTACTGCTTTGCTTTGTTAACTTTGGGAGTACTATTTAACCTCTCTAGACTTCTATATCTTCATAGCTAAGTTGAACATAATATTACAATCTTATTTTATAGAAACTGAAAGGAGATAATGAACCTGAAAGTCTTTGTGATAGAAAACACAAATGTGAAAGTTCATGTAAATATAGTACAATAAACCTTAAAAATTAATATGATTATAGACCATTCCTTTTTTTTTTTGCACAGTCCACATTATTTTATATTCATGTGGCCTCTGCCAATTATTAAAATATTATTTTCTCTGATTATTAATTTCTGTGGGACTAACTAATACTGTCTTCGTACTTTAAAAAGGGTCCTAGAAAAGCAATATTTGTCAGATGTTTCAGGCAAAAGAATTAGAAGAGAACCACTATACCATTGGAAATAGATAGCCATTTTCAATATTTTTTTTCCTACCAATGAAAATAATTGCTTCCTTCTAAAGAACTGTTATTTTTTTAGGGCAATATTTTCACTATTCAAAGAGATTATCTGGAACATGTCTCAAACCTTTACTTTCTTCTGCTAAGTATTTCTAATAGTATTTGTGCATCTAGGCTGGGAAAGTATGCAAAAATCCCCTAGCATTTTCAGATCAGCCACGTGAATTGAATGTACACCACCTCAAAGAGGAACATTACCACCCTAGCACTATGTAGTGAGGAGAGAACTGAGAAATTTCTAAGAATATATGGGTGTAATTTTCTGTTAACTGAGGGTGATTGACAGTTCGTGGAAATCTACCTCTAAAATAACCTCTTTGCACCACCCTTAGTTTTATTTGGTATAAAGGAAACTGCTTGTTGCTTACCCATCCAGCTATCAGAAACTCTCTTTCTTGACCATCTCAACTGCCTAAATCCCTATGGATATATCATATAAAATCTATGTTTATTTACTTGAGTTTTTTTTTTTTAAACCTGTTCTTTCTGTTTCAACTTGAGAGTTGATTGAAATAGGATGATGTGTGTAAACCTGCAATGTAGTCTAGATCTAAAGTCATTATACACACCTAGGGGATTTTAATAAAATTTGAGGCTTTAGAATTTTAAGATCCTATTTCCAAAAGGAGAAGTTTTGTTTCATTTCACAGGCACGGACAAAGAGCAACTATACTATACTGATAAAAATAGTAGTCCCAAGTAAGAAAAGAGGACTTAGAAGAAAAAGCCAACCCTGAATTTATTTTATCTGCAGAACTTGGCTTAAGGGCGGTTTCGAAACAATTGCTAATTACAGTCTTTGATGAAGGAGTGGGGGAGGGGGAGAAGCACTTGAGAAACCCATCTGGTCACTTTGGGATACACAGCACACTCTAAGTAAACTTCAGACTTCACATACTTGTTTCTTTTTGCCTCTCTTTAAAGTCGTCATCCATCCCAAGACTCGCAGTATGTTGCTCATTCAGATGCCATTGCTGGAAGCTGGAAGCTGAGGATGAAGTGGGGGTGGGGAATGAGTTTTGGGGATTGTTTTGCATTTCTTGGACTTGACCGAATTTCTGTGCTTCCCTACTCCCAACCCCCTCCTTGGCTCTGAGTCCCGAGAGAGGATCGGTGTATCTGTGGACCATGGTTCAGAGAAAGTCTTTGTCCTAAAGAAACTCTGTCTGGTCTCCTAAACCATATGGATTCGTTTGCCATGCAATTTTCATAGGCTCATGTCCACATTTTATTTTATTTTATTTTATTTTTTAAAGATTCTATTTATTTATTTGTCAGAGAGAGAGAGGGAGAAAGAGAGAACACAAGCAGGGGGAGCAGCAGGCAGAAGGAGAGGGAGAAGTAGTCTCCCCACTGAGCAGGGAACCCGATGTGGGGCTCGATCCCAGGACCCTGGAATCATGACCTGAGCTCAGACGCTAAACCGACTGAGCCACTGAGGCATCCCTCATGTCCACATTTTAGACTTTCATCTGGTCTGCCACTGACATTCAAGAACATCCTTCCTCCATTTCATGGGCACACTGTTGGTGGTAAAAGAGAGGATTTTAATTAATTAGTTAATTAATTAATTTGTTTATTTATTTTAAAAAAGATTTTATTTGTTTGACAGAGAGAGACACACACACAGAGAGAGAGGGAGGGAACACAAGCAGGGGAGTGGGAGAGTGAGAAGCAGGCTCCCTGCTAAGCAAGGAGCCGGATTCAGGGCTAGATCTCAGGACCCCAGGATCATGACCTGAGCTGAAGGCAGACACGTAATGACTGAGCCCCAAAAGAGAGGACTTTAGGTTCTACATGGATAAATATTTTATTTTGATTGTTACGTATTTTTAATGCATATGAAAAACATTAGTTCTCCATTTATAGCAGTGATGTAAAGTTTCTTTAATTTCTTCAATCTCTCTTCACATGCATTTATTTAAATTAAAAGTATGAGTTGATTTAAGGGCCAATATTAAAAAAGTCCTGGAGGATCTCAGATATGGCAGCAAACATGAAGGTTATGAATAGTTGAGGTTAGGAAAGCACTGTAAGATTCTAGGTTAGCTCCTTCCTTATTCCCAGGCCCACAAATTAGTTAGACTCAAGAGTCAGGATGCCCTTTGCATGCTGGCCTTTGCTTGCATGTTGGCAATGATGGGGGAAACATACCTTAGGAGGTGGTAGGAGACCTTGAACCTAGAGGGTGGTAATGAAGAGGAAAGAAGGCAGGCACAGGGAATGACAGAAATAGAGAAAAGGTCATCGTGAATTAACTGTTGAGATTTGTGAAAGTTTCCTGAAAGAAGCCTTAATTGACAGGAGCAGAGGCTAGCTGGGTGCAGAAGAAGAGGAAAGAAATGATGCATTCTACTCTCATTTCTTAAACCACAACCCCAAGTTTTGAGCTTTTGGTTAATTTGGGGGAGGGAGGAAGGGACGAGGCTGTAATTTCATTCCTGACACAGGCTTTCAGGTGTCTGCTGCTTGGTATTCACTGCTTTTCCCCGTGAAGGACAGAAGGAACAGAGTAGGATTCTCCATGACCAGTCCCACCCAAGGGCAAATAGGGCAACAGCAAAATAGAGCAACCCCCTGTGGGACCACCACTCACCTGAAGGAAGAGCAAATAAGGGGAAGGAATTCCTTCTTGTACTTAATATGTTCCAGAAATGTCCCGTTTCATTGTTTGGGAGTGTCTTGGAGCAGGGAAACTGTTTCTAAGAAAGAGGCTCTGCTTAAACCTCTGCAATCCTTGGAGGGGTCTGGGGAGCGAGCAATGCCGGAGATCTTGCGCTTCTTGGCAGTTTTTGTCTTTCCTTCTTAAATCAGGCATGCTTGATAGAAAACTCAACCACTGGCAGCCCCAGCTTGGAGAGGCTTGAGTTCTTTTTTGAACATGAACAAAGAAAAATGATATGCTCTTTCAGAATAACATAGAACAGGGATGTCTAATAGAAATATAAAGTAAGCCACATTTACCATTTTTAATAGACATATTATGAAAATAAAAATTAACAGGAAATTAATTTTGATGATATATTTTAACTCATGTCTGAAATATTTTAAGGTATAATATACAAAACACTGAAATATTTTTCATTTTTTTCATGTAAATATTTTCTATCTGGGGCATATTTTCCACTTATAGCATGTGTTAATTAAGGTGTTTAATTGTCCCTGGATATAACGTTTAGATTTTATAATATATGCAGTTGAAAAAGTAGATTCATATATCCCAAATATTTCAAACATGCTTAAAGTTTCCAATAACCAAATAGAATGTCAGTGTATATAATTATATTTATTATTTCAATTGACAAGTTAGATGAAAATGAAATTTATTTCATCAGTTCCACTAGCCATATTTCAGGTGCACAATATCACGTGAGGCTAAGTGACAAATATATTGGATCATAGGATAGAAGAAAAACAATAAAAAGAATTTGGGGGGTCACTTTTAGCCCCCTTTCTTCTGTAATAATTACCAAAGTAGGAATTTCACAGGCAACTGGTTGATAAAAGCTCAGAAAACCATGGGGCGCCTGGGTGGCTCAGTGGGTTAAAGCCTCTGCCTTAGGCTCAAGTCATGATCTCGGGGTCCTGGGATCGAGCCCCATATCTCGCTCTCTGCTCAGCGGGGAACCTGCTTCCCCCTCTCTCTCTGCCTGTCTCTCTGCCTACTCGTGATCTCTCTCTCTCTCTCTCTTTCTGTCAAATAAATAAATAAATAAATCTTAAAAACAAAAATCTCATTAAAAAAAAAAAAAAAAGCTCAGAAAACCTCATTCCAGACCAAGATCCATCATGGATCAGGTTTTCCTCTCCCACAATTCAAGAATGGTACCTGCTCCTCAACCTTGTTGGTTTTTACAAAAGATACTTTGAAGATTCATTGGCGCCCATAAGTGATGGATGTATGGGGTTCGAATGGTCCTCAAATACCAGTGGTTCTCAAATGCTTGTCACAGACCAAGCATGTGCTTCCCACATAACATTCCTTTATATTTTTAAGCTTTTTTGACCAAATCTTTTTGTAACTGGGGTTAACACCACCAATTCCTCCTAAAATATCGACTCCCTCCCCCCACTCCAGGTTGTGACTTCAATTTCACTGTCCTGGACCCTCTTTTCTGAACGTGTTCTTGTTTGTCTGTATCCTTAATTATGGTGGCTTGAACCGAATGTACTTAAGATTAAGATTAATGGACTTAATGATCAGTGTGAGGTCGAGTAGCGAAGTCATCTTCCTGATCTAGATACCATGCTTCTATTCATGTAGTCTCTAGCTTTTGTATTTGCTTGCTTTTCAATTTTTTTGTAGCCACAGTCACTTGACTCATATCAAGCTTATCAGTAACTGAAACCCCCATTTTCCCTCTTCCTGTACTTGTTTAATTTGGTTGTAGTTTTTGAAATGCCTCACTTTTTTTTTTTTTTAATAAAAGAAGAAAGTTCATCTAGCCTCTATACTATTTGGGGCAGTTAGGCCTTTTTTTTTTTTTAATTAAAAAAATTTTTTTTAAATTTTTAAATTAAAAAAAATTTTTTTTAAAATCCAACATTTTAAACCATATTGTATGCAACTTGAACAGGGGGTGTAAGGGGGTTAAGGAGTCTTAGGTAAGTACCTCTCAAACTTTAATGAACACTCTCTGCGCCGTAGATCTTGTTAAAATGCAAATTATGATTCAGTACATCTGTGGTAGTGGCCAAGTTTTTACATTTCTAGCAAGCTCCCAGGGATTACATTTTGAATAACAAATTCTTAGGGTATCTGAAAGTTTTGTTGTTGTTTTCTTTTTAAACAACCAATCCTCCTTCCACATTTTCTTCATTATCAGATGAATATACATTTTCTCACTGTAAAACAGCTCTCTGGGACCCTTCTAGAATTTTGAAATTCTCAGATCCTTAGGGAAGAGGAGCCATGTATATGCTGCTTTTGTATTTCCTCACAGTCTGATAAAATGAAGACTGTTGATAAATAGTGTTAATTTTTACTGAGTTTGTTTGGCTTCCCTGTGAGAGCTAGGGAAGGCCATAGTTGTGGAGGCCTTACCAAGGAGGCCGAGGCAACTAACACCAAGCAGTTGTCAATCTCTGGGAAATATTTTTTTTAAAGATTTTATTTATTTATTTGAGAGAGAGCGTGAGTGAGGGGAGACCGAACACAAACAGAAGAGGCAGAGGGAGAGGGAGAAGCATGAGTAGGGAGCTAGACATGGGGCTTGATCCTGGGACTCCAGGATCATGACCTGAGCCGAAGGCAGATGCTTGACAGACTGAGCCCCCCGGGCACCCCTGTCCCTCTTCCACTGTTACAGCCTTTTTTCTTCTCAAACTTCTTGGGTTCATCTGGCTTCATACTGCAGTTGGCACACTTTTTTGAAAACTTTGTTTGTCAAAGTGTCTTTCTAGTAATCCCGTTAGCCCCAAGTTGATACTTTTAATGTGGTTTTGGTATCGTCATATAGAGCAGCATTGCTTTACAGAAATGAATTTGACTCAATCTATCTATTCACCAAAGCAGGCTGACAGAAGTTGGAAAAAACCAGGTGTGTCTCACAGTTACAGGTCTGAAAGAGGCACCGTTGGAGCCTTCTGTGCTCTCCACTAAATCTCTGAGGCGGGGCTAAGTGAATAGCCACAGAAGGCAGAGGATGTGAAGGAGTCCCAGTTTGTCGGGTTTTGTGCAATCAAATGCGGCCAGCCCTGTTTGTGTGTGAAGGGACTGGGCTTTCCTCAAGCTGTTGGTCATGATGCAAGAACAGACTTTCCCCTCTCTGGATCCCTGGAGTAAAATGGCTGCCAAGATATTTTAGAACAGCACTTGAAAAGTATGTACCGACCACTGGAACACAGTAACAAGAGTCCTTTGATGTTTTTGTGTTGGCTGTGATGAAGCTGGCACCTGTTTCCTCTTAGGTGAGGATTGTGAGGTATCAGTGGCTGATGCAAGCTTGTGACCCGGCTGCTTCTGTTCAGAATAAGCTGCGGTGACGGTGGGGAGGGGAGGCGCTATGTGGATTGGGAATCCTGCAGGAACAGCAGTTTACAGATGAGTTCTAGGGGAGCCCATCAGGGAGAAAAAGAAACCAAACACAACGGGGAATGTTTAACAATTGAAACCAGTCTTTGCTTGTGTGGTCCTGTGTTTCACCACATCACTGTGAAAACGGACTGCCGGGAGGAAGACTGAAGTGCTGATGGTTTATGAAGCCAAAAACCTGTTGACGGCTCTTTATAAGGTACAGGAGAAAATGGCAAAACTCTCAAAACTTCAGGGAAGTTACTTCATCGCTCTGATTACCGCAGGCCACCAGGCTGTCGGGTCACGGGATCACGCCTGCATGACGACCAAAATGGGAGGATGGGCTGAGCAGACTCAGAAACAATTCCAAAATGCTCTAGGACTTTCCAGGAGTTCTGGAAAGCCTTTTTATATTTATTTTTAAATAAAGTGTTTGGTTTTGGTTTTGGTTTTGTTTTTTGGTTTTTTTTTTTTGGTTGTTTTTTGTTTTATTTTGTTTTGTTTTTTTGGTTTTGTTTTGGGTAGAGAATTAAGCTCCCTAAAAATATAAAATGCCAACAAGCAGAAAAATAAACAGTATAACCTCTGCTCCCACTGCCTAGGGTCAACCCCCCTTCTGACTGTGGTGCATTCTTTTTGTTGTTGTTTTGTTTCATACGCTTTGGACAAAAACGTAATTATATCCATATGGTAGATACAATGTTGACTCCTTTTTAAAACTTCAGTTTATACCATCAGTCTGTTTCAAAGTTGTCATGCATATTTTGTCACGTAAGTCTTAATGGCTGTTTCGTAGGTTTATGCCAAAAATTACTTATTCGTCCCTGTGCTGGTGGGCCTTTTTCTTTCTTTCTTTCTTTCTTTCTTTCTTTCTTTCTTTCTTTCTTTCTTTCTTTCTTTCTTTCTTTCTTTCTTTCTTTCTTTCTTCCTTCCTTCCTTCCTTCCTTCCTTCCTTCCTTCCTTCCTTTCTTTCTTTCTTTCTTTCCCTTTCTTTCTTTCTTTCTTTCTTTCTTTCTTTCTTTCTTTCTTTCTTTCTTTCTTTCTTTCTCTTTCTTCCTTCCTTCCTTTCCTTTCCTTTCCTCTCTTTCTTCCTTCCTTCCTTCTTTCCTTCCTTCCTCCCTCCCTTCTTCTTCTCCCTCTTCTTCATCTCTCTCTTCTTCTCCCTCTTCTCCCTCTTCCCCTCCTCCTCCTCCTCCTTCTTCTTCGATTATAACTAATGAGGCCGTCTTTGAATATTTTAGATTAATTCTCCAGAATTGATTCTCAGGGAGATTATTTACTTTTATGTGATGGGCAGAGTCTAGTGGATTTATGAGTGAACTCTTGTGTGCTTTCAAAGTACAGTGTTGTCTAAGCCAGTGTCTGCAACTGTTCTGCCAACTTGGAGGTGGGACCAGAGACACCCAAGTCATTCTCTGCTCTAGTCTCACCTGCAACCCACAGGCTCAGCCCTGTCTGGCTTGAACCAAACTCATACGTGGAATTTAAGAAATAGAACAAATGAACATAGGGGAAAAAAAAGAGAGAGAGAGAAGCAAACCATAAGAGACTCTTAACTGTAAGAGAACAAACTGTGGGTTGATGGAGGGGGGCGGGTGGGGAATGGGCTAAACGAGAGATGGGGATTAAGAAGGCTACTTGTTGTGATGAGCACTGGGTGTTATATTTCAGTGATGAGTCACTGAACTGTATACCTGAAACCAATTTTACGATATATGTTAACTAACTAGAATTTAAACAAAAACCTGAAATAAAAAAGGGGGAGTGTCTTAGAGATTAAAGAAACAGGCCTTAATTGCTCTTCTGAGCACAGTATGCAAATTGATTCACAAGTGCCCCTGGGACATGTCTGTGCTCAGTGAGCTAGTGTCTCATTCAAGTGTTTTTATGACTGGGCTCCCGTGGGAGATGGGGTGGGGTTGGGGGGTAAGCTGTTTTACTAGCTGCCTAATCTTGGACAAGTCTCATAACTCCTCTGATGCTCAGTTTTCCCATCTGGCACTCAACCTCTCCTACGGTTGTTGTGACAAGAGAAAATGTTTGTAAAAGAATTATGTAAAAGAATTAACATAGCACCCAATCCACAGCGGGTACGCGGGTACTTGGTAAAAGTTAGCTACCATCATCATTACCGTTGTGTGTGTTCTAATAATCTCTCTTCCCAAGGGCTTCACTCTGCCTCCCTCTCGCCCTTCAGATACCCCCAGCCACATGTGGGGGTACTGCTTCATCCACAATGTACCTTTCTGAAATCAAGATGTTTCACTCTCAATAAAGAATAAAAGCACTCTTGCTGATCTGACCACCAGACTCCCTCACCCCCAGGAAAGGATATCTCTCCAAATTAGTCCCCTTTACCTGAGCTTACCTGAGCGTCTACCATCTTTACTTTGACCTGAGCTTAACCTTTAGGTATTAGCTAAGGCAAGGATCTCTCAGAAGCTCATGTTTGGAGAGGCATATATAATTATGCATACCATATATCTGTGGTAAATTGGGTGCTATACAAAACATGTAAAAGACTGTGCTCAGTAACTTCATTTAGAATAAGGACACTTCACTCTGGTTAGTTGGTAGTTGGATGAGTCAGACCTGATCAGGGGAAGACCTGAATCACACAGACTAGGTATTCCCATTTGGCCAAACCATGTAATCTGGGTTTCAGGTATGAGATATGAGCCATGGGAAGAAATCTGGAAAGACATGCAATATCATAGGATGCTTTGTGACTGGTTATAATTAGAAGTCCAGGCTGGAGAAAGGCCGTTGGAATCAAGGAGTTCTGACTGTGGGATTTACTTACTGAAAAAGAGACTGGAAACAGGAGGAGGACATGAAACAGGAATTAGATGATTAGATTTCTATCTTGACAACAAAGACAATAATGATGATAATTCTAACAGCCCTGCCGTATGCCTGTATTAAGAGCTTTACATATGTTAGCCCATCCAAATCTCATTTAATAGGTATTAGTATCATCCTCATTTTCCTGATGAGAAAATTGAGTCTTAGAGAGATGAATTACTTGCTCAAGATTATAGACCTGTTAATTAGTAATGCAAGGATTTGAATTTAGATCTGTTCTTCTCTAAAGCTTAGGTTCAGATAAATAAATCTGGCACCACTGAGAAGGATAGATGAAATGCGTCAGTGGCCACCGGTACTGGATGCAGGGTGAATACCAATGGACTGATTTCAGTATTCAAAAGGGACATGAGGGTCTGCAGTAAGAGGGTTGCAGCAGGGATGTGAAGAAGGTTCTGATATGAAATCTGGTGAGCAGATGCACTATAATAGTGGCTCCTAAATCTCAATGAGCATCAGAGTCTCTGTTCATTCATTCATTCATTCATTCAAGTAGACTCTGCTCCCAATGTGGGGCTTGAACTCACAACCCTGAGATCCAGAGTTGTATGCTCCCCTGACTGAGCCAGCCAGGCGCCCCTGTTTATTTATTTTTGAATGCAGATTCCCACAGCATACCTCAGGCCTTCTGAATAAGAATCTCTGGGGTAGGCTTGGTATTTTTACAAAACACCCTAGTTCTGAAGCTCTGCCAGGTTCAAGAACCACAGCTCTATTGACCTTGATCTAGATGTTTGGGGTGGAACATGAGAGAGGGAGGACTTTAGGATGACGGCCAGGTTTCTGAATTTTGTGACCGAGTGAATTACGGGCACCCTCCACTAAGTTAAGAAATAAAAGTAGTTTTGAAGTTCCTCTGGGGAGCTGGATATTAGAGTCTACCACTTGGAATAGAGGTCAAAGCTGCAGATTAAGATGTAGAGATCAGTTGGTATTTGGAGAGTGCTTGCTCTGTATTTTTCATGGAATTTTTAAAATGCCCAAACCTTCGATTTTCTCTCAATAGTCAAATAATCACTCTATATCTTAAATGTGTTTCCTTTCTGCCCCTTGACTATGTCTATTGCTTTTGAAATTTGTGACCATTTCTTTATAGTTCCTTGAGAGTCATATACTACTATAACAACTTATTTGTACCATCTCATTGGAGGCAAACCAACAACTTGTTAAAATAAAATTTATTATCTTTATGTTGTAGATGAAAAGATTTAGGGAGGTTTTGTAACTTGCCCAAGGTAATGGGGAATCAAATGGTTGAACCAGGACTTGAACCTAAGACTCTTTCTGACTCCAGGCTCAGAGCTTTTGCTCAAGCTGACAATCTACATATCATATTTGTATAAGAAACAATACAATCTACCACTAGTAACTTTTGCGTGCTAATTCCAAAGTATGTTTAAATACTGAAAAATTCATTTAGAAAAGTGAGTTTAATGCTTTTTGAGAAATGGGATGCTTGATAAATGATATTTAGTAAAATGAATTTATATACACCCTCCAGACAACAATAGGATTAGACTGATTGGAGAGACTTTTGACTTTTGACCAACATAACATGTGGAGTAGACAATATTTTTTGTAGTCTCTGAGAAAGGTGAGGGGAAGGGGTGTGATTGGTTTTCTGTCTCTGGAAATTCTGTTGCATGATTTGGCCTCCTGGGATTTTCCCAACTTGCTTTTCAGGGTATATCCAGCTTTGGGTTGAAACTAAATGGATTCTTGGTAAGCCCACATTGAAAATATGTCCTAGCACCAACACTGTTTTTCCTTAGGTTTGGGTAAATATAGACATCTGCCAAGTCTTCTTGGTAGCACTGATAAGTATGAAAAGGGCTAACGAAAAATATGCAGGCCATTGTGAAGATTGGTAGGTTAAAATTGATACACTAAAAGAAATTGCATTCTTTTCTACAGATGAGTCATACAGCTGAAACTGCATGGTATTATTTGTACCGACAACCGTAATAATGATATTTAGTCTCTTTAAGTGACAGATATCTTGATAACATTGACACTCAGATGACATCTCAGGCAACAGTAGCCCCCACTTTTTGTTATGTGAACAGAAGAAATGCTAAAATAATTTTTCCAGAAGGATCTCAAATATAGTAACACTTTCATAGCTTTAATAATTCCTGATAAATTGTGGTTACTAAAATTTATGATAAAAATAACTTCAACCAGCATGTAAAACATGCGAAGATTTGGGCGGTGATCAAGGAGAAAAAGTGTCAGTTGATTTAAGAGTTAGGTACCTAGACTTTGCCCCCAGACCCATAGAAGTGTAATGTAAGGGAAATCTTACCTAGCGGTGAAAAGGCAACCTCATCATAAAGTATGTTTCCCCCAACCCCACCCTGTAAAGTACATTCCTTGTTCCCCAGGTGTGCCTGTTTATCCCCACGTCCCAGCCACACCTACTCCCTCTTCTGGCTCCACACCAAGGAACACACAAAAAGCCCCTCCCTTGAGATCTCAAAGTATCTTGGAGTCACTATTGATTCTTGACATCCTTCCCTTCTCCCACGACATCTAGACAGGTTTTCCCGTCTCTTTTCTCTTCCATGCTTGGGACACAGTAGGTGTTAAATATCTGTTTGTTGCCTAGATTTGTTTTTGACTTTTGGTTTTCTATTTTTCCACATCTCTTAACCTATTCTTTTTTTTTTTTTTAAGATTTTATTTATTTATTTATTTGACACAGAGAGAGAGATCACAAGTAGGCAGAGAGGCAGGCAGAGAGAGAGGGGAAAGCAGGCTCACCGCTGAGCAGAGAGCCTGATGCAGGGCTCGATCCCTGGACCCTGAGATCACGACCCGAGCCGAAGGCAGAGGCTTTAACCCACTGAACCACCTAGGCACCCCTTAACCTGTTCTTTTGATCCCATTTTATAACCTCTTGATTTTGTCCTTTGGTATTTTGGCTGCACAAGCCCTCAGGAGGCAAGATAGTTCAACCAAAAGAATATGGGATTTGGGTTCAGAAAGACCTGAGTTCAAATCTTTGTTCAGTATTCACTAGCTCTGTGAACTCCAGAAGATCACTCCCTTTCTTTGGTTGTCAATTTTACATCTTTAAAATTGGACAAAAATGTATTGTGGAGTTATTGAATCAGAATAAACACAAGGAACTTGACATCCTTTAGGTGTTCAACCAATATCTCAATATTTGTCGAATGGTCTTTCCTGTCTCCTTATGGCTCCATCCAGATCCTAATTCAACCATGTATGAGATTCCATTTATTCTAGAGTGGGAAATAAAGCCAAGAATTATGCTTGGGAAACATTTACAGCACAAATAACCTGGAAGTTTACATCTTATTTCATTTACTATCACTAAAGTTACCTGTCAGGGCAGATTAAAACATTTACGAGTTTCGTGCACAGGTAACATAAGGATGCCTATTGATATATTCCACATGTAAGTGAATTTAAAAAAAAAATGAAAGTGTCTAATGAAATCCAGTAATGTTCTTATTTTTTTCTTTTAGTAACCAATTGTGCAGCTTTAAAAAAATAGATCAAATTTTTAAGAATAACAATAATGACCTATTTATTTATTTATTTATTACTGCTTTGGGATTGCCCTTACATATCTTTTTCCTGTTCATAAGATCTGAGGGGTAAGGTGGGATTGGGGAGAAGAATTATCAGCCAATTAATGTTTTTTAAATCCCTGAGATTAATATTTTCTTGAGAGTTTACTCTAGCTGGACCCTGAAAAAAACAGGGTTTTTTCTACTTTCCAAACTACCATCTTCTGTGTGTGTTTTGATGTCCCAGGTTTCTATTACTTCTTTGTGATGCTGAAATAAGATTTTTCTCCAATGTTGTTTTTAGCCTCTTTGCACCCCTCAGACTTGTTAAAATCTTGTGTTAATGCAAGCTCATGGCAAACAATGTGGATGGCCTGCCCAACAGCCGTTCCCGTCATACGTGCTGCCAAAAGAACCCCAGTATTGTTCTCTTATTAGGCCTGGTATCTTCATTAGTCTCTCCGGTGGGCAAACGGGGATTAGGCTAAGGCAATCCTGGTAATTTATTTTTCTTGGCAATGTTTTATTTAGATACAGGCACAGGGTAGAACCTTGCTTATTAAATGTGAAAGCAAATAGGGGAAATTTTTGGGTAAGTTTCCTTTGTCCTTGAAAGGGCCAAAAGACAGTGGTTCACACTTTTCTGAATCTGATCATTGTTGGATGAGAGGAACATCGTGGATGTTGTGTTGGATGTCGTGGAAGCTATCTGGAGATCATGAGGGAGTAAATCTGAAAACACTAGCATGCTAAGAAAGGCAGAGGAAAGTGTGGCAAGGGCCTAGGTCTTAGATGACATCACTGAGTCACAGACTGAATCTGCTCTGGGATTACCAGGAGACAGTCCTTATTGTTTAAGGTAACTTTTAGTTGTGTTTTCTATTACAAACATCTGGAAACATCCTAACTAACTCATGTTAAAGGCATCCTTCACATTTTTTCAGGCATGCTTAATAGAAATTTCTATTGTTGGTTAAAATATTTGTCCTAACTAGACTGAATTTTCCAAGACAGTCAATCTCATTAAAAGTATGACTTGATTAGCAGTTGTTTAGTCCAGTGTTTTCCAAATTTCTATTGTTTACATTTATGATTTTAGTTGGCTCCCTTTTTTAAAAAAATAAATTTTCTCATTAGCTATACATTGCAAACCAATATTATTTGCTTTAAAGAGAAGGTAATTATAAAAAGCAGTACCCTGAACAAAGAAATGTTGCTAAACTCTTGCCAGATATAGTTGCCTGTGAAGACTGAGCTTGAGACTTGCTCTCTCTGCTGAAGAGACTAAGGAGTGGTTATAGAAGTGGTAAAATAATCCTAATACCAACGGGGACTATTTCTTTGCCATAATCAGAAGAACTAAACGAGAAGGTGAAGGAAGACATCTGTTAACTCCCTGAATTTATCTAAGTGTCATGCCTGTGCCAGCTAAAATCATCTTGTATCCCACCAGTGCCCTGATGGCCCTTGGAACTGTCCCACCAGAGAAGCCCCCAGAGGCCCTGGCACCCTGAGCAGTACCTACTGGGGTGAGGCTCAAGGTAACCCTAAGAAGAGGAGAAAGGCCCAAGAATCAGCCTTTGATTGATGTAATTATCAAGGGTCATACGAAGCCAATGTTGCAATGTTTTATTATACTTGATACTAAAACAAAGACAAGTAATCATGTATTCTCTCCATGTCAGTGTTGTTGTTTTTTTTAACTTTTTGCAGTCATGTGCCTTATTGGGAATTCTGGAAAACCAAGGTTCTTCCACTCAGGAAAATGCACGATTACACACACACACACACACACACACGCACACACACACACGCAGAGGATTTTCACACAGGATCGGAGAGCTCAGGGAACCTAGGCTGGGAACCAGTGTTCTTTATATTTTATGTGTGCCCTCCTAGAGCTTAGCATGGGATTCAGTTGAGTGCAAACTGTGGTTGAGTGCAAGACATGGTTTTTCGAATAGGTCTATAAATGAGTAAGAGTAGTGGGTTAATTTAAATGCACTAAACTGGAGAATTACTTTCCCCTCAACATCTACTTTGAATAGACATAGGTTACACAGATACTGCCTTCCAGGAAGCTTCAAGAGATGAGGTCAGGCTCTACAAAAAGAAAATCAGCCAACCCTATAAATTCATCCTTGTAAACTCTGAAACACCACTGAATGTACCCAGTAAAATTGTCCCTGAGCAAGCAGACTCCCAGGACTGGATGGAGTTCACAAGCGTTCCTTAGCTAGAATAAACAAAAATGACTAGGAACTCTGGATTGCCTTTGTCTGAACTTGAGTGTCTGGCTGGATCAGCAACAGCGGCATTCCACACACCTGTTTGTCAAACCAAAGAGAAACCTGATAGGCACCTGTTTTTCACATTGCCAACCGAGCAAAGATATCACGCAATTCTAAGTTATGGTGGCCCATTAGTCTTTAGAAACACCCTCCAACTTTTTTACAAATAACTCTTCCCTTAAAAGGGATAGGATAAATAGCAAGTTGAAATAGACCGTTTTAATCTCTAATTTTAAAATATAGTATTAAAAGCACTCAACTGTAGGGCTAAGATGTTAAATATGTCCCCAAATAGTTTTTGGAACAAATGCTCATGGGCTATGAAATTTTAAGAATCATAAACTAAGCTTTTAACATTTTTTTCTTTAAATTTGGCATGAAATTGAGCCAAAGGTTAATTTCAAACATTTGTAAATGGCTAAATTAAAACATTTTACTCCCAAATATTGTAAGAAATGTTTGAATTAAAAGTACTTGATCAAAATAACGTTGAAGAGGAGATGTGGAATTGGTGATATTCACCTGATGTAATTCTTTGCATAACAAATGTTTGGAAAATACTAGAAAAACCTAATAAAAGGTGAGATGTTCATTATCCCCAAGTGAAGTTACTTGGTTTATATTAGAAACTACCTCTCAATTTTCTTTAGTTTTTAGTTTACTCAAGGTTTGGCCAGAAACAACTAAAAATTATCAAATGTCTCAATTTTTTTTTTAAGATTAGTAAAGATGAATTTATCTGCTTCACTGGGTTGTGAGCTTAAATTTGTCTCTGGAAGGACTTTAGATTTAATTCCTTGATAATACCATGGAAGCCATAATAATGGCCAAAAGTGAAATATGAAAATTTCATTTTTTTATCTTTAAAAGTTCTTTTCTTTAAAGCAAACAAAGATTGGCTAAATGTAGTTGATGGCAGACAAAGTCTAGTGATTTGGGCACAGAATCAGTTTGATGACAATTCATCATGTTGACTTTCTTTGTGGCCTGTGGATATGTAACCTCTTCCCCTCAACTTCTTAATCTAGAAAGTGGCACTAACCATGGGTAAATTATCTTTACTAATACTGGAACTGTTCATTGGGGGAACTCAGTGCATTGAGACATTCTTGATGAGTGTATGAGGAATAAACTTTGAGTAAAAAAAGTCAAATAAAACAAAGTTTGGCTAAAGCGATGAAACCCTTTCAGAGTTACAGAAAACACAAATTCATTATCCTTCTTGTAACGTAGGTAAATATTGGATGAAACCATTAACAGGTTACTGGAGACTGAAATTTAAGACTAGGTTGTATGAGATAATGAAAATAGACTGGAAATTCTTTTTTTTTTTTTTTTAAGGTTTACTTATTTATTTCAGAGAGAGAGAAAATGCATGAGCAGGGGAGGGGCAAGGCAAAGGGAGAGGGAGAGAGAGAGAGAGAATCCCAAGCAGACTACCAGCTGAGTGGGGAGTTCCATGTGGGGCTTGATCTCACAACCATGACCTGAGATCATGACCTGATCTGTAATCAGGAGTTGGATACTTAACCGACTGAGCCACCCAGGTGCCCCTACACTGGAAGTTCTTTTAAGGATACTTCAAAGTGCTGAGATCAATACTCCCACGTATTTGAGTACACATATATTTGTCAAAGAGGTGTCTGTTTTGTTATTTATTTTATTCTCAAAAATTAAAAACCATGCCATAGTTGAATGAATGCTTTGAGTTGATAAGCAGTGATTAATATTTCCTAATAAATAAGCCCCTTAAAGCACCAGCCACTCTTAAATCTCACTAAAAAGTCCCATTTAGAGTCTTAGACATAATCTTGGCTCAAGGCAACAAATATGCTGATCTAATCCCAAGGCAGTGTTTTTTAGTGTGATCCCAGGGCTACCAACACAATCACCTGAGCGAGAGCTGGGCCACATTCCTTTTCTATTGACCAGAGCTTGTGGGTAGTTCCTTGTTACCTGCAATTTTTAATAAATATCCCAGAAAATTTTATGCACTAGAAGGTTGAGACTATTGTGTTTGAGCGTAGTCATTGGGGGGGGGGGGTTGGGATTCAAATAATTTCCCTCCCTCCAGGAAGTAACAGTGACAAAATTTTCTGTTTCTTACAGCCCTGGAGGACAGACGGCAGGTTTTTTTAGGCGGGAAGGGAGAATCAAGCTGAAACCATCATTGCATCAATTCCTCCTCTTCCTTATTCCCACCATCATTATAGCTGCTGTCATTTATTGAGTATTTACCGTATGCCGGGCATTGTGCTAGTAGCCTTTCAAACATGATCCCACTTAATCTTACAATGGGTTTTATGATTGCTAGATTACAGTAGAGGAAATGGGGGGCTTCAGTTCATGCAGCTGGTATAGGACAGGGCTGGGAAGTAACCCGTGTGGTTCCTGATGGTGACTCTCAAAGGGCTGTGACAATCTAATAATAGAGAACTACTTGGGTGAAGGAGAGAGAAAGATGACATTTAAGTACTTTCGGTCAAACCAGATATTTTACATGCGTTTTTATATTTACTACTCTCAACAAACTGGGAGGTATCTATTTCTATCTTCACGTTACAGGTATCAACCCTGAAGCTCAGCAAGTTGACATATTTACCCAAAGTCACTACTAATAGTGGAAAGACTCAGAGAAAAATTGTCTGCTTCCCCTCCCCCCTTTCTGTCCAGCAAACCCCAGCTGGAGGCCGAGAGTCAGACTGCATAGGTTTAAATCTCCACTCTGCCACGTATTAGTTTTGGAATATGTGTGATCGACAAATGACTCAATTCCTTGTGCCTCCATTTCTTCATTTGTAAAATAGAGATAATAATGGTATGAATTTCCTCTGGATTTCACAGGGATTAAATGACTATATGTATATAGTATAAATCACTTAGAATAGTGCCCGATGTAAATCTAGCATTCTACAAGTATTAGCTACAATACTAATAATTATTAAACCTTGAGAGCAGCAATTAGATGGCAAAAGGGAAAATGATTAATGTTAGGGAAAACTGCCAAAATTAGTTGTTTCTAGTTTTTTGTTTTGTTTTGTTTTTTCATCTATCCTAGTTGGCAGGAGTAAGTTGTGCACCTTATCCTGTTGAACACAGTGCCAGTAACCAGGGTTGGAAGAAATCCTTGTATGTAGTGGTTGGTGGCCATTATCGTAATCAGGAAAAAAGACATGTGGGAGGGGGGAACAGCACTGGGCTTTGAGCTCTTGCTCATGAAAAGGAGACAGAGTTTATTGCAACAATTCTGATTTTGATTCTGATACAATTTTATTGTTATAGGATCACAAGTCTTGGGGAATGTTGGGAGAGAAGTCTGGAAAAAGAGGCAGAAGTTCATATTTATTCATTTATTCACCAGACCTTTATCAACTACCTCCATTTTGCTAAGTGCTACATAAGCATCGGGGACAAAAAGATGAGTGACACTGGATCCCACCATCCATCAATCCATTCATTCATTCATGACTAGCTGGGTGCTAGACATTGTATCAGGAGCTGAAGATATAACAGTGAGAAAGCAGACATACTCTCTGCTGTCATTGAGGTAACGGTTTAGCCGGGACGGACGAATGCCTCTTACAATATAGAATGGTAGATGCCGTCGAAGCAGCACTCAAATCCATGATCTACGTGCTATGACTGACCTTCCCATGACTTAAATCTGATGCTGTTATTCTCAGTTTAAAATCCTACAGTGGCTCCCAGTAGTGCCTTCAAGTTAAAATCCGAGATCCATCGCATGACCTCACAAAATCCTTCGTTGGCTGGCCATTTCTCTAGCCTCATCTTGTCTCTCACCATGATGCTCGCCTTGTCTTCCTGGTATTCTGTCTCCATCACATAAAACTGTCCAGAGGTATTAAAATGCCCTGTTATTTCCAGACTTAGAGCCTTCGTGTTTTTGTGTGTCTTGTTCCCTTTGCCCTTCTGCACCTGGCCATCTCCAGCTCATTCCTCAGACTTTCCTCCTATTCTGGCCCAAGCACCAATAGTAAATATATTGTGCCAATATCTTGTGGTTTGTGGAAAAACCAGCTGCTAATGGGGTTCACCTGAATGTCCTAATCACCTTCCCTCCTTCCATATCACCATGTTGGATTCGGTGCCTTTGCTCCTGGCTCCCATAGCTCCACACACTTATTTTTCTTTGCCTGATGGAATTGCAGTGTTTGTGGTGTGTACGGTGTGGAGAGACGACCCAGGCTCCCACTTGCTGGGCTTATGCATCAGACACAATCCCCTCTGAGATAGCAGGAAGTTTCCGTCCTCTTCCCAGCTCATTCCTAATCTTCCTGCTAAATTCCCTGCAGTGTGTATACGTGACAAATGGGGTCAGAGTGACGTGGTTTGCTGGGTATGAGCTGGAGAATCTGTTGTCTGTGCTGACTTCTCCCTGCCCATGTGGAGAACTTCTGGAAGGGCAGTGGGCAGTTAGGGATTTGCACTGGGGAGCAGAGTGAATAAACGGGGGCCACTTGGATGAGAGTTTGGAACTTTAGGTCACCAACGCAGGTGATGGATGCCCGAATAAGAAATCAGAAGGCAGAGAGGACATGGGCAACCCGAGCCATAATAAAACTTGCCAGGGAAAGGAAGGTCTGTTATTCTAACATCTTCATTTTGCCAAACGTTTATTTTTCTTGTACTTACAATTTTATCATTTATGTGATCAGCAAAACTGAAAGAATAAGAATTGTTTATAGAGCCCAAACCAGCCCCTCGTACTACCAGCTCTTGATTTCTAAACAGAAGGAGCCTTTCAAAAAAATTTGGAGCTTTCTGAACCTGAGGCACAGCCCCCAAATGGAAGCTATTTACAACTCTAAAAATAATCTTTTCTTTTCAAGGTGAAGGCTCACTGAGGGGCATATTGGTTCCGTGATGAAGAACAGGTAGGAAACAGTAGGTGTTGGTGCTGTTTGCAGCGTTCTTTGGATCTCAAGGAAATAATCCTGGGATCATTGTTCCCCTTTCAGCCTGGTTGCAATGATTTTTGCCTGTGGCCCGATACAGTAGGCAGAGAGTTTGTCGTGTTAGTCATGCAGTGAATTTGTGATTGAGGCTGTGAGTCGAGCAAGGCTTTTACCTTTTGCTTATAGTTCAGAGCTGTGACGCCCAAGCATCCCTCTTTCCACAACTTGTCTACTTGATGGGAATTCTTTGGGGCAAACTTAGAAGGTCACAGAATCCCTTTAGATATTAAGTGGAAGAAGCCACATGCAGAACAGTATATATAGAACCTGGCACATTTTGTGTAAAAAGGAGGGGAATATAATAGATACTTGGCTGGGCTCGTATTTGTCTTACAAATAAAACACAGGAAGGATTAAAAAAGCTGTTACAGTGATTACCTATAGGGGCTGGGGTCGGGCTCCAAGCAAGAACTGGGTCCATGCGTTTTTTGGTCACCTGGATTTTTGAAACATGGTATCTATCTCCTTCTCACGTCTGTCAAGAGGCATGACTTTTTATTTTAAATAATACAAAATAAGAGCAGGAAAAGCAAGTCCATTCGGTATTACAGCTTGTGTTCAGCGGTGTGTTTGCTTCCAGTGTGTACAAGATCTGTCCAACAGCCTTGGATCTTCCAGGCGCTGTCATCGAAGCTGCTGTGTTTCGAGCACCAGCTCCATGCCAGTGGCTTGATCCCTTCTGCCCTTCCGGGCAGGGAGTACTATTCATGGTTTCAGATGAGGAGACCAAGTCTTAGAAACATGAGCTGACCAAGCTAAGACCAGAGAGTTGGAAGTGTCAGAGCCTGCCACCGGCCTCCTCTGACTTCAGATCCAGTGTACTTTCCCCTATAATAAGCTGACCACACCTTCATGATTGCAGATGTGTTGATTACATCCAGGAGCCAAAGTACACATCCATTCAATAAATATTTATTGAATACTTGCCATGGACAAGGCACTGTGGCAATCCTTGGGGATGGGAGAAAAGTAAGAGTCGCGAAGACAGGCAAGAGAACAGCGAGGCCCAGATCCTGGGCAGGGAGGGCCTTGGATGGAATCAAGCACAGGGAGGGCCGCAGGACAGAAAAGGACATTTCACTGAGCTGGGGAAGTTTGTGGCAGTTTTCCCAGAGATGAGTCTTAGAGGACAAATGGTATTTAGCTAGGTCCTCCCAGTGAGGGTCAAGTGTATTCCGGGCAAGAGGGGACAAGATGTACCAAAGCACAGAGTTCTGAAGGGACACTACATTTTTGAGAAAGGGTCAATAGTTGGGCATGCCAATGGCACATGGAAAGAAATAAGGCCAAGAAAGGGAAGGGTCTTGTAACGCTGACACTTGTCACACTGAGTTATTTGGACTTCATCGTATAGCAAAATGGGAAGCCATAAATGATTTTTAGTAGAGGCATGAAAAGATTAAACTTCAAACTTAGAAAAATCGTTCTGGCAGGAGACAATGAATTGAAAAAGGTTGATGTTGGAGGACAGGTTGGGACAAGGTTACCGTATTTTATTGTTTACATGTTTGTGCATATATATGTACTTTTTAAAATTATGTTTTTCCCCCTGAAATTGAGATGTATTTTACAATGAATTTTATATCATAATTTAATTGGCAGCATTTTTTTCTCTCTTAATGGTTCCCAAATACCAGCGTGTCTTATAACTGATGGCATCTCAAATTAGATGCAACACAGTGGTCCAAGCAGGAGGTGCTCAGGGTCCTACCCAGTTCCCTGGCAGTGGGACGGTAAAGAGGGAAAAGATTTGAGTGGTATTTAGACTCTGATATCAGTTATTGATTATTAAGTAAAAAAAATGTATAGAACACTGTGTATAATATGCTGCAAGCTGTGGGGAAAAAGGGTGTGTGTGTATGTGTGTGTGTGTATTGAGGGTAGAATACACACACACATATATATTTCTAGAAATGCATAAAATGTTCCTAGAAAGACACACAAGAAACTGATAACAATGATTGCTTCCAAGGAGGGACATTTGGTGGCTGAGGGAAAATAGTGGAAGAAAAATTTTTCATTGTGTTCTATTTTGTACGTGTTATATTTTGAACTATCGTGCTCTTGAAATATATAAAATGATTTAAAAAATAAGAGGTATCTGGTAGGAACGATTGACAAATTGGTTGACAGCTTAGTTATGGTATAAGAGAGAGAATGTTTTATGTGTCAGGTTTTCTTCTTTTTAATGATTCTCTAATTTCTTAAAACAACTCTATTGGAATTTAACTTATGCACCATAAATTCACCCATTTTAAGTACACAGTCTGATGACTTCTATTAAACTTACTGAGTTATGTGACCGTAACCACAGTAGTTTTAGGGCATTTTCATCATTCCAGTCAGATCCCTCATGCCCATTTAGTTATTCCCCTCTTCACCCCAGCCACAGGCAACCACTAATCAACTTTCTGTTTTTATGACTTTATCTTTTTTGGACAATTCATATAAATGAAATCATATAATGTGTAGTGTTTTGTGTCTGGCTTTTTTCATTTAGTATAATGTTTTTCAGGTTTATAATTGTTGTGTGTGTATGTATATATATATATACATATATATATATATATATATATATATATCAGTATTTCATTCTTTTTTATGGTTAAATAATACACTATTTCATGGATATACAACATTTTCTGTATCCATTCACCAGGTAATGGACATTTCAGATATTTCAGATGTTCCTCCTCTTGGCTATTATTAATAATGCTGTTATGAACATTATTGTTCAAGCCTTTGTATGGAAGTAGTTTTTCATTTCTCTTCAGTAGACACCTAGGAGTAGGATTGCTATGTTGTATGGAAATTAATATTTAACTCTACAAGAAATGGTCAAACTGTTTCCCAAAGTGGCTGCATTGCTGTACATCCTTATCAACAACATATGAAGGAGGGTTCCTGCTTCTCCATGTCCTTACCAACACTTGTCATTGTCTATCTTTTGAACGGACTTGATAAAGTCCCTCGCAATGGGTTTGATGTGCATTAATGACTCACAATGTTCAACACATTGTCATGTGCTCATAAACCATTTATACATCTTACTTGGTGAAATATCTATGTGAGTCTTTTTCCCATTTTAAAATCGGGTTGTCTTCTTATTACTGAGTTGTTAGAGTTCTCCTTAACTTTAATTTGACTAAGGAAAAGTCTCCACCAGTAAGGAAACTCCTTTCTCTTTCTATTTCTGAAAATCTTTTAAATTCTTTTAAATATGAAAATCTTTCAAAATCTTTTAAATATGCCTTTTAGAGGGACGCTTCAAAAGTCTGTCCTATTTATTTTTAGAGTATTTCCTTGAGAACACAGAGATCAATTATGAAAACTGATTACAACTTACTTTCCTTACTATGGACTCAACCAAGGGTTACAATACAGATCTTTGTATCAAATTTATTTTTGCAGCACTTTCAAAGCTCATAGCTATCTTCTTAATCACCTTCATAGACAGACTGAAAAATTCAACCTAGTGGAACTATGTCTTACTTTATAGTGCTCTACAGGACACTTACTGTCCGAAAGTGGGAAATAGGTAGCTCTAAAGATTTGATAAATGATCACAGAAGTAGCAACCTTTAACGAAGTAAATACAGACTGTGTCAATATTCTGTGTCAGTTTTGTATCTTCGGTTTTATTTGACCTAAATACCAATCATTTCAGTAAAATGTATTTTAATGCTTTGGGATAAAATAAGCACAGAAAAATGGCTTTTGAATTTTAATTCTCCCTGGTGAATAATTTTATTTCATTTTTCCTTTTAAAGTAATCACCCATGACACTGCAAAGTAGCTATCCGTGATCCTCTTCAAAATACACACACACACACACACACGCACACACACACACACACAACTTCTAGATTCTAACTGGTCACAGTGCAAATTAAGCTACCATACAGAAACTAAGAGGAGAGGCCTAGAAGGAAGAAGGAGATATACTTTCTCGGAGTTCGACAGAATATTTCTCTCTGCTTATACCAACGATGAGAAAGATTTTGAACATAAGTGGCCTGGGCTGCCAGACCAGGTTGAGGAGGAGAAAAACAAGGCCCTGTCTTTGACTTTGTCATGAATTGTCAATGGCACATACCTTAAATACTGTTAGAAGGGTCAACAGGCTCCTGGCAGCTGGCCACTTGTGGTCATACTTCAATCCTCAAACTCATTTGGTTGGGGCCACAGTGTGCAGTTTGCCCATTTGGTCTTTGAACCAACACTTAAAATGCAGGAGATTTAAAATAAAAATCCAGTAAAAATGGGAAGGTGTGGTAATGCTGGGTTCATGTTTTCATATGGTAACAATTAGGTGGATCTGGGTGCTGGAGACCTCTTTTGGCTAGGATATTTGTTCTCACTTTGGCTGAAGACAGCTGTACTTTTTGTCATTTCCCTGCCTTTGAGAGTATTAGTTTTAGTTAATGAAAATTATATGGGATGCTAAAACCATGATTTCCCTACCTGGACGGCTTGCTCATTTCACTATCTGTATGATTCTTATAAGGCATTCGAATTTATAACTGTATTTGTTTTCTATGGCTGCTTACCCAAACTCAATTGCTTTAAAACAACTGAAATGTATTCACAATTCTGGGGGTAGGAAGTTCACAATCAAAATGTTGGCGGGAGCTGTGCTCCCCACAGAGACTCTAGAGGAGAATCCATTCCTCATCTCTTCCAGCTTCTGGTGGCTCCAGGAGATCTTTGACTTGTGACTCCACTTCGGCCACCATCTTTATATGGCATTGTGCTCTTCTTCCCCGTGTCTCTCCTTTTTTCTTTTCCTTTCTTTTTTCTTTTCTTTTCTTTTCTTTTCTTTTCTTTTCTTTTCTTCTTTTCTTTCCTTCCTTCCTTCCTTCCTTCCTTCCTTCCTTCCTTCCTTCCTTCCTTCCTTCCTTCCTTCTTTCCAAGATTTATTTATTTATTTGACAGAGAGAAAGTGTGAGAGTGGGGGGAGGGACAGAGGGAGAGAATCTTCAAGCAGACTCTGTGCCGAGCCTGGAGCCCGACATGGAGCTCCATCTCATGACCCCGAGATCAAGACTTGCACCAAAACCAAGAGTTGGAGGCTTAACTGACTGAGCCACCCATCCAGGCACCCCAACCTCTGTGTTTCTTATAAGGATACTTGCCATTGGATTCAGGGCCCACTTGGATCATCCAGAATGATCTCATCTCTGGATCCTTAACTTTTTCCAAATAAGGTCACATTCCCAGGTTCTGGGGATTAGGACATGGACATATCTTTTTAAGAACCACCCTTTAGCCTACTACAGTAAGCAAACCAGAGAATCCTGAGGACATTCAAGTAGAAAGGGGAGTAGAGGCTGATGCCATTCATCAGGTTAAAGAAATGGAATGAGAGCAAGATCACAAAGAATGGTTTTACCTCAACTATTAGTGTACCAAGGGAATCAAACAGCTTTAAGCTCTGGGATCCCCACACTTTAGCAAGTGGAATTTGGGCAGACTTAGTTTCTGTGATTCATCAATTTCACCTTGGCTTAACTATATTGATTTAATTGCCATGATTACCTTAAGTCTCCTATCTGTTGACCACTTTCAGTTGCCCCAAACCACAGGAAGCACCAAAAACATGCAACAAATATGAACATTTTAATTAACATAGGACTAAGACTCTCTTCTCCTAAAAGGGAGATGAGATGTGAAAGTAGGTCACATATAAAAATAGGTGCATGGAGCTAGGACTACCCACTGTGGGCAGACAAGCAGTCTGGGTCTTGAGTATCATCAAGAAGCTACTCCTCTCAGAAAGCTCTTTGTTGTTTAATCTCATGCAAACATAGACCGTTAGGGCAGAAAGGACCTCAGGGATAGTCCAAGTTAGGCTAGAGCTAGATCTGAGGCTTCAGTTGAGACAGTCAGAAATATGGGGGAACCTGAGATAGATCAAATACCAGGAATACAAACAACACATAATCCATTCAGAATCTAGATATTTCACTAGTGCCTGTTTGCAGCTTTCTTTCTGTATTGTGCTGTTTTCCTTCTAGAGAAGACCTGTGCGTGCGTGTGTGTGTTGAAGAGGAGCCCCCAGAAAACCATACCCAGACCCCCAAATATACCCAATCCCCCAAATATCCAAACCTTAATCAGGCAATTACATCGGTATCGCCAGAGACCCATAGCTGGAAAAGTTTATTGTTCCCCTGCTGAGATGTGGTGGGGATTTTCTTTGCTGGAGCATGGTAACCAGGGCAGCGAGAAGCCCAACCAGGAGGTTGGTCAGAGGCTAACCCAAACAGCTTTGCTGAATTCTGGGCTACTCCTGGGGGCTGGGTGGGGGGTGGCTGGCAAAGAGAAGTGTCTGACATTCTTGCGTGCTGACATCAAGCTGCAAAGCTGCTGCCCTCTGGTGAGTCAACAGCAAAAGGCCCACATCGTTCGAGAGCAGCGGCCCAATCAGAGAATGTGGGGCCACGCCCCAGAAGTCTTTAACTTTCAGCAGACTTCAGAAATCTTCTTTAACTTTCAGCCGACTAGAGAGAGCTCCTTCCGGAGAAAGAATGCAGAAATGATTAAACTCATAAGAAGCTTAGAATATGCAATAATAACAACAGTAAGATAAAGTCCACATTTTGCTTTTAAAGCAATTTATGGTTATAGACAGTCAACACCCTGAATTTTACTCATTTAATAAATATTTAAACTTTCACTCGTGTGTGGAGGGCATAGTGAAGGACTCCCCGGGGCATTGGGGTTTTCTGGATATTGAAATCAAGGTGCTGCAGAATGACATTGGTATTCTGGGATAGTGTTGAGTTCCAACAGCCGTTGTGGGAGCTGAGCGACCATATCCACAGACTGTTAGCTGCTACAATGAGAATTTCATGTATAAACATTCCTATATGTAAATTTCACAGTGAAAATGAAAATTAAGGGTAGACTTCTCACCTTATTAATGAAAGCGGTGCTGCTGTTTAGTAATTCCTCTCAATTTCACTAGGTTGAACAGGAATCAGCAGGGAGATACCACGTATGAGGCAAGAGGGACCTTATTTGCTAAGTGCAGCATAAACCTGCTTGTCAGGGAAGAGCAGAGTCCCTTCCAGAGCACTGCCACCATATGGCATCGCCATATCGTGGAGTCCATAAAGGGGACTGACATTGTCAAAGATTAACTGGGTTTTACTTGGCAAGGTCAGGCGTCTTGATGGCAGGCTATAAAATAGTTAGAGGAGGAAAGAGAATCTGCAGTTGGAGGCCATCTGAGATTTGGGCACTGGTTTTCCTTATAGTCCTGGCATCTGGTTTGGAGTGTCAGGAGCAAAAAGGTTCACTTGGCCAAGGGAGGATGCTCTCTGCTTTGGGTAGGAGGGGGTCTCAGAAGTAATGGCTTTGGTACTACACTACCACTAGGAAAAGAGAATTGGTCCCGACATGAGGAAGAGCATGCAGCCGGCACCAGAACTGCTTCCCATCGGACTGGAGATCTCGGTCATTTTACCCCTCCCCCCCTTTTTTTTTGAGATTTAAAAAATTTATTTATTTAAGAGAGAGAGAGAGAAAACACAAGCAGGCAGAGGGAGAGGGAGAAGTCGACTCCCCACTGAGCAGGGAGCCTGATGCGGGACTCGATCCCAGGACCCTGAGATCACGACTTGAGCCAAAGGCAGACGCTTAGCCGACTGAGCCACCCAGGTACCCCTCATTTTACCCCTCTTACATGCTAGATCTGAGGAGTTGAAAGGAGGTTAGATTATATATACCTGTTCATTTCCTCCTTCCTTTGTTTGCTTCTTTATTCATTAATTTGTTTCCATATTTAGCAAAAATATTTTTGCATATCTTAGGTGCCAAGGCATTGAGCATACACTGCTCTTGTTCAGAAGAGGAAACAAACAAACAAAAAAATAGATGATTGCAATGCAGTATAATTAATGCTCTAATTACAGCAACATGCATTGAGCTCTTATTAAATACCAGGAACTTTGCTAGGAGCTATAAATGAATCCCTGTAATACCAAGACAGGGGTTTGGTTATCATTCCCTTTTGTAGAAACAGGTTTGGAGAGATTAAGTCCTGCCGCTTGGAAGCAGTGAACAAAAAACATTTAAGCCTAGACATTTTGACTAGAAGTGTGGGTCCTTAACCACTCACTTCCAAATTTGGGAAAGATGACTAAAACCGCAACACCTACAATGACTCTTGAAGACCAAGTTACTCTTTAAATGAGGGTGTATGTGCGTGTGTGCATGATGGCTGGGGCATCGTGGGCTGGTGGTGATTTGTAGGCAAAAGCGATCACTTGTGCGAGGGCTGTGAGAGGTGTGTTGTCAGGGGAAATGAAAGTGATTAAATAGCGTTGGAGGTTTCCGTGGCTGATCTGGTTTTCTATTAGGGCATAACAAAGCACTCCAAAACTCAGTGGCGTCAATAATCACGACCACGTCTTTAATTCACAAATCTGCGATTTGGGCAGGGCTTGGTGACCACAGCTCCCTGCTATTCCATGCAGGCTCTGCCGGAGATGCTTGAAATATGGCTGGAGGCTGGGGCTCCTCATGCATTTCTATCTTTATGAGATCTCTTCTCCTGGTCTCTCTAGCATGGCAGCTGCCGATAGCTGACCTTCTTAATGGCAGCTTAGGCCCCTAGAGGGACACGCAGTAGAAGAGATTGCCAGACAGAAGCTTCGTTTCTTTTTCTTTTCCGAGACCAAGTCTCGGAAATCACATAGCTTGACTTGTGCCAGACTCAATTAGTTGAGACAACCCACAGGTGCTTCCCCCCCGTTCAAGGGGAGATGACATAGATTCTACCTCTTGATGGAGAAATGGTGAGGTTCTGCAAGAGCATGTAGGACCAGAAATACCATTTCAGCGATTCGGGGGGACATTAGGAGAGATACATGCAGCAGAGTGTAGTCATTAAAAAAACAGATTTGGAGTATGAGGGACTTTGATTTCAACTATGGGCTCCACCACTTCATAGTTGGGGTACTTTGGCCAAGTTGCTTAACTTTTTTTTTTTTAAGTTTAATTTAATTTATTTATTTGAGAGAGAGAGAGATTGCGTGTGCATGCACCAGTGTGGGGAGGGGCAGAGGGACAGGGAGAGATTCTCAAGCAGACTCCACGCTGAGCATGGGGCCCAGTTCTGGGCTCCATCTCATGACCCCGAGATCATGATCTGAGCCAAAATCAAGGGTCTGACACTTAAAGCACTGAGTCAGGCAGGCACTCCTTAACTTTTTTTTTTTTTTTTTTGAGTCTCTGTTTCCCTATCTGTCCCATGAACATGCTAGTCATGACTGCGTAGAGACGTGAATGTTAGAGAATATATGTAAATCCTCTGGCACTGGGTTCTGGCACAAAGTGGATCCTTCAGATACAAAACCCGTGGTTACCGATGGGCTGGTAGCAAGATGTATAACTAGAGAGGAGGAAGGGGCCAAGGTGGGGAGGGCTTTTGTAGCTAACAGTAAGTTGGTAAAATAACAATAGCAATGATAGACAAAAATTACTGAAAACTAGGCAGTGCTAAGCTCGTTGAAAGGAGTATCTCATTGATCTTAACAACAAACCTATGAAGAATGACGGTTGTTATCCTATTTTATAGATGACGAAATCGAGGATCAAAGAGGTTAAGAAACTTTCCCAGATTGGTAAATAGCAATGACAGGATATGAACCAAGCTAATTGTCTTATCAGAACTTGTACACTAGGGCAGTTTGGATTTTAACCCGAAGGCTATTGGAAGCCACTAAAGCGTTTTTAAATTGGACAGTCTTAAACCTGTTCTTTCGAAAGTGGTATGGCATATGGATCAGGGGCTCTAATCCAGGTGAGATATATTGAGATATCTGATCTATTGCAGACACAGGTAGTGTGGGAAATGTGCAGGAGGTCCAAAGAAACGAGTGGCAGTCGTCCTTGGTTCCTGATTGGAAGTGGAGAGAAAGGGAGGGAATTTCTACAGCCATTAGTCAGCCTTGGTGCAGGCACCGGCGTGTGCCCTATTACTCAGGGCTCCAAGAGGAGAAAGAAAACAACCCCAGGGTGTCTTCTAACTTAACGCATATTTCCTAAGCCCTTGCGCTCTCAGTCTAGACTAAAAACAAACAAAACAGACTCCTCTTGAAGCTCTCAGATCTCTTACCTTGCTATTCTAGCTTTCAAATTCCGGGCCGCGCTTCCTTTCCCACACCCCAAGCCCTCATACCGGGGATGACAATGGTCGTTTGTGTGTGCTCGGCAATTGTTCCTTCCACATCAGGGGCCTTGGGAGGATGATCTAAGGCTGCTTTCTGCTGTCCTTGCTTCCTCCACCCAGCACGGGAACTACACATACAATTTGTTGGTTCTCCTAAAGGATCCCTGACTGGGGCTCTGATAGGGTCTTCAGGGAGCCTGGGGAGGGAGGGTCTCCATCTAGGTCCTGATTGACTGTGTCATTTAGTTTCATGGTAAAGTTCCTTTAAGGGGGACAATATGTGCTTTAAAGGACAGAGAAAGAATATGTCGTGAGATACAGCATTCCATATCTCTGATTAGGGACTTGAATCTTTTGCTGGGTCAAGGTCTGAGGCACAAACTGGTCCTTGACAGGAAAGTTAACTAAAACAAGCAAAACTAAACCAACAGACAACCCCCCAAACCTAGTTTTTCTGACTACGAAAATATTTATCTTTTCAAATTATATTATCTAAACTGGAATAATTTCTGAGATTTAAAAAAAGGCTATGACCTTGTCTGACAGATGTATTTACTGTTACTTATTTGTGTGTACTTTCTGTCTCTTCTATGTCTTCTTTCGAAAAGGGTTAATTTTTGAAAAGTAACTTTATTCTGATGCTACATTTTGAGTAAATTCCTGCCTCTCCCAATGGACTACGGAGGTTAACATCTGATCAAACAGCTTTTGTTCACTGACTCTTGCCTTTAGATATAGTGGCTGCTCCATTTAAGTCCATGTTTCAGACAATAAATCACCTGAGAAGAGGGTATCACTCTAGTTGTTTGAACTCTGTCTGTGCGCATTGTTTGGTCATTCATTAGATAGTCATTAACTTCACCTTTTTGCTGTCAGTCTCTGAAGTCGTAAGCTGGTTAAGCTATGCCAATGCATGAAGTCGCTGGATGCTCACAGTCCCGTGTTAGGATCTTAGATCTAGCTCCCTTTAATAAACAGGGAGGCTTACACTTGGCTTTGTGCACTGAATTTTTCCTTTAGAGAAATTGATTACAATTCAAATTTTTCATTTGTAAGTAACAAAAAAGAGTTATTTTATCATTTAGAAATTTCCCCTAAAATGGGAATTTCCAGTGAAACTCATTAAATTGGTGGATGGTAGTGAGTGAATAACTGATGAGGTCATATTTTCTCATTATGAGCTGCTTCAAACACTGCGGAGTGGCAACAAGTTAGGATATAGAAGTTAGAGAAGGGTCTGGTTTCTTTTCAGAGGTGTTTTTGCTCGTTCAGAAAGCTCCCAAACCATTAAACATCAGACATCCCCCCCCCCCCCGCCATAAAAGGGCATAGTTTGATAACCTAGGCTACTTTTTCATTAATTAAATCTTGCATTCGGGGATGAATTTATTTTTTTTTCCCTAGAAGGAAACTACTTGTTTGGGACAGCTTCAGCAACTTAGCTACATTTTCCAGCGGATAGAGCAAATAAGAGGCAATCATTTGTCGGTCATAAAGATAAGCCAAGGAGTGGAAATATTTTTTGTGGGTCACGTCGCCTGACAGAAACTTTGGACTGATCCTTTCCTGGTTCAAGAGTTCAGCCATAAGACCTACTTTCCCTATCAGCTGGGCTCAAACTGATAAAGTTCCGAAGGGAGCAAAGGTTCTTTATGAGCGTTTATTTAATTGTCTTGTGACAAAAGGGTTGAGGGACATTGTCTGTATCGAGTTACTTCTGGTTGGTATGTTCTTTTTTTGAATAAGTCACTGTCTTCCATGATTGGACAGGGTAAATGGAGTTTGATTAAACACTTTGCATCAAATTTCTAGTGTCGAGTAGAGACCCTTCATCCCCAGGAGTACTCATTGAAGGAATAATTGTTAACTTAGCTTTAGATTGGTGATTGGCTAGGAATAACTATGACTCAAGAGAAAACTAATCACGTTAAGAGCAAGTATTGTATTATAAGCCCATCAAGTGCATTAGATGCAGGTGATAGAGATGAGAATGAACTTGAGATAGAAATTTCCCTGGAATTGCATATGAGATATTTTCTGCTATGAGAATTAGCTGAGTATATCTTCTTCCCAGGAATTTGTCCCCAAAAGGGTTCACTCAAAAATGTTACTCGAAAAGTGGTGTGTTAGGCCTATATCCATGGGGAACTTCAGTGGATTCCAGCTCCTCTGTTCCTTGGAAAGGAAACCAGTGCTGGATTTTCCAGACCTGATCTCATTCACTTTCCCTTCTCTCCCGTCTTCCCTTCTAATTGGTCTGCGAACACCGAGAGCAGGACATTTTCTGCAGCTTCCATCCTAACTTCTGTTCTAGTCCTGACTCTACCACAAAGTCACTGTTGACCTTGAAGAGTCCAAATAACCTCCCCGAGCTTTTCCTTCCTCAGGTGTAAACTAAATAGTTGGATGAGATGATGGCCAAGGTACTTTATGAATTCCACAATTCTCTTATTTTCTGAAAAGACCCATGTTAGAATAGCTTGAAGCTGACACTTGATCCATTGTTTATTATTTGCTCTACTAAGATGCATATAGTAATCAATTATTTTTCTTTAAATGTTGGGCTAATTACGTGATATCAGGTAACTAAACACCTTATATTCATTAGTATGGCTATCCGCTGGGTGCCTGATACTAACCAAGTAAATTCTTGTCTGTGGCTGAGAATCTGAGAATCTCTTCTGGTACTATCCCTTAGGTGAGTGGAGGTTGAAAACCATTAAGTTTCCATCTCTAATAGGGCTGTGGTTCTAACATAAATTTTCAGGCATCTTGGACTACATGGTGTACACAAATGAAGACATACTTTTTGGTATTTTCTTCTAAGTGGTACAAATATCTGCATGCCATAATATTAGCATTATGGCTCCTCTCATTTCTTGAGAGCTTACTACATGCTAGACACTGTTGTTAAACATCTAGAGTCTTATGTAATCATCTCAAAATGTGGTAGTTAGTTATTGTAATAATTATTTTAGTTTTAAAATTATACGTAAGTGAATTAAATATATATGCACAGAATTAGAAAACAAACAGTCTGGGGACGTCTGGGTGGCTCAGTTGGTTAAGCGGCTGCCTTCAGCTCAGGTCATGATCCCAGGGTGCTGGGATCAAGTCCCACATTAGGCTCCTTGCTCGGCGGGGAGCTTGCTTCTCCCTCTGCCTCTGCCTGCCACTCTGCCTGCTTGTGCTCTCTCTCTCTCTCTGACAAATAAATGAATAAAATTTAAAAAAAAGTTAAAAAAAAA
>CM052892.1:41180407-41242795 GCA_028534135.1 Potos flavus | reverse complement strand
GTCTTGAACTAGTTTAGGTAAAATGAGAAATGCTGAACAGTCAAACCATGGGAACTATAGGGATGCAGATGGACTTCCTGAAAAGCTGAACCAAGGGGTCAAAAACTCCCTCCAGGATTTCCCTCCAGCTCTTGCTTCTGCTTCCCTCTCTGCTTTGACTTTCTTCTCTTTCACTGTAGATTGGCTTCTTCTAGATGGCGAGAAACATTGCTGTCAACATTTCCTGAGTTCTACATCAAAAAGATCTTACACAGGCCTTTGGACCTAATGTAGCATCAAATATGCAAATGAATAACTTCTGACCTGGACTATTCTCACTTCCACCCTCACCATCGTAACCACTTCTGTCACAACTTATTCTCTGAAACTTCCTTTTTAAGTCTTAAACTCCTCAAACTTCTTCTTTTATGATCACCCATTACCCTTCCTCTTAGTATTAGATCAAATTAGCCTAAATGCATCAAATGGCCTAATTCTTCCTGTCCCTCAGATAGATCCCTACCTGGATCACTGTGTTGGTTCAAATCTTCTGAGAAGCAGATGCTACAATGAGAATAAATAGGAAAGAGACTTGTTGAGGAAAAACTTGTGGGGAAAAATGGGAAGGATGCTGGGGGAGGCTGGGAGAGCTGTCAGACCACTATGCAGGACTGATCCCTGGGAAGAAGAGAGGGAAAGAAGGCAAGGTAGAAATACCTTAAAATTTCAAATCTGGGGGCGCCTGGGTGACTCAGTCGGTTATACATCTAACTCTTAATTTCAGCTCAGATCATGATCGCAGGGTCGTGCCGAACAGGGACTCTGCTTGAGATTCTCTTGCCTTTCTCTGCCCTCCCCTCTCCCCCACCCAACTCTGTTTCTCTAAAATAAATAAATAACATCTCTAAAAAATTTTCTTTTCCCTCAGATTTCAATTCTGAGGAAGTTTTGGCAAGGCTAACTTGGAGTCCTCAAACTAATGCTGCCCATTAGAGGAGTCCTGCATCTTTCAGGAATGGGCCTGCGTTAGTGACCCAGCTGTGCTTAGTCACGGCCGCGAGCGGCCACAGAAAGCATGGCCTCAGAGCAAATGTGGTGATGGATTTCAGAGGGCAGCAGCTGGGACCATTGGTCTATTCTGCTTCCCACAGTGGCCACCATAATTACTATCCCAGCAATCTTTTTTGGTACACTTATGGGATAACGGTCTTCTTTTTCATGCTTTCAAATGCCAGGTCATTGAAAGGGCTGATTATTCAAATTCATGTGGCATCTCTGACTGCATACTTTCTGTTCATCACATTTTTTTTTTTAAAGGCAATCAACTGTCCATTCTTAAGATTTTATTTATTTATTTGACAGAGAGAGAGAGAGAGATCACAAGTAGGCAGAGAGGCAGGCAGAGAGAGAGGTGGAAGCAGGCTCCCTGCTTAGCAGAGAGCCTGATGCGGGGCTCAATCCCAGGACCCTGAGATCATGACCTGAGCCGAAGGCAGAGGCTTTAACCTACTGAGCCACCCAGGCGCCCATCACATTTTATTTTATTTTAAAATGCTTTTACTAATTAACTCAGTTCATCCTTACCATCCTGGTTGTTTCTTTTGTCTTCTTCTTCTAAATATTATTATTGTAATGTATGCATGATGGCTTGGATCCTGAATCTCCAGTCCTCATTGAGCAACCCATAGTAACCACCAATTCCTAACTGCAGAAATGTATTAGACAAAGAAAATGTCATTGCTAAAACCAAGGTTTGGACCCCGAATGCTTTTGTGACTTTTCTCAATGGATCAAATGGACAACTCATCTGAGTCACAAGGACTCCTTTTCCTTGGGGGGTTGATGTTGGATTGGAAGAAGATTTATAGCGTGTTGTTTATGACTCCTTTATAGTGATTCCTGCTTGTTTTTTTAAGTGGGAGGGAGAGTGGGGAATGCATCCCTTGGGGTGACCATATACTATACAAATGGAAAGGGTGAATGAATAATACTGCCACAACAACATAGTCAGAACCAGGATGGTCCTGGGAAAAGTGCATTATATGCTCACTCTAGGCGCTCTCCTCCCAAGAGCAAGGAGAACTTGTACCTCTCATCTCACCAAGCACATGGAAAGAAAGAGAGCAGTGAAATATTTTAAAGGAGATGTCTAAAAAGAGAGGGATGAGGAAAGATACAGCTTTTTTCTCTCTTTTCCTTCTCAAAACTTGATACCCCTTAGGACTCAAGGTTCACTTAGGTGTCTTTATTCCTGAGTTCTTCCTCACTGGGGTGAAGATGGGGTGAGGATAATGAAGGATGAGTAGGGGCTGTTCTCCCTTCAAGGCTTCTCCAGAATTATTTCTAGATGATTGTCAGCCTGGATCATATGTACCTGGGGATTCCAGGGTAAACAAGACACATCTTGGAGGGCACGTTTTTTCCAACAATTTGAGGGAAAATTTCTTCCATGCTAAATCAAACCCAGATATGTGATTATTAGAATGCAAAATTCATCTGGATTTTAAAAACATAATGTGTGACTTCAAAGATATATTGTCCTTGAGGGCCATTTTATACTCCTTTTCTGATCTCCTTCTAAATGTTATTATTCACTATTCTAAACTATTAGTTATATCTTGTTGGAAAAGTTTGAAAAGAACTACCCAAGAAATTAGGATGTGTCATCAACATTCTTTTGGCTCTTTTGTCTCTTTCCAAAATTGGATGGAATGATATTGGACATTACCAGCTTTTTACTGTTGTGACAGACATCTGAGGATATCATTGTAATAGATAATTCAGACTGGATTACCCAATATATAATAAGACTCAAGGCAACCAGAACTGCCCTTGGTAAAGGGAGATGAGCTTTAAGTAGGTGTGGAGATGAGCCAGGGTTTTTTCCTTCAGTATTTATTGAGTGCCTCCTGAGCTGTTCTGGAAACTGTGATAAAGCACTGAACAAGACAGATAAAGACCTTCCTCTCCTGAAGTATAGCAGACCTGACAGAGAATGAATATTGACAAAAACTAATAAATAAGGAAACAAATTAAAGCATTCTAATAGTGCTTTACCTGCTGGGGAGAAAACAAAACAGGAAAGTAGTTAAAACCTGTTTGGTGTGGGAGGCATTGATGGCTTCTGTGAGGAAGTGACATTTGACCTTAGAACTAAATAGGGAGAAGGAGGCAGCCAGATGAAAATGAAGGAAGACTCTTACAGGAAGTAGCAATGCCAAGTGCAAAGAACCTGAGACAGCCTGGCCCTTTTGAGGAACAGAGAGAAAGCCAGTGTGCGGGCCACAGTGGAGGAGGGGGAGATTGGTTGGAGAGAAAGGCAGGGAATAGGCCATATGCCGCTCTATAGGTCATGAAAAGGAGTTTGGCTAATATTCTAACTATAATCAGAAGTTACTGAGGGTCTTAAGCTGGGGAACGTCCAGATTTAACCAAATAGTAAAACCATCTTTTCCTGAATAACTTGGCTATAAAGGATATTATGGCTATGGATATGCATAGAGATTAAGCAAAACATGGAAGAAAGGCCTCAATGAAACTTGACCTCACTTAAACACGAGAGGACAAAATGGTGGCTGGGAATGTTAAAAGGATTTAAGGATCATGACTTTTAATAATGAATGAAAGTTTCAATTTTGTTATGAAGAAAAATGTTTTGTCTGTTATACATTCAGAAGGAATTCCCATTCAAAATAACTGAGAAAAGGGGCGCCTGGGTGGCTCCGGTGGTTAAGTGTCTGTCTTCAGCTCAGGCTCAGGTCATGATCTCGGGTCCTGGGATCTAGCCCGCATCAGGCTTCCTGCTCAGCAGGGAGTCTGCTTCTCTCTCTCTCCCTCTGCCCCTCCCCATCACTCATTCTCTCTCTCTCTCTTTCTCTCTCAAATAAATAAAGTCTTAAAAAAAAAAAAAACCCAGATAACTGAAAAAAGTCTTGGGTGTTTACAATAATAAGCCTTTTATTTTTATTTTTTTAAAAGACTTTATTTATTTATTTGACAGAGAGAGATCACAAGTAGGCAGAAGGGCAGGCAGAGCGAGAGGGGGAAGCAGGCTCCCTGCTGAGCAGAGAGCCCGATGCGGGGCTTGATCCCAGGACCCCGAGATCATGACCTGAGCCGAAGGCAGAGGCTCAACCCACTGAGCCACCCAGGCGCCCCAATAATAAGCCTTTTAAGACATATAGGAAATTCATATATCTAGAGCTTGATTTTTGCAAAACTCATACTTCATTATATATAATATGCCATGAAGTTTTGTTTATAATTTAACCTACTTGAGTCAAAAAAAACACAAAAAATTTAAGGAATATGAGTAACATTTAAAATGACCCTGTAAGTAGTTTTAAAGTCATGTATGAGCACAGTGTTTTTTGGATATGACAACCCCTCCACCCCAGGACATTGAAATGACGGGGGGGACCTCAACCTGGAATGAAAACAGCGCAATCCTGTTTCCAAGGAAAGTGCAGTGAGACAGGAAAAACAAAAACAAAAATCACAACTCATTTGGAAGCTCATGAAAGGCAGAGAAGAGTTTGTACATCTCAGCCTGATTTGCCTTGGCAGGTGACTCATTTAACAGGAAAAAAACACGGGACTGACTCAGCTTGAGCAGGCCCTTGTTGTCCCTCCTGAGGTCCTCATTTGGTGTGGCCCCTGCCACTCTCCTCAGACCTTACTTCCCTCCTCTTTTCTCACTGTAGGGAAACAGGAAGTCATGTTGATTAGTAAGACTGACTGGGATCACACCCAAGGCAATGTCAAATCTTTACCTCTTCTGGGCTTGGGAAGAGGTGCAAGGATCAAGGACAAGCTTCCAGTTAGAGTGAGAGGCAAGACCAGAACTCAGGAAAATCAACCCACAGCTGTCGTTGACACAGCCCCCTAGAGTGACCTAGAGCATATCTGCCTTCCTGAGATCTCATCAATTTCCACTGACCCTCTGGTGAGGCTTTATCCCTTTTAAGAGTGAGACATTTGGAGCCTCAACAGGAAAAGGAGCTTGCCCAAGATTACAGGGTGAGCCACACTGGGATCTAGACCTTCTGATCCCTAGTGAGGGCTGTGCCATTGGTCATGCGTCCTTGGCAGATAGTTCTAACACAGGGGAGCATTGCCCAGGGTGGGGTCTCCTGGGTGCCTTCTTACAAGCCCTTATCCCCCTTTGTCTTTCAGTTGTATCTTGTGGCCACTTACAACTAGCTCCTGTAATGGGATCCTCCCTTGTGTGACATAAATTGAGCTGCATTAAACTTGAAAATAGGGAGAGAGAGAAAGAGAGAATGAGAAAAAGAGAGAGAGACTCATATGTTTCTCACTCCACCCTACTTCACTCTCTCTCAACAGGGAAAAAATACCTAAAGAAGATTATCGCGATGAGGGGCATAATGAGCTGAGTGGGCATTACCCAGTCTGAAAAATCTTAGCGATGTCAATAAGCCACTTGAGACAACAAGGCACCTGTTATTCTGTCCTCATTCCTTATCAGTCCTTGGCTTTGGGAAGAGGAACTTTTTGGAAAGAGAAGGACTTTGTGGAGTCAAAAGGAGGGGAAGTTCTATGAACTCTAGGCTCTGAAACAAACCAGTAACAAATTGTTCCATGGGCTGACAGCTTTTTTTTTTTTTTTTTACCTTTCCTTTCTAACAGCTATTCATCTCATTGTCAGAGACTTCGGTAAAAGTCACAGTAAGAATCAAATGTAATCCCCTAAGTACACCCACTGCAAGTTAGCTCCAGCCATGCCAGAAATTTTCAGTGTAATTCCAACTCAAGTGTTGTGTGTGATCAATCCAACAGGTAAATCAAGTGACCCTACGGAGGAAATTCATGTGCTCTCCGTGGCTTGGGTTTGCTTAGCACACGCAGATCGTGTTCATTTTCATCACACCAACTGATTAGTACAGGGTTGTTTAACTGGACTGGGAAATCTCATGAAAACTATTAAACTAAACAGTTCCTGTTTATGGGCACGCACCTGAGTATCTTACCATTTTCCAGAGGCAGTGAGAAACTTGCTTTGAGAAAGCATGGGCGTTGGAGTCTGGCTGCTGGGGCATGGATCCCCATGCTACCATTGTTTTGTTCTCTGACAATGGGAAAGTTACATAACATTTTTTCGTGCCTCAGCTTCCTCATTAAATGTGGGTATAGCAATTGTGCCTACCTCACGGGATTATCTGTGAGGCCCAAATGCAATAGTATTTAGTGTACCCCGCCTGGCATCTAGTCACTGTCTATTGAAATGATAATGAAGATAATGTAGATGGGTCTTAACATACAATTATTTCACTTATTTAAGCCAAATATTCTAGTTCAGTGGAGTTTGCTAAACACAGTGAAATCCTTGGGATCTCAAGACCGTGACTTCATTGCTCTCTCATTTTCATGCTACTTCCTCTAAGCAGGAAAGCAAGTCTGTTGACCGACTGGAGACTTTTTAGCAACGTATATTATGCTAACTTCACCTTCATGTGCCCTCAGGGCTAGCAGCCATCAAATCAGGGAGCAAAGAAGTGTATTGGTGGGAAATAAATGAGGAAGAACAAGAACAAAAAAAGTGGCCTGAGCTCACTCAATGACAATATTTATCGTATGGAACAATGATCATGCTTCAGACGTATTTGTTCTCTGTTATTCTGTAAATATGGAAGAAATGTCATTGCTCAATAGCTGTCTCGATTACTCACCTGATAGACTTGTGAGGTAGAGCCGTCTCGGGTGCCTTCAAAATACAGTGACATTTTCGCTTTGAAGCTTTCAGGAGAGGCGCCGGACTGGGGCAGTCATGCATGAAAAATAGCGCCATCTACAGGCTAGTTGCGTATGATGCAATACCTCATCATAATGTTGGCTCCATTTAGGGACCAGAACTTTTCAAGGGGCTTGAGATTTAGTGGAGAATTTAAAATGACAACCAACACCCCAAACCTAGAAGACGGCAAGTCTCCGCGAGGCAGCATGGAACTTTAGCATGAGCTCGAGCTTCGGGCTGGGTCAGACTTCCATCCTGGTTTTAAAGTCAGTAGCGGTGTGACCTTGGCACGCCTATTGAAGTCCTCTGAGGAAATTATCTCAGAAATATGGGTAATAAAACCTGCCATCTAGGTTGTTGTGAGAACTCCATGGGATTGACATTCCGAAGATCTATAGCATAGTGTAATATGGTGTAGTTGCTCCATAAATATGATTGCCTTGTTTTAGTCTTTGCCTGTCTCTTTCTTTCCCGTCTCTTGGTGTCATTTGGGAGTCCAGATTTATAGGCCTGAATTATTTTGCAGATAGCAAGTCAGATACTGGTGGAGGCATAAGGTCTGTGAGGACTTTGGATCTTTCTGCTAAATGGAGGCCCAGGGCCAGAGTCAGTATTTATGTTTTGTGGCACGTTGCTGGGCCGTGCCAGCAAGTCCGAGATGCCTAGAGCAGGGGATACAGTGAGTGCTTCCCAGGGACTCACTGCGTATGGATGTGCTTCGAATAAGTGTCAAGGGCTCGAGGTTCATGTAGTCATCACTACCACTGTTGTCAGCATTTATCCATTTTCTTTTTCATCTCACAGATTAGGAAACTGAGACATGGAAGGATGACAGTGATTTTCCTGAGCACATACAACTTTATCCTCCTCCTCCCGCCAGCAGCAAACGTACTGCTTGCCTCGTGCCAACTACTGACTTGGCACTTTACATGTATTACTGGGAATCATATACTCTTTGGAACAACCTTATGAAGTGGTTTCTATTATCCCCGTCTTACAGATGAAGATACAGAAGCTAAGAGAGGACACTCAACTGTTAAGTGACTGCGATTTGAGTTCTCGCAGTCTGACTTCAGAGTAGTCATTTTGGCAACAATGTTACACACATACACGTGAAAAAAATAAAACCGGGCTCAGAGGCTGAATACAGTTCTCTTTTATGTTCTATCCTTATTTCTTTCACTTCATAACACATTCTGATCCCTTTATTAGTAAGCTTTTGACAATGTTATGGAAATCGAAACAATGCACAGAAAATGTCTCGGTTATATAAAAAAAGGAAGTAGCTGCTAAAGTCAACCAAAATAATCAAAAGATAACTTTGAGATACACTCTCCTATGGGGTGGACGACGGTAGAGGTGAAGAGTGGGTAGGTGGTTTGTTCCAAAAGAGATACAAGACTTATCTTTTACAGTTGTGGTGAGGAGACATAGGGAAACAGAATAAAGTCCAATAGAAGTTGGGGAAGAGAGAGGAGTTTGCACTGAGAGGGTAAGGGTTCCAGGTAAGGGATGACACTGGAGGACGCCTCAGAGGTGGGAGAAGCCAAGAGTTGGCAAGTGCAACGGTGAGAATGAGCAAGGACCCAGAAGTAATGTCAGATCAGAAATGGATAAACAGGGGCGCCTGAGTGGCTCAGTGGGTTAAAGCCTTTACCTTCGGCTCAAGTCATGATCTCAGGGTCCTGGGATCGAGCCCCGCATCTGGGCTCTCTGCTCAGGGGGGAGCCTGCTTCCCCCCCTCTCTCTCTGCCTGCCTCTGCCTACTTGTGATCTCTCTTTCTCTGTCAAATAAATAAATAAAATCTTAAAAAAAAAAAAGAAAAAGAAATGGTTAAACAAACAAGAACACTGAAGCTGCTCAGCTTGGAGAAGAAAAGGGTTGGAGAGAGATGAAGGGTTGCTGTATAATATTACTTTTAATATTTTAGGGTTGCTGTATGACAAAGGGATTAGATTTATCGGTGTTGCTCTAGAGGACAGCAGGAGGGGCAATGTATGCACGTAGAGGGAGGAAGATGTAAAACTAAAATGGAGAGGAACCTTCCAGTATCAGACACAATGCCAGCATTTCAGCAACCACAGCAGAGAGGACTATGCTCACGATTATGTGGCTCTTGGTCAATCCAAAGATCTATAAGCAGAGGCGGCATTACTGGTAATGTTGTAGAGGGAAACAAAGCAAACTGCACAACAAGAAACATTAGACTGTGTTCCCACTTCATAAAACTTATATATGTAATGTAGGCATACAAAATACACTGAACAAACTCATAAACACTTGCCTTATATAGTTATTTTTAAAATTTTTAAGGAACACAGATTAAATAATTTAGGACAACCTACGGGAATTTTTTTTTTTTTAATTTGGAAAAGCTTAGGAAGATTAATTACATTTTCTGAGGTCACCACTAAAAGCCAAGATTTGAATCCACCTCTGTCTGTCTTGAAGTCTAGTCTTTATTTCAGAAAACCACAATCCCACTTTTTAGGGGATTAAGAAGGGAATGAGTAAACAAAATGTGGAAGTAGTAGGCATAGCATACTAAGCTGTAGGAGATAAGGAGCTTCTAAAGTAACAAACAGCAGATTTGGGGAGTAGGACTGGAAAGTGACAAAGGGCCCAGTTAAGTCTGTTGGAGCTAAATGGTGACAGACCAGTGTTGTTGAAGATGGATGACCACAGCTTGGCAAGTAGCAGATGTAGAATCAAGATAGAGTTGCTGCCTCTCTCTTTAAAAGCCCTCTGTAACCGAAAAAATGCCCCCAAGGCAATATTATGCTTATTTCTATCTTTTAAGCTATTTTGATTTTTGGGGGTCACTTCTTACCCCTTCTCAATATTTATTCTTTTAGGATGAAATTTCCTTTTTTATTTTCTCATGTAAGCTAGAAGTCATATTTTTTCTTGGGCATAGATTCTGCGGTCCTGGCTACTTGAGTGCGGCGTGGAGTCTAGCCATGTTTAGGGCCAGCAGTGGTCTTCGCTGAGTTAGAACCTGGTAACATTATTTATACAAATATAGTCTGCCTCCAAGATAGAGGGAGGTGTTTTATGACCACAGGCTTTATGAGTTGTAGCTATAAAATAATCAATCTTCTAAAGCAAACAGAGTGCAATGTCTATATCCAAATGTGAATTGTCCTTCAGAGCTGTGACCCTTGGAAACTTTTCACACATATTGGCATAAAGCATATTTAAATTTTTCAGGGGAAACATCTTTCAGACCCAGTTTCTCTCTCTCCCTCTCTCTCTCTCTCTCTCTCACACACACACACACACACACATTATTTTAAAGTAAACTTTATTTTTTAACAGAAAATATTTTATCTTGCTTGATAACCAATTTTATTCCCTAGAGGGACTGGCTGAGGATACCTCTTGATGATCTGAAAAATCAGATCCCTCATTAAAAGACGGAGTGTTATCACTGAAGAGCTTAAAAAAAAATGGGGTCCTGACTCTGAGGACCATACTCAGGGAAGAATGGCAAGGTATTTGGAATATGGGGTGGGACGACTGAATGATTTGCTCATCGTTAGCCTGGAGCTGGAGAGAGGTGGACATGTGGCTCTTGGGCTGAGCTGAGAAATACCACACAAGAGAAGAGGAGCCCGAGAGATTTCTGCAAGTTCGAATGGTTTTAACAGCCTCACCTACAGGGAGAGAGGCTGGGCTCAGACAGGAAGGACCCCTTCAGGATGTGGATTATGGCTGGTACTTCCACTATTCTTTTTCCTTATTCTTCCTTATTCTTTTTATTATCGTTTCACTTAGGTTAGATGTTGCTTAATAAGGCTAATTCTCAACACTAAATCATTCCGAAAGAATTTTGGCTTGATTTCCAAAGAGTGTTCTACAGGTTGTTCATGTTTCATGACTTTCCGGTCGGATCTGAAGTCACCGCCCATCTTGGAGTTTCAAGGGAGACATGGTGCACAAGGTGCATGGAAAAGGGCAAACTTTAGGTAGCCCTGGGCTCCCCTGTCTAGTTTCTGGATCAGAGAGGCACAGATATCCACTTTTCATATGTATCCTATGAAGAGCGGAGCTGACCTGAGGAGCAGATGATCTTTCTCTTTCATCTCTAATAAATAATGGTGCTTAGAGCAATGTGTTTACTGGGAACAAATTCCACCACTGGGTGTGGTGGCGAAAGCTGAGCCCTGTGGACTGTGCGGCTTCTGCTGTTGTCCACAGCGTTTCCTCTCTTGTCTCGGACGTTCCTGTCTCCTCAGGCCGGGGCAGTTGCAGGTCCCGAGACATGTCTGGGTTCTCCTCCTCCAAGGATGAGGAGGCGGCGGCGGTGGCCGAGCCGTCTTTCTGGCTGGGATTCCACGATGCGGAAGGTCTATCTTTACCACAGAGTAAACTGGGGCAACCAGTCTCAGCAGCTAAATGATTTCCTTGTTGATATGAGGCGAGGAAAAGATGAATAGCTTTGGGGAAAGGAACTCTGAGGCTAGAAAGGGAGAAGAAAAAAGGAGTTAAGCACTGGGGAAGATGTACGAGCTGAAAGAAATGTCGAGGTAGACCAGTTGCTTTTTCAGTTTGGCACAGAGACACGGTGAGATAACTTTCTCGTCCTAAATTAGGAAAGCCCTGGGGTCTTTTCTGCCCTGGGAGCACCAGCCATTATAGTGAGCCCCAACAGAGAGATAGCCAACTCACCTAAGTGTCCTAAATCCCATCTTGCGGTGTGAGGCCTAAAAAATCTAGGGGTCAGAGTCAATACCTATAGTGTACACATAAGAGGTGGTGTCCTCAAATAGGATCAGGGTGTCTTGCCACTTTCGTTATGGGTATTTCTCTGTAAATGTGGTGTGGTATCAGACTGGTTCACCTGATTTTTTTTTTTTTTTAAACAAAACTGCAGGCCATCTTTGAGAAAAACTCAGCCTAAACAATGGAAAAAATATATATTCATCTGCACATTGAATTCACATAGAGCAAAGCCAACACGCATCATGGAGTGGTGTGGCTTGTCCTCTAGTCCAAACCATGAGGATGGTGATAAATATGGTCTGGGGAATGCTTGGTCTGGTTTGTTCCATTCGTGGGGTTGTTTTCTCCTGTCCTCTGGGTTTTGAGTCACCTGCTGATTTGTGTCAGTATCAGAGTGCTGGGGTCACATCCCGCACTGTCCAGGTTTTACAGGTCGCTTTCTTGAGTCAAAGCTGATTTTCCACCAAAGAGGATTCTGTCTCTGGCAACTGTTCAAAATGTAGCATCTCAAATGTAGATGCTTCAGTTGTGTTTATGTGCGTTGTGCAGGCTCTTTCTTAGCTTCGAATTCTTCAGATAAGGGATATGCTGGAGGTGTGAGTCCTGTGTTTTTCAAGGGGTGATTTGCCAATCGTCTTGACCAATGTACATGCACAAGTTGCCTGTGACTGGGGCTATGGTGGCAAGGGCTTTAGAGATGTGTGACTTTTTATTTCTATTTATTTTTAATTTTATTTTATTTAAACGCCATTAATTAACATACAGTGTATTATTAGTTTCCAGGGTAGAGTTCAGTGATTCATCAGTTGCATATAACATCCAGTGCTCATCACATCAAGTGCCCTCCTTAATGCCTGTCACCCAGTTACCCCATCCCCCTCCTCCTCCCCTCCAGCAACCCTCAGTTTGTTTCCTATAGTTAAGAGTCTCTTATGGTTTTCTCCCTCTCTGATTTTGCCTTACTTCATTTTTCCCTCCCTTCCCCTATGATCCTCTGTTTTGTTTCTTAAGTTCCACATATGAGTGAGATCATATGATAATGGTCTTTTTCTGATTGACTTATTTCGCTTAGCATAATACCCCCTAGTTCTGCAAAGCATCTTGACCATTGTACGCGCACAAGTTGCCTGTGACTGGGGTTGTGGTGGCAAGGACTTTAGAGACGTCGATGGCTTTTTTTTTTAAGATTTTATTTATTTATTTGACACAGAGAAAGAGAGAGAGAGAGCACACGCGTGCGTGCACGTGCGCACAAGCAGGGGGAGAAGCAGAAGGAGACGCAGACTCCCTGCTGAGCAAGGAGCCCGATGTGGGACTTGAACCCAGGACCCTGGGATCATGACCTGAGCCGAAGGCAGATGCTTAATCGACTGAGCCACCCAGGCATCCCCGAGACATCTGTGACTTTTGATGGAAGGAAACAGTTTTCTGCTGAGAGTCATTTAATCCTTAAACCTGTCTGGTCTGTCCGTGAGTCCCATGTTGGCTTTGTGATTGCTCGGCTCTACTGAATACTGTCCTCTTGCTCTTTCATCAAGATTTTGCTGCTTTTTGAAACCCTATAAATGTGTCATCTCTGTGTCTCTGTCTCTCTCTTACATGTACACATATAACAATGAGTGACTCATAAATATGAAATGTAAAATTTTGAATTTTAACTCAGAAAAATCGACGTTATTGGCAAGGAGCTGGTATCCTATTTCTAAAGTGGAAATTCAGGAAGAAAATAGATTCTTAAGCACTTGCGAATGCCAGGGACATTTTACCAGCATTTTCTCATGTAACTTCTGACGACTTTCAAAGACGGGTATGCCTTATCCTAGCGATGAAGCCACCAAGACTCTTCAATGTGAAGTAGCTTGCCAAGGCCACGGTAAGCACAGGGCCAGGCTAGGAGCCTGTTGCCTCTGACATGTGACATCCCACACTGTTAATTATTCTCTGATCTGGATTTTAGCTGATTTACACCTGTTTATCGCCTTAAATTCCTAATCCTGCTTTCATCATCGTAAGAACAATAATAATCACACAACACGACTATTATTTGCAGTGGCCTCTGGCCAAGGCGGTTTGATGCAGAGTCAAAACCTCATATTTGTATAGTGCTTTTATTCTGTCAAAGTCTAATAAGGGTGGTTTTCATATCTGAGGACAACCAAACCGATGTCTCTCTATTTAGGATAGTGACATATCAAATTATTAATTTCATATATTTGAGTCAGTTTCTAGGCTTCTCATCCTCTGTGTCTTGGGAAGTTGGGAGCTTAAAAATACTTTTGAAAAATTTCTTCTCCAAGGACAGGAGATGATCAGGTGTCCCTTTTAAAGGCAAAGCCTGTTAGTGAGAAAGTGGAGATGAGAATTCATGTCCCTAACTGAGAGTTTATTGTCCTTTCTAATAATGCCACACAATCTGGTGTCTAATTCGTCTAAAGACATGGGATCCTTGTCTATCAATAGCCCTGCTATTAATGATGTGCAGTGACTGGATAGGCCAAGATTTTACTGGTGTTTTGGAGAACTGCAAAGATTTCAGAGTTATAACTTAGAAAGCTTTTGGAGTTTCTTCAACATGTTGTATGATTAGCAACTGAAACTATGACAAGAAGGAAGGAGGGGTGCCTGGGTGGCTCAGTCAGTTAAGCTTCTGCCTTCAGCTCCGGTCATGATCTCTGGGTCCTGGGATCGAGCCCCGTGTCGGGCTCCCCCCTCAGTGGGGAGCCCGCTTCTCCTTCTCCCTCTGCACCTCTCTACTATTCATGCTCTCTCTAGCTCTCTCTTTCTCTCAAATAAATAAATAAAATCTTTAAATAAGATAAATAAAAATAAAATGTATTTTAAAAAAGAAGAAAGGAAATGAACATGCATTGAGAATCTATTATTTGCCAGACATATGAGTAGGCACTTTTCCTATAAGAACCTTGTGAGGCTGATATGAACTCCACTTTACAGGGGATGAAAGGTCAGAGAAATTAGTAACTTCCTCCAAGTTGAACCCTAAGAGGGTTTAAATGTAGTCTGTCCAATGCCAAAGTCTTTACCCTTTTTATTTCCTTGCCTCCATGTGGTTTGAAAAATCAAATACATAGCATTTCATGTGTGGGCCACCTCAACAAGAAAACTGGGCACTCACTAAAGTAACTCACACTAAAAATAAACACCCCTCTTCCTCCCACGAGCTTCCCAAGGTTACAAAGAGGAACACTAGAGGTCTGCTGAGCATAGGAATGCTGTCTACAGTAATCTGACATCAGAGGATATTGTTCAGATCCATTTTTTTTTTCTTTTCTGAGCTTGTCTCTCTGATGTCATATACATTTTTGAGGTTTCTTTTTATGATGAAAAATTTCAAGCATACACCAAAGTAGAGAAAACAGTATGTGGAAAAACTGGGTGTCTACACCTGGCTTCAATAATTTCTGCCTTAATCGTATGCTCTATATTACACTGACATAAATTATGGTGTGTCTACATTTGGCGGTGATTAGATAATGACCCATAGGCTTTTACCTTTCAGGCCCTCGTTCTTAACCCTGGTATGGGATGGATATTTGTTCCTCCAATACACAGTCTTAATCGATAATCAGTAGTGACAGCTTAAAAAAGCATAATGAGAGACAGCAATAAATCAGCTATCAAACTAAGGTACAGTAGGGATATAAATATTTCACTTTGAAAATGAAGCAAGGCCAGGAGAAGAGTGTGAGGACAATGAGAATTAGGAGTGTGGGAACAAAAGGCCATTTGGAGCCATTCTATTCCCGTGGGTGCACATGTGTTGATTCCATTCAATGTTGGGAAGGGCACCGAAAGGGCACAACCATCAGGAGAAAATCACTGGATTACCCGAGAGACACAATTGTCCTTTGTTACATGGGCGTTTGCTTTCGGTATCGTAGCTCGTCTGCCTTGAGAGAAATGGACAGTCAAGGAAAGAAATGTGTTATGCTGTCATTTTTCAGTTATCCACATAAATGCTTAGGAACAGGGGCATGGATTATAGAAGATGATAAAAAGCATTTGTATTTAACTTTGGAATGTACTGCAATACTTACCTACATTTGTCTGTGAGGTGTGTCCGTCCTGGAAATTCCCTTTAAAAACCATAGAAGGCCATTCTGTGACGGCCAGTCTCTGTTGGAGCTGCTTTCTTGTTCCACCAACCTGCAGCCCCACGCCTCCCCCACTCCCCTCTTGGTCCGTTGGTCTCCTTCTCTGGTTTGACCCAAATGGCAGTGTTTCAGAAGGCTCTGGTTCTTATACTATAAATACACATTTAAAATATTGACAAAATTGGAATTAGGCAGATGAGGTTCTCAGAGTGAAGCTGGGATTTTCCAAAACAATCCAGTTAACAGACTTGAAAGTGTTTGTCCGGTCTGTTCTCAGATACAATTACCGAAGACTTTGGACATCATAGAGCTTCTGGCCCATTCTCCTTGTCAACAGGGGTCCCAGCTCTATCAGCAACTTCCTCCCAGTTTCAGTTTTCACATGATAACACGTCTGCTTCACCCGCTCAGTTCTGTCTGTTGGCCCCTCCCACCCTGGTACTGGGAAGGTTTTTTTTTTTTTCCTGATATTGTCCTCACAACAAATTGTCGGAAGAGAAGATAAGGTTTTCTCTAACAGCAACAACTGCACAGGTGTCTCTGTTTATGCATCTCATGCAGGGAGGGAAAAAAATTTGTTCTAATCTGCCTGTGAATTCAGAATCCAACCCCAAACAAATAAGTCATTTACTTCAGTGTGTAGACGGGGCATGCTTTTATTCAAGGACTCAAGCTATGACAAGAGCAAAGCACAGGACTTGCGGATGCAGAGATTTTCCCATCCCGAATCACCTGGGACTGTTTTTATTTCACTGCTTCTGTTTCTTTGCTGCGTGAGTGCATGTGATTTGCTGCATCATTTGTCCTGATTTTAGTTCAAACGTGCAGTTGTCATACTTACAGGGTGATACAAAGTAATATAAAATACTTCGCTTTTTCATTGAAGAGAATTGCCTCTGTGTGGGTGAAATAACAAATACGACAAGAATAATAAAAACCCGTATTTATTATATGTTTACCCTCTACCACCACTTTATTGAGTGCTTTACTTACATTATCTCATTCTATCCTCACAATATCCCTATTAGGTAAATTCCGTTATAATCCTCACTTTTACAGAAAGGGGCACTGCGGCTTAATGGAGTTAGTTGACCCACCTCACAGCAGTAAGAGCAGAGCTGGGGTTTGAGCACAAGGAGAATGACTCCAAAACACAAGCTCTCTCTCTCTCTCTCTCTCTCTCACACACACACACACACACACACACACACGCACCAGCCGCTGAACACGTACCTAAGGCAAAATAGCCTCGAGCAGAGGAACCATGCGTGAGAATGAAGCCATAGGGATAAAGGTGGAGATAGGCGTGAACAGTAAACAGGCTGGTTGGGGTTGGTCAGGATGGGCTCAGGCAGCAAGATCAGTTTGAAGGAGGCAAAGGAGATGGAAAAATAGTGGTAGAGATGGGGGGACGCTCAGTGGATAAGTTAAGTAAAGGTAGTAGAGGAGATTATGGTCCAAAAAAGAAGTTGGGGACGGTGGGAACATCTCTAGGCTACATGTCACCTTAGGAAAAACTGGTGGTCTGTTGCTTTGCTTTTTAATAGCAATGTGCTTATCATATAGGCTAACAAGAAGCTACACAACCTGCTGTTTTTAGAAGCGTCCATCTCCCCAGTGGGTTAGAATTGGAGTCTTACTTCTTTACCTGCTGTTTTGATGTGAGTTTTCTTCTCACTGTACTTTTCTTCTGAACACCTGAAATTTATTGAAGGAAGTGAAACCTATGTATGCTTTTGAATTTGATGACTATTATTGATTGCCATATCTTACTATAAATTATTATTGTTTTTCAGTCTTATTTGAAACACATTAGGAATCTAATGTATAAAAGATAGTAACCATGAGGGGTGCCTGAGTGGCTCCAGTTGGTTAAGTGTCTGACTCTTGATTGTGGCTCAGGTCATGATCTCTGGGTCCTGAGATTGAGCCCTGCATCTGGCTCTGTGCTCTGCTCAGAGTCTGCTTGGGATTCTCTCTCTCCCTCCCCCTACATGTACTCTCTCTCTCTATCAATCAATAAAATCTTTTTAAAAAGATAGTAACCTTGAAAGTATGAAGATGTCCTCTGTAGTAGTCCTATGAGATTTTATAATTTAATGTATACTTGACATATTTGATCAAAGGGTTCATCTGCCATGGTTTTACTGGAGTAGATAACTTACCTTTTTTAAGATATATTTTACCTTGGTGCCAGGGTATTTTGCTACCAGGGTAGAATGTCATAACTAAAACAATGCCTAAATAGGAAAGAATAATATTTGCATACAAGCAATGTGGTATGTAATTATATTTAGGGTTGAATCATATTCTGAAATATATTCCATAATATAAACACTGGCACATTTAAAAATCACTTTACCAAACTCTTTAATAATACCTGTTTACCTTTAAAATCTTGGTCTATTTCACTCTGGACACATTATCATTCTTTTAATTGTTGACCCTTCTGACTGTATAAATTCTTTTTTTTTTTCCTGATCATACGGATTCTTTCCATGTTTCATTGTAGTCATGTAAAATATTTTAGCTCAAAGGAAAAATGCTATGAATTTACAGTGATTTCAGAATTTAAAAATCTGTTTCCTATTTTGTTGATTCAGATGGAGGAGCACTGATTGTGAATAAAGAATATGATATGTTGAAAACAAAATTAAGGATCCTGATGCTTCTCTGCCAGATAGCACAAAAACTAAAAACACCACAGGAATTTTTCAACATTATTAACCTCTTGACAATGTGTGGGTCGTATAAAGGACAAATGAATGTTTTCGAGGGACAGAGAATGCCAATTTTAACAGACCATCCAATCACTGTAGATAAATATTTGTGTTCCTGGGGATTATTTGATTTTTATCAAAGCAAATTGAATTGGAAACATGGCATGTATTAAGTCATTGGTGCTTATTGTCTAATTCTTTTTCCCATAGAAGTTTCTATGCGCTGAAAGAACACTAAGTCATCAGCTAGACATACCACGTAGTGATCCTTATCATATCCAGACAAAATAAAAGCCTTTTAAGAAGCTACTTCACAAGACAACTGCATAGCTTTCCTCACAGGAACTTGTTAAACAAATAATGATTATTAAAGCTTTTGGGTCAATCGCTTACACCAGTTTAACGAGAACAATTCCAAGACGTCTAGCCCATTCCACATTCCATGTGACTAACTATGGTATCCAGAGCTTGGAAGATATCCAGGCAACTCACAGTAGCTTTTCTCAAATGCTTTCCGGACACTGGATTTTAAAGAAAGTGATAGAATTAGGTTTGCAGAGAGAAGTCTTCAAGGCATTCCCCACTGTCAAGGCTATAAATGGCCTCAACCATATCTGAAAGTTGTCTAAAAGTACCCAAGCTTGAAAATGTGGCAGGGGTAACCCCTATCTGTATTGGAGTCAGCAAATGCATCGATCCTAATTGTTGAGGTGGAGATTAGTTGTATTTAGTGAGACGACGTACTATCAGTTTTGCATAAGCCTCCAATAGAGATTACTGGGAGTTGGAATGATTAGGTTTTTAAAACTATGTTCATAGGAACCACGCCTTTATGCTTGTCGTCAGGATCTCATTGGGGTGGAAAAAAAAAAAAAGAAGATTTAGAGTGGAACGATAGGCGTAAGAGAGAGGAGGGACAGGAACTGAGTCAGACAAGGAGGGCTTTTTCAGGTTTGGGGTCAGTTCTGTGGTTATTAACTAAGCCAGGTAGGAGCAGCAATTATCATATTCAGCACACAAAAGCTCGAGTACAGGAAGAGACAGGGAGAAGCCCAGCTCATCCTCTCGGTCCCTGTCTCTTGTATACAGGGTCTAGAATCCAGAACTTTGGAACTAAATCAAAAAGCCAAGATAAGGGACTTCAGAATAAAGTATCAGTAACCCAGCAAACAGAATCAGAAGCCTGGGACACCGGCACTAACAGCCCGCTAAGGCAAGTGGCCTATGTTTCCTGCGTAGAGCCTAAACTTGCGAAGATTGGGAGAAGGCCTGAACCCGAAGTTTTATTTTTCTCATTTAATTTCTATTTATGAGGCACCTATTATGTGCCAGGTACTAGGGGGACACATTTGCTCATTTTCTAAAGGAGGCATAAAGTCAGCCAGGAAATAATGAAATGAACAAATAATCCTAGAAGGAAATAAATGACACAAGAAATCTGAGAATCTGAAGAGGCTGTTCTGGAGAAGGAGGGTACAGACTGACCTCTCTGAAGAAGTGCTAATGGAGAATGAGAGTGAAGTTTGAGAGGGAGCTGACATTTGAGAAGCTGGAGAAAGAACCTTGTGGAGTGGCCTGGAGGTAAAAAGGGCATGGGAATGTTCAAAGAACAAAAGGACATGGATTTTCAGAATAGGGAGCAAAGGAGAGAGTGGAGTGAAATTGGGGGATAGAGAAATTGACAAGAGCTAGACAGTTCAATTAGAGGGGGAAAGCATTTGGCTAGGACAAGGGACGGGCCAAGTGGTCTAAGCACTGATTTGAAGGAACTCACTGTTTTTTTTTAATAGCTGTAAACCGGAAAACAGATTATGAAGGACGGAAAATTCTGTCCATGCGTCATGAAGAGCTCATTTAGGAAGTTTCCTAAAGCAGGGATAAACTAGGAAGCAGATCCCTGGTGCCGGATCTTGGTGTGCAAGTTTGTTTCTGAAGGGTTGAAAATTAACTTCAGGGCAAAACACCGCAGTCCAGAAGAGTGGTGGTAGTAGCCGGAGGCTTTTTTCTTCGGATGACAGAACAGATGGGGCAGGATGGTGAGTCACCTTGTGTGGGCTGCTGCGAAGCAGAGCCTAATGGGGGTTCGCCTGGGAGGCACATGAAGAGTAAAGTGGAAGAAACTCAGAAAGCACCGTCCTTCTGGTGATTTCCTTCTTTCCACAGTCAGCTAAGTCATAGGTCCCTGGAGGAGATCTTTCAATTGGTTAACAATATACTATGCTCTTCCTTTGAATTTTTTAGGAAATACAAAAATTTGCTGATAATAATAGCTAAAAAATAGTAGCAACTTCTTCTGGGTTAGATTGTGTCTCCCCAAAAGATCCGCTGGGATCCTAATCCTCAGTACCTCAGAATGAGATCTTTTTCAGAAATAGGGTCGTTGCCGGTGTCATTAGTTAGATTATGGTGAGGTCAAGCTGGAGTAGGGTGGGCTCTTAATCCGACATGACTTAACCCAACATGACAACAAGTCCTTATGAGAAGAGGGAATTTGGATGTAGAGGCGGGCATGGTGGGGAGATGGCCATGTGAAGACAGAGACACACAAGGAAAATGCCGTGTGAAGGTAGAGACAGAGATTGGGATGATGTATGTATGAGCCAAGGAATGCCAAGAATTACTGGCCCTCGCTGGAAGCCAGGACAGAGGCATGGAACAGATTCCTCTCAGAGCCCTCAGAAGGAACCAACCCAGCTGATACCCTGACCTCAGATGGACAGTGGTGGAACAATAAATTTCCTCTGTTCTAAGTCACCCAGTATTTCTATCACAGCTCTACAAAACTACTACTGTCCCTTCCAGTTCCTCTGTCTGATTATCTCCCACTGTTCCCCCTCACACTCTATTATCCATTAAGACCAAGTCATTTTTCCTACCACGTGTCCTCTGTCTGCCCAGAATATCTTCCTTCCCTTCTTTGTCTGCCAGGCACTGATTTTATAATAATTTATAAATTTTAATTTTTAATTATAGTATAGTTCACACATACACCGAAAGTAACATAACAGGCTCCATTTTTTTCAACATCTAGATTTATCAGATGACAGCTTTGGTTTTTGCCGTATTTGCTTCAAATCTTTCCTCTTTACTGTAAAAAGGAAATGTTCCTGATAAAGCGAACGCCTCCTCTCTTCCTACACACTTCCACTTCCCTCTTCTCCACAACGGTTGCTCTTCCTTAATTTTAAAGTAGCTTGGAGAACATCATCAACATGACCCAGGCCAACTTCATAACTCTATCTCCTGTTCCCACAGTATTCTATACACAACTTATGTGAAGCAATGATCATGTTATATTTTGATTATAATCTTTTATTTTCCTAGAAGAAAAAGAAAATGACTTGTTATTTCCAGTTGTTATCTGGTGCCAACACGATGTCAAGCTCTTGGTTAAACAATTTTATTTTTATTTTTTTTAAAGATTTTATTTATTTATTTGCCAGTGAGAGAGAGAGAGAGAGAGAGAGAACAACAGGCAGAGGCAGAGGGAGAAGCAGGCTCCCTGTCGAGCAAGGAGCCCGATGTGGGACTCGATCCCAGGACCCTGGGATCATGACCTGAGCCGAAGGCAGCTGCTTAACCAACTGAGCCACCCAGGCGTCCCTAAACAATTTTAATTACATAATGTCTACATAAGAACATTTGGCCCTCAGAAGACCCCTGTGCTTATCAGGACTAGAATTGTCATTCTTTTTTTCCCCCCCTCAGAAATTGAAACTATGAATTTTGCTTATCTAATGTGATAGGTGATATTATTTTTCCATGATTCTCCCTTCCCTCCTCATCCTTGCTGTGGGATACTGTGTGGCATCTATTTCCCTGCTCCCTAAGGTTGGGCTTGGCCATATGAGTTGTTCTGGTCAATAAAATGTAGGCAGAAGTGACAGCATGTCACTTCTAAGCTGAGGCATGATGAGGGATATGTGTTTCCTCTCTCCCCTTCGTGTTCTGCCATTCACCATGAAAACATGCTCCAAGTAGAAGCTTGTCCGAGAATGAGGAGATGTGGGGAGCCAACCTGACTCCAACCTGAAGGGTAATTGTAACCAAGCCTAGTAGAGCTTCAGCAAACGTGCAGACTTGTGGTGTAGGCAAAAGTCAATGCTTTCCCAAATAGCTTACTAAGATTTGGGGTGGGCATTCCCATCATGGTGGGAACCTCATTATTATACCTCACAGTTGATGATAGAGCCAGACTAGAACACACACTGTCTGATTAGTAATCCGGTGTCTTTCTACTATTATTCTCTTATTCATCTATGCACTCAACAAATATTTATCACATATTCACTATAGAAAACAGCACACACAACAAAGACTAAAAACAAAGACTATAGTCTCTGCCCTCACAAAGAGCATGTTTCTAGTAAGGCATGTAGAAGTTTAAACCAGAATATGATGACAAACTTATTATAGCACGAAAGTCCTTCTGAGAGTGAATAATGGATGGGGTGAAGGACAGGAGAGGATGACCTTTATGGTGGCTATGTTAGGGCTCTTCGAGGTGCTAGTGAAGCTGAGAGAGCGTATCTTTCCCTCCCTTGAATGGTCTCAGATAATGGCCTTATTTTCTTTTATTTGCATAGCGTCAGTCCAACTATGTGCCTGTGCTCCAGGCTAACTAGTTGTCCTCGGTTGGTTCGTATCCTGTGTTCGGAGACCCATTGGGTTGTTTTGTAAGTTCTTAGAGAAAGCCTCCATTTTCCCTTTCCCAGGGGGAGCAATTACATACCCTCACTAGAACAAGCCAGAGTCCTTGGCTGTGAATGCAATCTGATTTCTCTCAGGTGAGAGGTATTCTGTAGATGGAAAGTCAAAGGGAAAATGTGACTTTAGCAATGCTGTAGGGACTGTGGTCAGCACTGAGCTTATAAAGGCCTTTGTTTTCCATGTTTTGATTGGCCCTGGGAAGAGCCCGGAGCAGACGCACACCCATCTGTATCCATGTTAGTGGGACTAAAAAGTGCTGACACGGGATTGCAGATCGGGGCCTGTGGCTTGCCAGGGTAAACTTGTGTAATGCACTGTACATCCCTCCTAACAACACTGGTTCTTTTGTCACTTAAACAGAGGCTGTTAAGAACACGAGTCATTAAAAAGAGCTTGAAGAGAGCAGGCAACATTTTCCAATATTGTGCCTGTAGGCGATCCTTATAAAGGTTCAGAAGCTCTGGAAGAAGTGAAGCATTTCACGAATAACAAACAATAGATTCAGAACCATAATCTGAATTGATTAGAAGCAAGCAATATTGCAAAAGATGGGTTCTGGATGTCAAAATACATCCACTATTATGGAGACTTGGATGAAGATTAACTAAAGTATTTTTTTTTTTTTTTGAATGGATATAAGTATCACCAAGAAGAATATTTCTAAATCTTAAGTTGGACCAGGAATCTCTGGCTTACTGATGAAAGTACAAATTCAGAGACTGGTTTTAGGATTCCTTTTTCATATTTTGAGTACACAAAAAGTGCAATGGTAGGAATAAGGAGGGAGGTAAAGTTCCTATTCTACCACCCAGGGAAAAATCTGGTTAACATTTCTGAGCAGTTTCTGCTAACATTTTTCTCTACACGTCCTTCTTCCACAGCTGAGCTCATACAGCACATGTAGTCTCGTTCATGCATTTTCTTTCACTTTTCTGATTCTGTAGAAGAGATCAGGGGTCGGCAGACTACAGGCCGGGTGTGGCGCCCTGAGTGGAGCACAACCCCACTCACTCACCCACGGGCTCGTTGATGACTGCTGGTGTCCCACAAGGGGCAGAATGGCGTCGTATCCACAGACCCCACGGGGCCCACAAAGCTTAAAATATTTGCTCTCAGGTCTTTACAGAGACAGTTTGCCAGCCCCGAGGATAGGTTATTAAAGTCGCATGTGAACAACGTTGTAAGGCTCTTGTGAACACATACTAAAGGGTTATGCACCACTGATGCGTTCGCCAGCATTCGTCTGATGAGAATAGCTTTTCCACCTAAACGTGAGTTCCTGTTGATGTTTCCAACTCCAATCCATTGCCACTTGGATCATTTTAGCCCCCTCTTGCTTACTGCTATGTTTCCACTCCACCGGTGTGAAAATGCGCTCCCACCATCTGCCACGTCCGGGGTTCACATACAGCAGTATCAGGATTGGGAATCCTTGTTCCTGCGGAAAAACACTTGATCCCCTGGAGTCAAGGGCTTATGTGCTGTACCTTTTACTGTGAGTCGGAGACTCCACTCATTTCCAAAGTCATTTGGTCTGTCCGCTGATTTTTAACTCTTCCTTTACATTTTCTACCCACGTTTGCTTCTTGTCCCTGGTTATCAGTTATGATGTTGACATAGTGATAAAGAGAACAGGCAGTAGATGGGAGAATTCTCAAATTCCTTGAGGTCATAAAATATATATGGATGTGCATATATGTATGATGAAGCCTTGATCAAGCAGAAAAGCTGAAATTAGATTGCAGGTAGCAAATGGTATGAAAAATGCCTATGTGTAATTAATCCCACCAGTATCTGTCAAGGAGTAGGGTTGGGTGAAAGTTGTCGGCTTTATAATAAAATATTTCTCTCCCTTTAAGTTTGATCTTCTCAACAAAGTAAGGGCAGGTTCTGTACCATTGATATTCTGCCATGACAATTGCTTGTATTAAATATTTTAAAGATATGTGTGGATTTAGTCTCCAAAAGCAAGTAATACGAATGTCAGAACACAAATATCACAGACGTCTCATGCTGAGTCACCTTATAAAATGGTCCACAGAAGTCCAATCAACAGCCAGTTTGGTTATCGGTGAGATATCTGGCTTTCTTCCCATAGTCCTCACATTCAAAATATTAATAGAAAAAAGTGAGCACATGTGATTTCACGATAGCACATTTCAAAACCATCCCCCAAACTTCCTGCTTTCCTTTATGCTCTCTTTATTCATTATTTTTCTTCTTGCTTCTGTTTACTTTCCAGTTTCGTTGGCTGAGTGTCCGTTTGACTGCTTCGAAGTAAAATGTTATCCTCCTTATCAGATTCACAGATTTGTTGAATTTAGACATGAAAATGGTTACCAGCCCTGACCTAGAAGATGACACATTTTGGTGCTTGAATTTATAGAACATCATGGCTAAAAAAGCTTTTTTAAACAAAACAAACAGACCAACAAGTAAAAAAAAAAAAAAAAAATGCCAGTTCAATTTATTGCATACACACAATAGTAACTTACACTAGAGACATAGTATTTTTGGTTCACAAAACACATGTGTATTAGACCTAGAGAGCACTTAACAAATATTTATTGAATTAATGAATGCATGAATAAATGAATAATATCTATCTCAACGCTATCCTGTACATGCAATATTCCCCCCACCCTTTAACAAGGAGAAAGTTGAGGCTCAGAAAGATTAAGTGAATTACTTGGAGTCACACTGTTAACTAAGTGCTAAAGTCAGATACAAAGTTAGGTAATTACTATCAGAAGGGTAAGTATTATGTCTATGGTAGGGATGATAATATCATCAGCCCTACCATAGTGAGAGCATAGTAGCTGCTCATTGAATATCGTTGACAAAAAAATAAAAAAAGAAAAGTATGGGGGCACCTGGGTGGCTCAGTGGGTTAAAGCCTCTGCCTTCGGCTCAGGTCATGATCTCAGGGTCCTGGGATCGAGCCCCGCATCGGGCTCTCTGCTTGGCGGGGAGCCTGCTTCCCCCTCTCTCTCTGCCTGCCTTTCTGCCTGCTTGTGATCTCTCTCTCTCTGTCAAATAAATAAATAAAATCTTAAAAAAAAAAAAAGAAAAGTATGGAGCTAGGTCTTTGAAGGAATATAAATCCCACAAAGGAAAAAAAATGTAGCATAGAATCTGATAAGTGTTCAAATAATAGCTGAAGAGATGCAGAGGATAGCACAGAGCCACATTGGAACTGATCAACCCTGAAACTAAAGGGTTTTATTGACTTATTTCCACGTTATATCACTATCGTATGAAGTGATAGACTTTGGTGCTTTCAACATTTTGGTGGCGTTTGGTTTGTTCCTGCAGGAATTCTTTTCATACATTTTTAAAAACTTCCTTTTATATTATTTATTTTAAAAAAAACCCCTCTTTACAGCAAATTTTCTGGGCATAAGAGACAAGATTTTCTCTCTCTCTCTCTCTCTCTCTCTCTCTCTCTCTCTTTTTTTGCATGTATCTGTGTGTATATGGAAGAAGTTCTATTTCATTTTTACTTTTGATGTCTTCATTCCCCCTGCCCCTGATTCTAGAACCTAATACTAGTATCTCATGTTGAAAGATAAAAATTCCACAAAGATAATAATTTAGAAAATGAAAGAAAAAAATCACATCAAGTTCTCCTCTACCCACCCCCTTGGAAGAAAACACAGTTAACACATGAGTTGTTTTCTCTTTTTCCTATGCACATACCATGACTAGTGTCATGATCCATTCATTGGCCTGCGTTTGAAACCACATTGACTGCATCGACAAACTCTCCACTCCCTACTAACTGGTAGGTAATGGCTGGTTGCTGATACTTTGTTAAAATAGTATTTTGGAGCAAATTATCAGTAGGAAGCTTTTCCCAAATTTCCCTCCATTGATTCAATATCTCGAGTAGCTCATTAATTCCTTCCTTCCTCCTTCTTCACCGACACTGCTCTCGTGCACAATCAGCTATAGGCAGAGTCTCCAGAATGTTCTCCTGTCCTTTGCCATCCCATTCTCTGCCTAATTCATCCTCCTCAGCATCTCAAGTGTTATCTGCCTACAATACAAACCTAATTACGTCAGCTTTTTTCTTAAAAATCTTTGGTATATGCTTATTTTTACCAAATTAAGTCCAAACTCCTTGAGAAGCTCATATAGACTCTATCAGAGCCTGTGAGGCCCCAAACCACATCTTCTCAGTCTCACCTCTGATTCCAACCTAGAGGCAATTCTGGATTTGTCTCTTATTACAACAGAGTCTCATCTCAAATGCACACCGTGTATCTCCAGGACTTCACCCATGCTACAGCTTGGAATGAGTTCCTAGTTGTAAAGCTCACAGATGGAGCCCCCAAATTTATGAAAGTTAACTTTGAGAGCAATCCTCAATCAATGAGGGATGGAAACCTATGGATTAATGCTTTCCCCAGTTGTCCTTCTAGAGGACAGCTCTGAAATACTTTCTGTATGTTCCTTAGACTTAAGGAACTAAACAGAATTAAACCCCAGTACCCAAGAGCTGTGATGTCAGAAGTGGACCTTTATGTAGACATTTTTCCCTTCCCTCATTTTCTCTGGTCCCCTACTTGTACTCTGGGATTATCTCCTTAACTAGGGCTTTGCTTTCTGACAGAACCCAATCTACGATATATAGTACTATACTCTCAATGGGAGTGATCTAGGAAGAGGAGACCTGGGAAAAAGCCTTGGGCAGTTTGAGATAACTCAAGGCACTGGCAAGGTATGGGTCAATCATGAGCATTTCTTACCATTCACATGCCTGGTGATAGTGCTAAATTACAATTGCAGCAAACATGGTCTGATACCAGCAAGATAGCCAAGAGCTCAGCCAACTCAGGGATGAAGGTTACATCACCCCACTAGGCTAGGAACCTGGACAAGTAGGAGTAGTGGCTGGAGGAGAGGGAAATTTAATACAAGTGGTGGAGGAAGGGGATGGTAAAATATCAATGATAACTTCAGGACCAGTTGCAGTAATGAAGACTGCAGATTACTGTAATAATCTTTACGTATGAAGTGGTGTAGAGATTGTGGCTGACCTTGAAGACTTAGAGGCAGAGGAATTTCTGAGGGATACAAAGGATAGACTGTGTGAATTGCTTCTGGATTCCTGACTCACCTCCTCTAGGCCCCGCCTCTGATTTCAGTTCACATTCAATGGCTTACCTCAGGCTGACATCTTTTCTCAAGCACTGGCTGTTTTGCCCCCAGGTATTTCCAAAGACCAGCTATGCATGGTCTGGAAGTACATAAGAGTTGATATTATCCTCAAGTAAATTTCAACTAATGTGAGATAGGAGAGGTGGATAAAAATCATCAGTTCTCAGGTGAACAATTCCAAAGAGGTATTCTATATCCTCTTTAGAAAATTCCAGTCATGACTGCGCGCCAGTTGGCGACAGTAGTTATTTTAATGGTGAAGCTGTGCTTTTGCTTTTTTCCACTTTCCCTTGCTCTCCCCTCACTTCTGCCCCCTGTTTGCAACTTCTTGCCTCCAGCACTACTTTTGGGAAAATTCGAGCTAAGAAAAATCCTTACTTTCCAATATATCTCTAGCTTCTATTTTCTATCCTATTTTATGCTGTCTGTCTTTGCTGCTTCCTTGGTATGTGCTAAGGAAATAAATGGAGAAATAGAAAAATGCAACAAATAATTGAATAGAACTTCCACAAGGACTTAAGCAGTTGAAAAGGCCCACGAAGTAGCCCAGAAAATGGTAGAAAATAGATTGTTTTTGAAGTTTATCTCCATGAAAAGTCTGTTTTTATCTCTACATCTGGTGTACAGCTCTTCTCCTGAGATTTCTCTTTGTGATCCTGATCCTCTTGTACCCAAACTTCTATTTCTTATACCCCACGCTTTCTTTCTTGGAGCACTTCCTTAATAGCCTTAGGATGCATAGGAGGTAATTTTTTTTTTTTTTTGAGTCCTTGAATGTCTGAAGAAGTTTTTATTTTTGCCTTCTACATGATTGAATAAATATGGAATTACAGGTTAGAAATAATTTCCTTCAAATATTTGAAGGCAATATCTTCTTATTTTCAGTGTAATTGAGAAATCCCACAGTAATTTTGTTCATAATCCTTTATATGTGATTTCTTTTTCCCCTCTCTGGAAGCTTGTAGAATCTTCTTGAGTCCCCAGTGTTCTGAAGATTCAAATGAAGTGCCTTGATGAAACTTTTTTGTTTGGTTCTGATCTCTATGTTAAAAATTTCCACAGATGTTCGGCAATCCTTGGAAGGCTTTAAATTTTTCAGTTCTCTTTTAAATAAATTAAAAGAAGAAAAAAGATAGTCTTCCTATTTATTCCTATTTACCATTTTGATTGCTCTTCATCCTTTCCTATAACTCCTGAGCTTTCATCTGATGTCATTTTCTTCAACCTGAAAAATTTCTTTTAGTGCAGACTGGCTGGTGGTAAATTTTCTAGTTTCTGTTCATCCCAAAAAGTCCATTTTATCTTCCTTTTCAAAGGATATTTTCACTGGTTATATAATGCTGGTTTGGTAGGTTTTTGTTTACTTCCATATGCTCCCTTGTGTTTTGTGTCCATTGTGAGTGATGAGAAGTCAGGCATGATTTGTACCATTGTCTAATGTGTTCTTTCTCCTCTAGTTGCAGTCAAGATTTCCCTTTATCTTTGGTTTTCACTAGTTCAATTTTTGATGTACTTAGGTCTGATTTTCTTTATATTTTTCCTGCTTATATTCACCAGGACTCTGGGTATGTCGGTTAATATTTTAAACAAATTTGCAAATTTTAAGCCATAATTTCTTCAAATATTTTCCCCTTCATTTTCTCTTTCCTCTCTGTAGGTCTCTGATTATATGCATGTGCATGTAAACCTCTTGATATTATTGGTCCATCATCATAAAGGCTCTGAAAAATGAAGGCTCTTTTTTTTCAGTATTTTTTCTTTTAGCAAGTCAGTCTTAAAGTTCACTCTCACCACCCTCCCTCCCACTTTCCTCCTGAAATCTTCAGTCTCCAGTTTTTAGGTTCATTCAGGAGTTCCCCACTTTAGATATTATATGCTAGAATTCTAGACTTTCCATTTTGTTTTTTTTTATAGCTTTCATTTTTCTGTTGCCGTATCTGTTCACTCTTGAGGACCATAATTTCTCTTAAGTCTTTGAATATATTTACGGTACCTGCTTTAAAGTCTTTTTTGCTAATTATGATGTCTACATCATTTCAGAGTTTGCTTTGTCTTGATTATTTTGTCTCTTGACTGTAGGTCACATTTCCCTTTTCTTTTAGTGACTTTATATTTAAGGCATTGCAGATAATTTGTTATAGGGATTTTGGGGTCTTTTACCTTTGTCTGAAGATTGCTGATTTTTTTTTTTTTTTTTTTTGCTTGGGGGTGGTGGTCAATCAGCTGAAATTTCTGTTCAGTTTTTCAACTTTTTAATGGTTTGCTCTCTGCTGGGCTATTTGGAGCCTCCTCCATGTATGCACAGTTCAGTGGTTGGTCAAGGATTTGAAGGGAGTTTATATGGAGATTTGGGGGGCTTTCTTCTCTGTTGTTCCTTCCTTTCAGTCACTTTGGCATCCCTGATGAATCCCTAATTCATTCTCTGACTCCTTAAGTCAGAAAGACAATGGCTCTTTTTATGAATTTTAGCCACCCTGAACCACATGGATTGAGAAATGCCCTCAGAAGAAAAGCTTTCTAAAATTAAGTCCCACCCAGTGCACTTGCCTTCTGCGAAGGGTTGAGTCACCTCTATCTTGGACTCCTTTTGATTGTTTTCAAGTAACTTCAAATAATTGTTTTTTATATTGATTTGGAGTTTATAACTGTTATCTGTGGGAGGGTTAGTCTAGTACAGGTATCAACCATGTCTAAAACTAGACTCTTATATAGATCTTACTCTGTCATGTATCTCTTTAAAAAACTTCAGTGGTGGGGTGCCTGGTGGCTCAGTCGGTTAGGCGTCTGCCTTTATCTTGGGTCATGATCCCAGGGTTCTAGGATCAAGTCCTCCCCTCACGGGCTCCTTGCTCAAAGGGGAGTCTGCTTATCCCTCTTCCTCTGTCCCTCCCCTGGCTTGTGCTTTCTCTTGCTCACTCTCTCTCAAAAAGATAAATAAAATCTTTAAACAAAAAACAAAACTTCAGTGGTTATTCTTTGTCTATAGATTAAAGACAGATTCTTTAGACCGAATATACTCCATTTTTTTGTCGATGTGTTAAAAAATTTTCCCCACAGGATCCCTGGGTGGCTCAGTCAGTTAAACGTCTGCCTTTGGCTCAGGTCATGATCCCAGGGACCTAGAATCAAGCCTCACATCACATCAGGCTCCTTGCTCAGCGGGGAGCCTGCTTTTCCCTCTCCCTCTGCCTGCCACTCCCTCTACTTGTGCTCTCTCTGCCAAATAAATAAATAAAATCTTAAAAAAAATTTTTCCCCCACAACAGACCCTATATTCCAGCCAAACTGAACTGTTCTCCAAACATCCTATTTCGCTATGCTCCTTTGTCCACATAATTCTTTAGAATAACATTTCTCCTAAATTTGCATGCCCCAATCCTGACTGTTCAAGGTCTAACACAAATGTCAACTCCTCCATGAAAGCTATCCTTATCTACCCAGTGTGATGTGACTTCATTCTCTACTAAATACCTCTTTATAGTTATTTCATTCATTTAATAAGCCACTCAGGTGGTAGAAGTGATATGAGCACGAGTAAATTGAAAGATGAGTAAGACATAGTCCCCACCCAAGAAATCTCTGCTCCCATAATGGTAGAGAAAGCAAAGCCAACAGGAAGGCAGTAAATGCTGTGGGCAGAAGTTGCTGTGGGAAGCTCTAAAGAGGAACTCAGTCTAGGGTATCAGGGACAACCTTTTGAGTCACGTATTCCTAGATCAGAGTCCCGAACAACGAATTATCTGGATTAGAGGTATGTACCGGGAGAGGAGAAACATTCTTGAAAGAGAAAACTACAAATCGGAAGGTACACAAGTACAAATTCCCATTAGCACTGAGCATTCTGTCCTCAGGGGATCTGATCTCCTAGTAGATGGTAGGAGGTGTGACCATGTAGCCACAGCTCCTGACCCTCCAAGCGTCTGCCAGGTGACTCTCCACTCCTGGCTTCTGCAGAGTCAGGCCTACCCTAAGGTCCAGCTCTCTCAACCAACCAAAGTTTACACAGTAGAAGTAGATGTGGGAATCATCTAGAAAGGATCTTTTTCATTCTAATGAGTTGGCTGTGTGTCTTGTTAAGATATGCGAGGGCTCAAGGACAATGCCAAATGCTTTTACTTCTTATAACCTAAGAGAGAGCTTCTGTACTACATAATCCATCACTTAATTTTATTGAATGAAGGAGGAAATTCTTTCCGAACTTTGCACCAGCTTTATTAAAGTTAAAATGATGAGCTAGCTCACTCAGCACGTGCTCTGGGGTATGAAACTGAAGGAGAAATTTTAAAACTGAGAATACATTCAATAAAATTACACATAACATTTACAAGGATGTGTGAATGTGTCTGGAGGAGGGGCGAGAACAAAAGAAATAAATAAGTTTTCTTTAGCACAGTAAAGTTACTGGCTAATTTACATTTCCTTTGCTTTTTATAAATATCATTTTTTTAAAGATTTTATTTATTTATGTGACAGAGAGAGATCACAAGTAGGCAGAGAGGCAGGCAGAGAGAGAGAGAGGGGGAAGCAGGCTCCCCGCTGAGCAGAGAGCCCTATGTGGGGCTCGATCCCAGGACCCTGTGATCATGACCTGAGCCGAACGCAGAGGCTTTAACCCACTGAGCCACCCAGGCACCTCATTATAAATATCATTTTTAAAGGATACATGAAATGAATACAAGGTCAAAGGAAGAAAATTTGGCAGAAAATGATAGGTGAGGAACAGCATGATTTAAGAGCCGTGACAAAGAGTGTTAGAAATCGAGGGGCTTCTGGCTTGCGGGATTTGAGAAGAGCCTCATGGGAGAAGGCTGATCTATGAAGGGTGATGACCATCTCCATCAGGGACCAGACAGGAGGCAACAGGCTTAAATTTCAGAATGAGGGATTTAGATAAGAGAGAAGGAAAAATTTTCAGACAGTGCAATTTGATAGACACTGGAATGTGTAGCTGGGGAAGCTTGTGGAATTTCCTTCTCTAGAGGTCTGTTAAAAATAGAACAGTGTTTCATCTGCCTGAAGGATGGACTCTGTTTGACCTTTCAAAGCGTCCATCGAACCTGGAAGGTGCACCATACCTCAGAGAAGAAATCAAACCTGAATCATCCTGGGTGGCTTGAGTAGTGAAAATAGGATGCAAAAATTTCATATTTGATTTGATTTACATAAGTCACATATGTAAATATGGCCGTTATAGGTCTTTCTTTTCCTTTCAGTTGAATGTTTTCATTTTTAAGGCTTGGAGATTAGGGTTTAAGTAAAAATATTATAGGGAAAGAAGGAAGAACACTCATCTTACTTTAGGGCCTATTTTTATAGGGACAGAGATAAGAAGAAAAGGATATTTTGGACATCTTTGATTTTGCTTTCACTTCCTATTCTAAATAAAAAAAAATGCCTTTTCTGTTGGACCTGATATTTTGAGGGTAAAATTTTAAAAAATTAATTTAATCTAAATGTTTCTTACGATGTTTTTGGTATCTTAAACTGGGAGACGTTCTCTGTATTTAATTTCCTTTCAGGAAGTTTACCTTCAGAAGTCCAAGTGTGAGGTCAAACTTCAGGTTGCCGGAAATGGTAGATGTCCTTTACTGTCTGAGCACCCAGACAACACTTAATAAAACATCCTCCTTTGTGGACATTGGTAAGGATTAAGGTGCTTTCACCATTTCCTCTTATTTTATAATTGGTGAATTCTGGATTCAGTCTTCTAAAACTCAGAAATGACGTTATATGTAAGAGCTGTATTCTCTGGATTCAGCTGTGACTGCAGCTTTCCAGTTATAGACGGTAGCCATCTTTTTTCCTTTCTAAAAACCAAAATGTTGTAAAGGCCAAAAAGGATGTAAGCTTTAGAGCTTGTTATTTACCTCAAGCAAAAACAATGCCAGGGTGTTTCTAAACTTGATTTCTAACTGTTTCAGTTGCTATGAGGACAGTCACAGGATAAAGCAGTGAGTCATAATACCTCATATTTGTATAGCTCTTGTCAAAATGCTTACTCATCTAATATCTAATTTGATCTTAACAAGAGCCTCATCAGTGTCATGATCTTACAGGTGAGAAAAGAGGATCTCAGTATGGAGATGTGACTTGCCCAAGATCACAATGCTAGAGAACGCAGGGTTGGAACACTCCTGATTTCAAAGCCTGATTTCTTTTTCCACTGCATCATGTTCTGCTGTCTATGAGAATCTATGAGAAAAAAAACCACCTCGTGTTTTTTTTTTTTCCACCATTGATGAGATCTTTGTCTCTGATTCATTCTGAGCCAACATCATATTACAGACCGTGACACTAATGTTATTGTCACCAAATAGAAAGTTGTGCTAGCAGTCTCACGGAGTAAAACACCAAAAGTTTTAAAAAACCCTGCCCATTCCACACAGGTCATCCAAGTTTCTGATAGGGCAGTCCGTGTGGAGATTACAACTTACTCTAATTCATGCTCCTTTTGGTTATTAGGCAACATTTTGTTTTTATGACAAAACTTACTTTAATTCTCGTATCAGTCTCTGACAGAAATTAAATATTAACAACTCCCATGATCCCTGGCTCTCTGTCTTGGGTGTCTTGGGGGGTACAGTGGCTTTATTTCCTTCCCTAACAGTTCGGAAGTTTGTTTAATACTGAGTCAGAGGAAGCATTCTAGCTGAGTCCTCACATGGTCTTGTTTACAGCTCCGGAGTGCACATAATAGATAAGCTACTGATTTCCACAAGAACCCCCACATTTCCTGGGTGTGTGGGCGTGTGTGCTCGCGCCTGTGAATTACGATTGTGCAATCCGCCTGCTGGCTGCCTCAGGTTGCAAAGCCATTTCTGATCTCTGAAATATTTCTGTCCCAAGCCTAATTTCATCAACCAAAAACCACTGTGTTCCATGGAGCTGTGCTGGTAACTAATAATTAACACTGAAAAGCCCATGAGTTTGTAACAAGATAAAACTTGATATTGAGGCAGGGAGTAGGCAAATTTGCCTGAGGAACTATTGTGAAATAAAGCTGTAAATGGCCATAGATGAACACTGTTCCATCTGCAGGATATCTCTCCTTGACTGTAATTATAACTATCACTTACAGAGAGCCCAGTTAGGTCAGCATCATCTTATTTGATTCTAACTGTAGCCCTGAAAGATAAATATGGCTGAAGCACTTTTATAGAAGAAAGGTGACCAGGGATTGAGTAATATGTCTCGTAGGAGGCTGATGGTAAGTGATAGAATGATGATGGGGGCCGGGACTGTTGGACTCCAACAACAGAATAGGGTCCACAATCTCTCTTTTGTTCCTTTTTTGATGTGACTTTGCTTGAAACTTAATCGTAGGTTACATAAGGCATAGAATTTATTAGAAGAATGGTCCCTGTATAGTTAGGGGATTTAGCCTACAGATGTTTGGAAGATGATGGTGATAGGCTGAGAATAGCTCCATTAAACTCTTGACTATTTCAGGGAAGGTGATCTGAGGCAGAAATGTTACAGAGACCTCAGATCATTCTTGCCTGGAGATGGCAAATGTGTACATGACTGCATATGTAATCTGTCTTGGGTAGGGCACTGAAATGATTACATCCATCATGAGCAAGTATTGGACACAGAAAGCGCAGAAGAAGATTTTTGAACCAATTTTTATTTTTTATTAAAATTTTGAAAATTTATTTACTTTTTTTAAATTTATTTACTATTTTTTTTTTTTTTTGAGAGAGAGAGAGAGCCCGATGTGGGGCTGGGTCTCAGGACCACGACATCATGACCCAAGTGGAAAGCAAGAGTCGGATGCCTAACCAATTTAGCCACCCAGGAGCCCCTTGAACCAAATTTTTGCATCAAAACTAAGCAACCTGTATTATCTCAAGATTGTGCTTACCAAGTTTAGGCATTCTTTGTAACTTTTATTTTTAAAAGGCATCATAATTCTTTCCCTCTGTTTTCTCTTTCCAGCTGCAGCTGCTACTGAATTTGAGGCATGCCACGTACCACTTTTGCAGTGATAGCTTTATTTTTGCAAAGTGAATGGAATAGAGTTTGTGGGGATATAGAATGCAGGCACTGAGAAACCTAAATGAATGTGTAAGAATGACCACAAGGCACCAAACGTGGGTGTATTTATCTGCTTGTCTCATTACTAAGAGGTTTTAGTTCTAACAAATATCCGGAAGGATTTAGCTTTGGGGAAGTGGGAAGGGAGGAAGGAGTGGAATAAGAGTTTTGAAATTGTAAACAATTTATTTGAGCTTCCAACTGATATACTCCATTTTCTTTACATCAGAAACAGGATTCCTTAAGGGACAGTTAGGAAAAGATTTTACCATCAGTGTACATAGGCATTAGAAAGTTGATTTTACAATTTATTTAGTATATTAGCAAGAAGACATTTCATCGCAAGAAAAATTGGAAACTGCCAAGTTTAAATATTAGTTGCTAAAACAGTAATTAGGACTTTTTGTGGCCCAGAAATGTGTCTGTCTTGGTGGCATATGCTCTGCTCCATTTGCAAGTTAATTGTGTTGATGCAATTCTATCTGATGTTCTACTCCTTAAATAGGTCATGTGGTTTCATTGACTGAGGGTAAGTAAGGCTCCTTTTCATTTTCTTTAAAAAATTTTTAAAGTAGGCTCCACACCCAGCATGGAACCCAACACACGGCATGATGCGACCCTGAGATCAAGACCTGAGCTGAGATTAAGTGTGTAGATGCTTAACTGACTGAGCCACCCAGGTGCCCCTCCTTTTCCCTTTCTTTCAGAGACAGCATAGGACAGTGTAGATGTTCAGTTCTGGGGTCAGACTACTTGGGTTAAATCCCAGCTCTGCCTCTATCAAGTTTTATGACCTTGGGAAAGTTAGTTAACCTCTCTGTGTCTCAGTTTATTTACCTGTAGAATGGGGATGATAGTCATGTTACTTATCTCTTGGGGTCATTATGAAGATTAAAATGAAGGAATTATAGTACACACACAGCGAGAGATCAATAAATGTAATTCTTTTTGAAATTTACAGATAGTAATAGTCACTTTTTTTGGCGTACAGTTCTATGAGTTTTAATACATGCATAGATTATTGTAACTACCCACATACCAACAGAATAGGATGCAGAATAATTTCAGAAGACTTCCCTTATGGACCTGTCTGTGGTCAGATACTAGTGCCACCCAGCCCCTGGCAACCACGGATATGTTTTCTGTCCTTGTATAGTTTTGCTTTTTTACGGAATGTCATATGAATGGAATCATATTGTATGTAATCTTTTGCGATTAGCATCTTTCACTTAGCATTATGCCCTTGTGGTACGATCTGATTTATAAAGGAACTCCATCTGAAATTCATCTGACTTCATAGAAAAGGGATTAGATAAGATTTTTTTTAAGGATCATTTAAGAGAAGAAAACACATAGATTAATATCATCCAAAAGGAGACTTTGGTCTATTATGGAAAGGAATTTTCCAGAATTATCAAAATATCGAATATGGTTCATCTTTAAGAGGAAATTATCTCCCTGTCATTAAGAGAGTAGACACATAAGATGAAGGGCCATTTGGAAGCCCAGGTAAAGAAAATGCAAGAGTCAAATATAAATTAACGGTGAGAAAAGTTGATAATGGTGGCATGTGGTGTTTTGCATGTGGGCGTTTGGAGTGGGACAAGGTGTTGGAAGGTCATGAATCTCAACTAATCTGTAAATGTAATCATATTTGCTCCATGCCTTGTGGGTGCTAGCTAAGTGTTACGGGGTGCAGGGGGACCTGGGACCCTTGTCACCTCCACAGCTGAACTGTATACATGGGGAGATTAGGCAGCATCCGTTAGAGAAGATGGAGAAGAGGTCAAATCCTGACCTGGATTGGAAGAGAGTGATGGGGTAGGGATAGCAAGATTGAAGGAAGGGAAGGAGCTGGGCCTAGGCTGAGCAGACACACTTGCTACTTTGTACTGCATGTTTGATCCCAGAGGCAATAATTATCATGATATTTTACAAATATCATGTATATTCTCCTAATTTACACAGACGCACACCCATATATAATTGTGTATTATGTATGCGAATGTATGTGTTTAACTTAATTCATTTTCATTCTGCAAATCCATTAATTTGCTACTAAAAACCTGAAAGCTCACTGTACCAGCTATGATTTACTGGCTATGTTCTAGGGTAATTATGTGGTATTTGATTTAATCCTTGAGTGAAGACTCTGTGGGAGAAAATTATATTTTTCACGTTATAGATGAGGAAGTCGAGGCTCAGAGGGGTGAAGTGACTTACCCAGAGAAACAGAGGTAGTAAATACAGACAGAGCCAGAGGTGATTCTCAGGAATGTCTGTTTATCTTCAGAGTCTGGGCGTTTGTCTTCACTCTGCTTTTACATGTTGATGAGAATGGTTGGATTTTGGTCTTTTTTCCTACTTGGAAATCCATGATACAATTTTATTTTATTTATTTATTTTTTTAAGATTTATTTATTTGAGGGGCGCCTGGGTGGCTCAGTGGGTTAAAGCCTCTGCCTTCGGCTCAGGTCATGATCTCAGGGTCCTGGGATTGAGCCCCACATCGGGCTCTCTGCTCAGCGGGGAGCCTGCTTCTCCCTCTCTCTCTGTCTGCCTCTCTGCCTACTTGTGATCTCTCTCTCTCTGTCAAATTAATAAATAAAATCTTAAAAAAAGATTTACTTATTTGAGAGAGAGAGAGAGCACGCAAGCAGAGGGAGGGGCAGAGGGAGAGGAAGAGAGAGAATCCCAAGTAGACTCCCACTGAGGGCAGAGTCCAACGTGGGGCTCTATCTTACGACCCTGAGATCATAACCTGAGCTGAAACCAAGAGTCAGTCTCCTAGCTGCCTGCCCCACCTGGGCGCCCCTCCAATTTTAAATACGAGGGAAAACAATCTGACATTTTAAAGTATACTCTATAATGATACTTTATGTGTTTGCTGTTATTATTAATGGCGATAAAACTTTATATCCAGTTACTCACTGAATTTAGCAAGGATTTCAGGAAAGAAAAGCTAAGCTGTGGAAAGGTCTTGGAATCAGAGGACCTGAGTTAAAATTTTAGTTCTCTTCATCATAGCTGCCTGGTTTCTCTCAGCTTTGTGTTGTTTGGTGAATTCAAAATGTAATACCATGGTTATTATGTCATTTAATGACAAAATGGATGGGCAAACGCCTGGCTTTATTTATCCCATGGTAGGCATTTAGTAGGAATTTGAGACATCAGGAAAGATAATTAAGAAGCACTTCTAATTTTGTGACTTAAGTATGAGAAGAAGGCTTTATTTGTTTGGACTCTACTCAACTTGGGGCTCTGGTTTGTGCTTGGTGGTTTTATAGTAGGATGTATAGGACTGTTTCATTTACATTCAACTCAATCTTACGCATGTAACTATGAATCTAGATCAACAGGGAATACATTGAATGAATGAATGAATGAATGAATGAATGAAAGTATTAGATGGTATACAGATTTTCAGGATAGTTCACTCTCTCACACACACACACATATACATATATGGCCATTATGCCATTGTTTTCTTCTTTTAATCACTCTCATATAGAGACTAATAAATCCCTCTGAGGATTTCATTACTAAAAGTGAAAGAAGCTGAGCGGGGCTGAGAAGTTATTTGAACCTGTTTCATTTTAGCATATGTGCTTTTCGCTTGAGCTCTTCTCTCTGACTGAAGAGAAATGCAAATGTGAGCCATCAGGGAGTCTGTTCCACTAGAATTCAACTTTCCTCCAGCTTACCTACGGCTGTGGTTGCCCTAAGGCGGCATTCGTCCATGTTTGAGTCTGGCATCTTTTACTTTTTTAGTAGAATTTTTTTTCTATTCACTCAAAATTCAGTTCTACTTATCACGTATATTTATTGAAAATTTGCTCCTCCTTGTGTCCCACATGCTGGGGCTTGTTGACCTAGGGAGGAGGCCAAGACACGGCAAGTGAGGACTGCAGAAGTTGGGGAAGCCAGCGAGGGGGCAGAGGCTGGCTGGGCAGAAAAGAAAAGAGAAGCCAGCATGGGGAAACCTGAGGCTTGATGATGAGGACAGTGGGGTGCTCAGCTGTGGGTAGCCGCCATGTTGTTAAAGCAGGAGGTGAGGAGGGCAGGCACTCCAGATCACTGCTGGAAGCTTGGCTGCCGTTCCTAGGTATCAGCTGTGTTTCAGTCCTCCTAGCTGCACTGGTGAGTACTGGTTCCATCTTTTTAAAGGCACAGATCACAGCTTCTGATATTAGAGACAAGAGGTTATACAAAGCTTACTTGTTGAAGTATGTTTAAGGATGGCTGTTTGTTTTTGTTCCATTTGTTTACAGCTATGGTGGGGAGTTTTTCTGTTCCACTCTCAACTCCTCAGTGTACAGGTGAAGCCATGTTGGTAGTGGCCAAAAAGCACCAAGTAAGGAATCCGTCATACACTTTAGGAAAGTTGATCCAATAGAGTCGAAGTTAACTGCAAAAATTTTAATTCCCTTAATGATGCCACAAGCCAAACCTTTGTGTGTTTCCTAACTCTCTTCAGCATAGCTGGAAGGTTGTATGATACCCATTTGTCCCAAACTGGACAACTTTAGGGCAGAAATTACTGAAAAAGACATGGCAGACATCTCTAGCGTCTTCCCAATGGATTAGTGGTCCCTTTTTTTCACACTATCCTGGGCATTATTAATATTTTTGTTTAAAAAATGAAAAATAGCAGGCCGCCTGGATGGCTCACTTAAGGATCTGACTCTTGATTCCGCTCAGGTCGTGATCTCACAGTTTTGAGATTGAGCCCCATGTTGGGCTCCGTGCCGGATGTGGAGTCTGCTTGAGATTCTCTCTCTCTCCTTCTCACTCTGCCCCCACCCCCCTTAAAAAAAATAATGAAAAATACCTCTCACCTACATTTGAACCTTATAAGAACCTCATGTTATAGATGTTATCTTTGTTTTGCAGTGAAGGATCAGAGAAGTTATTTACTTTGTCCAAGAACATACAGCTAGTAAATAAATAAAATCAGATTCTGTATACCAACTTAGGGGCTTTGCTCTTGCTTCTAGAGCACACAGAATTTGTATAGCTGCTGACGAAATATCGAGTAATATAGATGATATACACTGAAATGAATCTGTTGTTCATGCTGTAATAATCTCTTGCCCTCTCCTTGTTTCTCTCATTTCCTTGGTTTGACAACCTTATCTTTTTTTTTAAAAAAAAGTAATTTTAATCACTTTTTATTATTTAAAAATTTTTAATTCCAATGTAATTAACATAGTGTTATAATAGTTGTAGGCTGTATAATCTCGTGATTCATTGATTCTACACATTACTCAGTGCTCATCACTATAAGTGTACTCTTCATCCCCTTCACCTATTTCATCCCCCCAACCACCCAGTTAAGAGTCTGTTTTTTTGGTTTTTTTGGTCAGTCTCCTTTCTTCTTTGTTTTGCTTCTTGAATTCCATATATGAGTGAAATCATGGTATTTGTCTTTCTTTGACTGACTTATTTCACTTAGCATTATGCTTTCTAGATCCATCCATGTTGTTGCAAATGGCAAGATTTTATTCTTTTTTATGGTTGACTAGTATTCCATGAAACATATGTAGCACATCTTCTTTGTCCATTCATCTATCAATGGACATTGAATTGCTTCCATAATTTGGCTGTTATAAATAGTGCTGCAGTAAACAGGGGTGCACATATCTTTTCAAATTAATGTTTTCATATTCTTTGGGTAAATACCCAATAGTGGAATTACTGGATCATATAATTCTAATTTTTATTTTATTTATTATTATTTTTTTATTTTAAAAGTTTTTTTTATTGTAGCAAAAAATGCATAACACGAAATTTACCATCTTCAGCAATTACACAGTGTGCAGGACATTCAGTGGCTGCATTAGTTTGCATTCCCACCAACGGTGCATGAGGGTTCTTTTTTCTCCACATTCTCGCCATCACTTGTTCCATCTTATGTTTTTTACTTTAGCTATTCTGGCAGGTGTGATGTGATACCTCACTGTGGTTTTGATTTGCATTTCCCTGACGGTGGTGATGTTGAGTGCATTTTCATGTGTTTATTAGCTATCTGGATATTTTCTTTGGAGAAATATCTGTTCATGTCTTCTGCCCCTTTTCAAATTAGATTATTTGGGTTTTTTGGCGCTGAGTTGTAAAAGTTTTTAAATATATTTTGGATACTAACCTTTTATTGGATATGTCATTTGCAAATATCTCTATTTACCAGCTGCAAAATCATAATCATATGTTGCAGGCACAAAATTCAATAGTAAGAGGGAGCTGTGTTATCAAGAAGGTCAGAAACATACAAGAGTATATGGAGAGATTTATTATGTGTCAGGAGGTATCTTAAACCTGAAAAAGGAAAAAGAGAAGAAAAAAATGACTTACTGTTTGAAAAAGAACAAAAATCCCAATTAACACCATAAACCACATACCAAGTTGAAATCCAGATGGATTAAAAATGTAAAAGTAAAAAATCATTAAAAATCTATAAGAACATGAATATTTACCTCATCTTAGGAGGGGAGAGGAATTTTTAAGCATAAAGGCAATGAAAGAAAGCACAAATGTTTATAGGTTTGATTACATGAAAGTTGACTTTTGAATAGTCATAAATGAACAAAATGAAAATCAAACAATAGGTGGAAAATATTTGACATCAGATTAAGAAGTGCTGACATTTTTAATATATAAAAAGTTCTTATAGATCAAAGACAAAAATCTCTAAGACTGAAATAAAAAATGGATAAAAGGTTTAACCAGAAAATTCAGTGAAGACAAAATATAAGAGGCTAAGTTCAACTCATTTTCTAAGAAAAGCATTAATTAAAACAAGATAGCCTTCCTCTACCAAAATAGAATGAATGTTTCAAAATATATATTCAATTTTGATAATGGTCTGGTGATGGGCACATATTGGTGGGGTCATAAATTGGTGTACACTTTCTGGAGAGCACTTAAAATTTCTTTTGAGAACCTCAAATAAGTTTGTGCCTTTTGACTTCATAATTCTCTTTTTAGGAATATACTCTGTGGTTTTAGTAAAAATTTCGAACAAAGATAGATAAATATCACTGAAATATATCTATGATATCTATATTACAAAAATGATATGTATATAACTTTGCATATATATATGCAAAGATTTTTATTTCAATATTTTAGGAAAGCTTTTTATTTGGAAAATTTTACACCAATATAAAAGTAGAGAGAATATGACAATCAATCTCTATGTATCCATTACCTGGCTTCAGAAATTATGAATATTTTCCCACTCCTATTTCATCTGTTTCTGTGTGTTTTCTGTCCAGGAGTATTTTAAAGCAAATGAAAGGCCTCTTATTATTTTATTTGTAATCACTTCTGTATGATAAAAGCTTCAAAAAGTATCCAAAGGCCATTATTAAGTCTAAGGGAATTAAACAGGTTTATGTTCACATTTCTTCATTGACTAAGGAATGTCTTTTGATAATTGTTTTGCTCACATTAGAATCCAAAAGAAAGGTCTGCACATTGCACATATTGATGTCATGTCTCTGAAGTTAATGTATAACAGTCCCCCCTTCCTCTTTCTCCTGCTATTTATTTGCTGAATAAACTAGGTCATTTGTCCTGTAGAATGTCAGACTTAGCTGATGTCTGCCTCATGGTATCATTTAATGTTTTTCTCTTTCTCTCTTATTGTCTGGAAACTAGCACTTAGAATGAGGCTCGATTAGTCAGGCTCATTTTCAGTTTTATTTTTTGGCAAGAATACTGTGTGTGTGGTGTTTTGTACTTCCTGTTGTATTATATCAGTATGCATATAATTTCTGCTTGCCCCACTTTCAGTGACTCTAAGATTGATTTGTAGTTCTGTTGAGCCTTCTTTATCAAGGTTCCTATTGACTTTTTACATAATTATTAGTTATAACATTTATTAATGATCACTGCCTAGAGCCATTATTTCATTAGGACCTACAAAATGGTCTTTTTCTTTTGTTTTTTTTTAAGATTTTATTTATTTATTTGACAGAGAGAGATCACAAGTAGGCAGAGAGGCAGGCAGAGAGAGAGGGGGAAGCAGGCTCCCTGCTGAGCAGAGAGCCCGATGCGGGGCTCGATCCCAGGACCCTGAGATCATGACCTGAGCCGAAGGCAGAGGCTTTAACCCACGGAGCCACCCAGGCACCCCCAAAATGGTCTTTTTCTAATTCAACCAATGCTTTTGCATCAACTGGGAATTTTCTGTAAAGAAAAGCTCTCTTTCCAACAATTTGATTACCCTAAAAGAGTTCATGCTGGAAAGGCATGATAATGCTTGATTCTTTTCCTTATTTTCAGTTTTTCAGAGTAATGTGTCAATACTCTTGCTACCTTTGTCTCATTGGTTTATTGTGGTGCAAGCTGCTAACAACATAAATAAATGTCCGGCAGTAGAAGATACCGTGTGGTATATCTATGCTATAAATACTATGCAGTCTTTAAATTTCAAAAAATATTTAATAGCATAGGAAAATATTCCAACTTAAATGTTAATTGAAAAAGACCCAGAAGTGTATATATAGTGTGATAGAAATATTATCTAAAATGCATGCATTGTAAAATACCATCTCGGCCTCAGATATTAACATGATCACCATAGAATAGTAAGTTTTAGTCTTACAATTTTTATCTTTATTTTCCATAGACCCTTCTAGAAGATCCACTACTTTTATCTTTAAAAGAAAATGTAAATTTGTTCGAAGGAAATGTCTCTGGGTAAGTTGTTATACTTGGAGAGATTCATGGATGCTGATTTTGGCTTCAGCTATTGTAACTTCTATTATAACTCTCTCCTACATCTAAACAAGTTTTTATGGCACTAACCAAACAACTGGAGTGATTTAAAATGTGCTCAATTCTGCAGAATCTGAGACATCTTTTTCATTAAACATAACACTCTTTGTTGACTCACATAAGCAGTAGAATGGAATCTATTAAGTCATGCTCCACTAAATTTGACTTAGTTCAGAAGACAGCTGACCTGAATTTCCTGTTTTTGTTTTTTTCGTGTGTGTGTGTGTGTGTGTGTGTGTGTGCACACGTGTGTGTGGCATATTTTATCAAATGGCTCATTGGTCCATATCAGATAAACACATGGACCATAATCTCAAGATTGCATCTTCTTGCCGGGGTCTGTTTAATATACTACATTTGTTTGTTGCTTAGTTTCAAGATGAATGAAAGGAAACCAACACATTGGCTCCGATTTTGACAAGTTCCCCAAGTAATCCTTAAGAAAGTACTTGATTCTCCAGGGACCTCCCTGAGGCCCAGTTTCTACCTCCATAAAATGAGGATCAGATGGTTTGACTCAGGGGTTGTTTCCAACAGTGTATATAACACTCTTGGCCTAATCCTCAGCAACTTGCATTTGCCCAACAAACACTAGTTTTCTCTTCTCTCTTCCTAAACAGAGAGGGAAGCTGTCTTTTCCAGTTCTACTCTTCTAATATTAGAGAGCAGATCCTGGGGGCCCGTATCTAGAATCAAGTCCAGCTCCACTCCTGGTTTTGGGGCCAGGGAAATAAATACATCTTTTGTGTCTCAGTTTTCCCTACCTGAAAGTGGGGAAAATAACAGCACTTACTTATAGGCTTCTATGCATTTAAATGGGTTTGTAAATGCCTAGAGCTTAGAACTTTTCTGGCCCAGAGTAGGAACTCTATGGGTGGGAGCTATTATCTTTATTATCTGCCTAGAAAAATGGTATGTCCAAGCTCAAGGTTCGAGGCACTTCCCCCTTGGATGATGCGTGAGAGACACTGACCACTTCTTGCTTTACTTCTCTTTTTCTAGGTCCTACACAGAACCTCTTCCTTCTGTTGATTCATTTAATACTTAGAGTCACACAATCCGGATTTTTCTTTTTATAATCCTGTGATTATAATTGATTAGGATTATGTGATACTTGTCCCTTTTCCTTGTCCCTTTGCATTATTGTTGTGATGGTGGTGATGGTGAGGGGGTATGTGTATGTGTGTGCTCATGCGCACACGCACTCACGTGTGTGTTATAGCCTGAGATATGGTGGCACAGCCAGCTGATGGATGCGGGTGTAGCTGTAACTTTCTACACATTCATTCCATTACTAGTTTTTATTGGGAAATTTCCACAGATTTCTCTTTCTGTTATGGGACATTTTATTAGCATATATCCCAAAAAGTAAGTGGCATATCTCTCAACCCTGCTTGTTGAGAGGTAAGAATGGGATAATGTCAGTTCTTCCAGTATTTTGACAACAGAGTGTTATTGGACAGGTTTAGGAGAAGGTGCAGAATCACTCAAACCATACGGCCATATTATTCAGGAATGGGACAACCTAATCAGGGCCCAGGGAGCTGTAGATCCCACAAGGGAATATTACTCTCAGATTATGGGGACTGTATTGGAAAACATTTCTCGCTCAAACTGAAGAAAATAAAAACAAATCCAAGGTGGCTTCTGTGGCAGTAACCTAAGAGATAATTCTGTAAATGTGCTGCTAATGATACAAAGATGGCTTTTCTAATAATTCATAGGCACCAGGGAGTTTCTCAGTTTCCATCAAGAGCGCTCAGGGTGCGTGCCCTAGGAAACCAGGGCAGTCAGTGGATTGCAGCATACCTATAGGGATGTTGTATTGTCAAAACAGATTGAGTTCTAGAAATGGGGTCTGGAGAAATGAGCGCCCATGAATAAAGCCTTGTCATTGGCACTTAGCAGTTCTCAGTGTAGACAGTAATCAGTAATCTGCAGAGTAGACAGTAATCTGATGGCAGGCCCCTGTTGTCTGGACAGAAATATCTAGCAAGTGATAGGACAATCCACTCAGATATTCCACTGAGACTATTATGAGCATCTATGCCTAAGTGCTTTAATTCTGTGTTCACCAGGGACAGACTGAGGCATTCTTTGTTCCACTGATTGTCATACCCAACAGTAGGAAGTGATGTCTGCGAATCTGCTCAAATGAACCTATCTGGGGCAGATCACGCAGGGCGTTGTAGACCATGCTAAGAATTTTGGAGGTTGGGAAACCATTTGTGGGTTTTAAACAAGGAAGTGAGAGAAAATGTGGTGCTATTTATAGATTTTATCAACTATAGAATCAGAGAAAAATCACTTACTTGCACTATTTTAAATTTCAAAAAGAGAGTCACTTACTTGTCATTCATAAAACCTTTGGAAACATTCTAAGATATTACATTACTCAGGGTTCTCCAGAGAAGCAGATCAACAGCATATATATCTGTATCTATCCTGAAACCTCAGTTCTAGCTCTGAAGGCCTTCAATTGATTGGATGAAACTCGCCCACATTATGCAGGGTAATCTGTTTTGCTCAAAGTCTACAGACTAAATGTGAATCGCATCTAAGAAATAGCTTCGCAGTATCCCATCTGGATTGGTGGTTGGCCAAACACCTGGACACCACACTCCAGCCAAATGGACACATTAAAACTAACCATTGCAGACAGAGAGAATTTATGATGTCACCCTTAGTTGAGAGGTGACTTTGTTAGTTCAGGGCAATATAATATCACCAAAGGCAAGTCATTTATTGTCAATTGCAAGTGTCTGTGGTCAATAAATATGAGCTGGATTCCCACATGAGCCATTTAGTTTTAAGGCCCATGTTTTAGGTCGTACTCCAATGAAATATAGTCTTACTCACTAAGGGAATGCACAAGAGGTATGGGAAAATCCATAAACACATATGCTCCTGTGAGAAAACAACTCAGAGTTGCAGGTTTTTGGGGTGTGGTAGTGGATAAAGTATGTCCTTACCCTGGCACAGATGGATGTAAAGGGCCAGCATCTTTCTCTATGCATCACATTTTTAAAAGATTTTATTGATTTATTTGACAGAGAGTGAGATTAAGCACGAGCAGGGGGAGCAAGAGGAAGACTGACGTGGGGCTCAATCTCAGGACCCTGAGATCATGACCTAAACCAAAGGTGGCCACTTAACCAACTGAGCCACACAGGTGCCCCTCACATTTGTTTTTTAAATGAAATTTTGACTTTCTTTTAAAACTTACTATGCAGGGATGAATTTATTGTGCATATCAAAGTACACAGTAAAAGTTGTTCCTGTTGTTTACCAGACCTTTAAGATCGTTTTTCTTTCTCACTTATATTACTCACAAATTCTAGAGAATGGAATTTGAACTTTTAACTAATTTATTATTATTAACAAACTTGCTATTTAGATTCAGCATCTAATCCTCCATTTTACTCATCTATATGCCATATTTGTAAATGAATATTCTTCTTTTGTCTATGAGATCCAACCAATAATTGTTCCATGGTGACATTGGTGCGGTGAAATAGGAACTTTCTATGAATCTAAGATTTGCTAAGATTTGCTGATTATGTGACCTCCACTAAGGACAGATATTCAAAGAAGCCCCCAGCCCTCGAGGAGTCCACATTGTCATGGGGCACCCAGGCAAAGGAACACTTGTAAAACATTTTGATCAATGGTATAAAAAAGGCTTCCTCTTGTGCCTTTTCTCCCACCACCTACGTATACTTGGTTGTGGACTCTGTTCTTTCCAGCCGCTCAGCCTTCCATACTCCTTCTCTTCAGGGATTCCAATTTTCCCTGGTGAATCCTGCCTTTCCTGTCATTTGAAGTATACCAGGTTGCCATTCAAGGTGACCAGACTCCTTTAACTAAGGGACAAACACATGACTCTGCATAGGCTAACTGATTCTCTCTCTCAGGATCTTGAAACTTAGCGAGTGGCTTAAGGAGGGAAAATGGTTGGAGGCTTCATTCCCTTGGCTGTATCCTGAAGAGACTATACAACCTGCCTTCATGACTGGGTCCTCCTTCCTGGTTGTGCAAAAAGCCTTATTATTCAAGTTTCCTTTGATTTTGTGAGCTACTTCAACCCATATCTTTCCAATAAATTCCTTTAGAAATGTGGTTTATGTTGCTTAAAATGAATGAAGCTTTGATATGGGGCACTCCTTGACCCTCCTTATTCTGGCCATACCTCCATCTTTTCCTTGTATAAGTTTCATTCTAGTTTCTATTCTTTTCTACATTTTTGCTCTAGGGTACAGTGATTGCCATTTGAGGGAGAGTCTTGGCCCAACTGAAGCAGACCTGGGTTTTCCCTTTATTACATTAATCACACTGGGTAGAAATTTGAAGAGCTATCACCTGTACTATCATTTCAAACGATCGTTTGAAGAACTCATCTCCTGTACATATGTTACCTCATTTAATTATTATAGTAGGTCTATGTATTAGGCATTATTATCTCCATTTTATGGTTTAGGAAACAGAAGTTCAGACAGGGTAAGGATCTGGTCCAAGGTTACATAGCAGGAATATGTCAGAGCTCTAATTTGAAGTGACATCTACCTAATATCAAAATTCAATTTTTCCCTGAGTCGTCTCAGCTACTCTCTCTGGAGACATCACAATTTTGGTATCTTGAATGCATTATTTTATCTTGGAGAGACTTGGTTTCCTTACCTATAAAACAGGAATATGAAAGCCTACTATGTCATATAGTTGTAGTTACTAAATGGGATAATGTAGAGAAAGCCTCTGGCTTTTATAGGTGGCCAAAAGTGAATGCTTTTTAGTTCAATGTCCAAATTTGGTATGTAAATCTGGATCTTGGAGATAATGGGGAATTCAAAATCTTGGCCAAATCAGTCATTTCTGATTACCCCTTAACCAACTTCTTACCAGAGCGTCTAGCAGCTGAAAAACTTTAAATTCTATTGTTTTTGCCTTTCTCCTCTCCCCCACACCTTTCCATCTCCTGGAAGAAAAGCTAACAAATGATGAAACTCTTATGATAGGACATCAATGGCAAAGACCATCGTGAACTCAAACTCTGAGTAAGTGAGAGATGGTCTTCTGCTCATTTGCCTCCAAGATGATGTATTTGCCTATATGTGTTTCTTATGTCATTTTTAAAAAAGATTTTATTTATTTATTTATTACACACACACACACACACACACACACACACACACACACACACAGAGGGCATGTTCAACCAGGGGGAGCAGTAGGCAGAAGGAGAGGGAAAAGCAGACTCCCACCGAGCAAGGAGCCCAATGTGGGGCTCAATCCTAGGACCCCAGGATCATGTCCTAAGCCAAAGACAGATGCTTAACTGACTGAGCCACCCAGGTATCCTGTCATTTTTTAGTTTGAAAACGTAACTCATTTTTTGATAACACCTTAGAATATCTCTAAACTTCTATATCTAAGGTTTTTAACTTTAGAAGGAATTTTCAGTTTAGCAGTTGAAAATAATAACCCCTCTACTTCGTAGTGTTGCTATCAAGGTTAACTAATACACGACAGGGACCCTGGGTGGCTCGGTCAGTTAAGCATCTGGCTTTGGCTCGGGTCATGATCTCAGGGTCCTGGGATCGAGCCCCATGTCAGGCTCTCTGTTCAGTGATGAGTCTGCTTCTGCCTCTCCCTCTGCCCTGCCACCCCCACCCCCACTCATGCTCTCTTGTTCTGCTCTCTCTTTCACAAATAAATAAAATCTTTAAAAAAATAATACATGACAATTGCTGTGCCTAGCACAGACTAGGTACTCAGTGACTGTCAGCTATGATTATTATGACACATTTATAGTTTTAGTATTTTGAACATGTCGATGCCTAGCAAATTTGGTTGAATTGAATAGAGTAGTCCCCCAGGAACAAGCTGTTTCATGGAATCGGCGAGTAGTTGAAAAGAGAATGTTTTAAGTCACACGATGTTTGAATGCAAACTGAGGGAAAATAAGTGAAACTCAAAGTTTTGATTTAATTAGTCTGGGCAATTTTTCTAGTGTAAGATTGGGTTACAGTAAAATTAGAAAATACTGATTCAAACGAAGCTTTCGGTTTTAGCTTCGCGTTTAAGTGTTACTCATTTTCCTTGTGACCAGGAAACAATATCTACACTCAACAAGTATGAGGGAAGCTATACTTTCAAAATGCATCAAAGAGTAAATGTGGTTCATTGTCCCTATGACTGCAAACGAAGCCCACGTCCTTTCCTTCTGGCCAAGGTGATGGTAAAAACACCCCAGTAAATACATATTATGAGCATTTATTTTACAAATCTTTGTCAAAGTGACAATTTGTGAGAATCACATGCTTAGGGCTGGTTGCAAGCGATATCACAACTCCGCAGCCCAGGAAGCATCAGATACCCGTGCCGAGCGATGTTGGGGTGTGATTCCAGTGGCTGGAGGAGGAGCAGGAAAGTGGGAAAGCTAAAAAAAAAAAAAAACAAAACTGGGAGGAGGGCATGGAGAATTCACTGGAACCAAGGTTCAGGCAGAGGCGAGTGACTGAAAGCATGATGATAAATCAATGTCTTTGGGGGGAAACTGAAGGTACAAATGGTAAGAAAAAACTTATAAACATCAAGACCTCTGGTGGTGCAGGCCAGGATGGAGGATGGGGCATAGAGTCCGGCGATCAGCGATGAGTAAGGACCAAGTAGATGTATTAGAATCACACAAGCCTGATGGCCTGAAATCCCTTTGTGTTTGCCTCTCACCCATGGTGGGTCCACTAGCTTAGGACTCTGGGACAGGGCGGATTACAAACTGCCATATGCGGGCAGAAGTCTTATATCAAGTTTGAAGGTGACAAGAGATTTTCGTAGGCAAGAAGTTTCATCTCCTATAATAACATATTTCTGTGCTTCTTCCCATCTCAAATCTACAGCAGGAGAAAAGACAAACATTGAAATAACACAAGAGAGCTGTATGGTTCCATCTCATCTTACTGGGCCTCTCAGACTTGGCTCCCAGCTGTGGCAACAAGGGACAGCAGGGTAGGGCCAGGTTTTTGGATGGTACTTCTTTACAGTTATACAAATAAATTTTTATTTCCACCTGTAACTGATGGGAATATTGACTTATTTAAAACAATACAAATTAAATAATATGCTTTCATTATTTATTTATTAAAAATATAAATTAGAGAATTTTTTTTTAAGATTTTATTTATTATTTGACAGAGAGAGAGAGACACACAGTGAGAGAGGGAACACAAGCAGGGGGAGTGGGAGAGGGAGAAGCAGGCTTCCCGCTGAGCAGGGAGCCTGAGGCGGGGCTCGATCCCAGGACCCTGGGATCACGACCTGAGCCAAAGGCAGACAGACGCTTAATGACTGAGCCACCCAGGCGACCCTGAGGATATGGTTTTTTTAAATAGGATAAACAGCATTTAGATTATGGAAATTTGAAAAAAAGGTTCACCATGGTTCCTGACCCACGTCTAGTATTCATGTAGTGGCAAACATTGTTAACAGAAAGGAGGAGAACTGGAGGTGTCAGGGGAGGGGAAGTAACTCAAAAGCCAGTGGTATCTTACAATTGAACAACATAAAAAGTACTGAAGAAAAATCTACTGCCTTAAAAAGTGTCATTCTGTTGGATTTCTCTTGGACGATATTTTCCTATCTGAAAAATATATTTATTACTAGCTGCCCAAACTATTCCATTGACATTTTAAAAACTTTATATTGTGAAAAATCTAAAGCATACCCAAAAGAGAGAAAAAAGTATAAGTTCTCATAACCTATCATCCAGCTTCAAGAATTATAAATATTTTTGCAATCTTGTTTCATTTAGACCCTCACTTTTGTGTGTGTGGAGGGGCTGGAGTATTTAAGCAAATTCTAGGCATTGTGTCATTTCACCCATAAATACTTCATTATGCATTGCTGATTGAAAGAATACGTTTTATGTGCAAACCATATCATCACAACTTAAAAATTTAACAACTTTAATATATTCAATCCATATTCAAATTTACGTGATTGTCTCACATATCTTAACAATGTCCCATTTGCTATAATTATGCAAAAAAAAAGTGAAAAGTCACTAGAAATCATAAAACACACTTATTTGAAGAAACACACTAATAATATATGGTGAGGAGGAGGATAGACTTGTGATCTATTATAGTAAAGTAATTATTGTCTCAGGGATTAAGTTGCAAAAATCCTTAGCTTCAAATGGCATAATATTTTAGAAAGTCAATTTAAATGTTTTTGCTTTTTATTTTTATAGAATTTTATTTGGTTTCCTGAGAATGTTGGATAATTTATTTTTGTTCTTTTGTATTGTTTTCCATTTTATAATATTTATTTTTCTGGTAATGAAAGTAATTCATGTTCCTTATAAAAATGTTGGAAAATCAATCATAATTTCATGACCCAGTGATGACCCTCAATATTCTGAAATATTTCCTGCAGTCTTCAGTGTGGCTCTGTGCTTATGATACAACAGGTGTATATAATGTGTACAAACAGGCTTTCATTCATTGTAACCCACTTTTTGCAATTTACATTTTATCCTCTGCATTTCCCAAGTCAGTGAACAACAATCTTTATTTTCACAAATCTGTGTGAATCTATGACTAGTCCATAGAATAAGTTGCTAAAATGGAATTACTGTGATCAGAGTATGAATACTTGTAATCTTCTTAGTATTTATTGCTTAATGATCCCTCAGAAATCATTTTCCAGTTTCCAGAAAATGAGCACTTATTTTAATTCTACTTAATTAGCATAATATATTAACATGCAACTTTTTGGTTAGATTGATGCATATTATATCTCTCTTCTTTTTTTCATTTAACTTTTTGTGAGAATGAATTATGTTTCAGTGTTTTTTGGAAATGTTTTTCAAATGTTTATAACTGTAATTTTTTTGCCTGTTAAGATGTTTGACCAACTTTCTATTTCAGGACCCATCTTACTGAGTTGTTAATATTTTGTCTATAGTAAAGATATAAACTTTTTCTATATTGGTGTTTTATGTTGGCAAATATTTTTCTAACTTTTTCTTCTAATTTCATTTGTTTTTTCCTAAAGAGATTTTACATTTTTACAGTCACGCCTTTCGATGGTTTTTATTGTTAATTTCTTTCAAAGATTTTATAGTCCTTCCCATTCTCAAATAAAAAATATATACTTAAATTTGCTTCATGTTGATTTATGATTTTTAAAAATACTTTATTCTTTATTCCTTCTGAATTAAATTTAGGAGTATGGTGTGATGAGAAGCACGGACAGGACTTTTTCCAATCATTTCATTTTCATAGCATATAAGGGATAACGTTTCCTTTCCTTATTAATTTCTTGATCATAACTTTAACACACACTAAAATTTTTTTTAAATACTGAATTTTTATGTCCACTTTGGCACATTAATGTGCATTGATTTAGAATTATCTTTCCTTGGTAGATTTATTTAAAGATTTATTTAGTTAGTTATTTGAGAGAGAGCAGCAATTTATTTATTTTAGAGGCAGAGGGAGCAGGAGTGGGTCAGAGGGAGAGAATCTTCAAGTTGACTCCCCGCTGAGCACGGGTCCCCCAGGGTCTCCATCCGAGACCCATGAGATCAGACCTCAGCCAAAACCAAGAGTCAGATGTTCAACCAACTGAGTCACTCAGGCACCGCCCTTGTAGATTGTTAGAGGACCCTCTCTGTAGTCTTCTTCTTCTTCTCCTCCTCCTCCTCCCTCTACTCCTCCCCCATCCCTCCCCCTCCTCCCTCCTTCTTTTCAATCTCCTGCATTACTTTGAACATGACAGTCAATGAAAATGTGTTGTGTGATATAAATGATTAATGAGTCATTAATATACCTGGGAAAGTATTAACTTTAAGATAAATAACTCTGTTTTGACTGTTTTAAATATTTAGCTTTTGGGAAAAAAGAGTGCTGGGCCTGATGGTTTTTTTTTTTAATGACCCCTCCATTTTATAATTCTTTTCTGTAACTTTACTCAGGCACAGTCATTTCCTAAATCAGAACACCAAGCTAGATTCTCATGTTCCCCAGGATCAAGATTAACATTTGGAGCTAAGCCATTTTAATTCATCATTCTTTCAAAGCAACTGTGGTGCAGGCTGGTATTTCTGAAACCTTAGCAATGTGCAGACACCTTTCGCAAAAGCCCTTTGAAGATTGCACCGTGTCTAGTCAATCCAGCGGGATATCCATGTATACCAACCCATTCTGGAATATCTCAACAACATTCTCCCTAAGAATCGGGGATTCTTTCTTAGCGCCCCCGTGATCCCGCGCCCACACACATACACACGCACAGCGATTCTAACTCTACTGTAAACTACAGCCCCGCAGGGACCCGATCTGCTTTTGCAACCTCCTGCAGCACAGCATTCACTCTCCAGATGTTTGCTCCCGGAATGAGCCCGCACCTTGCTGCGCTCCCCCTCCCACCCGAACGGCGAGCGGCGGAGCGGATCTCCAGCTTTCCGGCCGCCTCCTCCCTCCTCCCGGTCTCCTGGAGGCAGCGGTGTCTCTGGTGCTGGGCGGCTGCCTGTCTGCGTCTAGCTGGGCCCGGAGCTCGCCGGCCTGGGTCCAGAACCCACCGCCCGCCAGGGCTCTGCCAGGGCTCCGGGCAAGGGGCGCAGAGGATAGATACCCCTCCAACTTTCTTCCCTTCCTCCTTTCCCTCTGCCTTCCTTTGCAGCAGTGTAAGAACGGATCGAGAAAGTATCTTTATTTCGTTACTTCGTTAAGTAACGTCTCTGCTTCATAGGAAAAGACCTTGGTGTCTGGCCTTCAGTTCCCGTGAAATAAAACAAGGGGCTGAAGTCGATGGGGCTTTTCACACTGAGTCCCCGGAAAAGAAAAGGTGCCTCGGGGGCGCTGTTTGAAATGAAACAAGACGAAACCAGAGAGGGAGACAAACCATAAGAGACTGTTAATCTCAGGAAACAAACTGAGGGTTGCTGGAGTGGAGGGAGTGGGGGGATGGGGTGGCTGGGTGATGGACATTGGGGAGGGTATGTGCTATGGTGAGCGCTGTGAATTGTGTAAAACTGATGAGTCACAGACCTGTACCCCTGAAACAAATAGTACATTATATGTTAATAACAAAAAATTGCAAAACACACACACACACACACACACACACACACACACACACACACACAGGATCTAAACAAGCAAAACCAAACCAAAAGACTTCTCCCCTTCCCCCCCAAAACACAACCATAAAAGACCCAACAACAACAACAACAACAAATCCTTGTAAAAACATTGAAGCAGATCGCCTTCCAGGATTTTTTCAGGGCTAACGTGCTATGCTTGAAGAATTTTTCATTTTCTTCACAACACATCACTTGCCTTTGTTTTCATCTGTAATGATTTTCATAAATTGGTAATTTTACCTCAACAGTTTTTTTATATACATTTAATAACTTGTGCACATTCAATCCATTAGCTGATTAAAGCAGCTTACATAAAAAAAAAAAAAAAAAATCGGCATCACACAAATTCTATTCCAGAAAAAATTCTGGAATCTAGACCAAAGATTAGAGTTTTAGTCCTAGGTGTGCCGCTGTTTTATCTTGAGCAATTCACTTCACCTCACTTTTGATCTCTGAAGAATGAACTAGTAGACCTGAATGGTCTCTTTCCTGTTTTGAGTTTTCAGGACACCCACGCTTCCTGACCTGCTGGCAAACTGACTATGTAGTCAGGCTCAGTAGAGTGTGGGTTTAACTGCCTAGGATGGTGCCTTGGCTCCCAAGTAGGGGATTTTACCCCTTGGGGCTTTGGCCACGCCTTTCTTCATTGACCTTAAAAATAGGAAGTAGGTCGAGTCATTTGCTGTGGGGTTAGCAGGGGTTTGAAGGGCTCCTTCCAGATAGCATCTGAGGGAGGTCCCCCGTGAAACCTATGGTCCCACTTCATTATAAGAAGAGTATAAGAAGACCATATACTCTTTTTTCCCTTTATGATAAGCCACTCTTCACAATCTACGGGTCTGCTAAGACTACTATTTTTAGTAAAGAAACTGTAAATTTGGTGCCAAAAAGTTAAATCAAGTGAAATAGGATGCAAAACAGGAGGTCGCCTGGGGTGAACAAAAGGTATACAACTCTCCTTGTATGGTCAACTTTTTTGGATTAAAAAAAAATGCTCACTTAGTTATTCTCAAGAGTAGAGGTTAGAAGAAGCGTTAAAGACAGACCTTTGATTTAACTCACAGATCACAGATCTTCCTGAATAACTGCTATCTAATCTAGGAAATGTTTGTTGAAGCAAAAGATAATGTGTTTTCCAAATGAAGGCTACCTATCTGGGAGTTAATTTCCTAAACAGTTTCTTTGGTGACATAGGTATAGACAGAGTCTTAGGTCTGCTAGCATTGTGACATTTTTGCTATCCCAAAACCCAGTAAACTCGTATCAACAGCTCATTTCTGTTTCAAATTATAAGATAGAGGCCTTTAAAGATTTTAAGAAGTTATTTGCCAAAGGACTCTAGGAATTTGATTTGACTTAAAAATATTAAAGGTTGAGGGTCTTCATATACCTTTCAAAAGAACATGGAGAACATTTGGAGATCTTTAATCCTTAGTAATAACTATTCATTTTATTTATTTATTTGTTTATTTATTTTTTAAAGATTTTATTTATTTATCTGTCAGAGAGAGTGAGAGAGAGAGAGCACAAGCAGGCAGAGTGGTGGGCAGAGGCAGAGGGAGAAGCAGGCTCCCTGCCGAGCAAGGAGCCCGATGTGGGACTCGATCCCAGGACCCTGGTATCATGACCTGAGCCGAAGGCAGCCGCTTAACCAACTGAGCCACCCAGGCATCCCGTAACTATTCATTTTAAAAGTTGATTAAAAAGTTTCAGTTTGAGCAGTTAAATGAAGTTTGCTATCAGGGAAACTAGGATTCCTGGTTCCTTTAGTGAGAAATGGTATTTGAGATTAAGATCTGGGCACTAGGGATGTTCATTGCTACTGTGATAGCTTTTAAGCCCTTCTGGAAATAGAATCTTTGTTGATGTAGACATATAGATTCACCTCTATATGTGTACATATGGAATCTTAGTTCTATTCACAGAATCTATATGTATACACATATGCTATATCTGTACACATATGTACAGATATAAATTACATAAACACCTGCTATATGTGCATACATAAATTCCACAAATACATATATATGTGTACATACACATATGTATACAGATATGTGTATTAGAAATCTTGAGCCCATGCTACCAATTCAGTTCTATCCTCACAGGGTTTTTGCCTTCCCTGTTCCATATTAGTTTGCCCTTCCTTCCACAGTGAGAAAACCATGGTTCTCAGCCACCTCCATACATTAGCTTATTTGCTAAATCCTATAATAGATATAAAATAATTTCAGAATCTCTTTGCCCATACCCTTCAAAAACAAACCTTTTACTAAGAATTCAGAACATGTTTCCTGTTCTCCACCCCTGCCTTATGCCGGGCCCAAGGCCCGGAGTCAGACGCTGTGGCCGTAAGGGTCTCGGAGTAGCTCGTTCACTGCTATCTCATCCCCGTAATATGATGGGTTTGTTGTTGTCGTTGATGTCATTTTTTGAAATAACATTGGATTCATTTGTTTCAGTTTGCTTTCAGTTTTAGGGCTTTTTCCTCTTTCTTATCCTTTTTTTTAAAATTTTTGTTTATTCTCTGAGTATACAGAATATTAATATGATTTCAAGTCAAAACTATAAAAATTGGAATTCTCAGAGAAATGTCACTGCCTTGCATATTCCTTCCACCCTGTTCCCCTCCCTCCTTGTAGGTAACCACGGGCGTGGTTTTCACATTGCTCATTTATTGCTTTTTTTTTTCTTTTTTGGTAAAGAGATGAAGGTATATGTATGATTCACTACACAAAAGGGAGCATAACATATCTGCTGTTATGCATCGTGCTGTAAGTCACTTCATGATGTCTTTGGGAAATTGCTTCACGTGAATTCATAGTGATCTTCCTCATTCTCTTTTCTAGCTGCATGGAAGTTAGAAAGGAACAATGAGCTCGAGATTCAGAGAGAGAAGAAGAGGGAAAGAGAGAGAGAGACAGAGAGAGAGAAGGCTACTGCTGTATGATGTGGGGATTTGGGGGAAAAAGATGAGTAGGCAACATTTTTTTCTGAAAGTTTTTCTCTGGGTTGTGAGGTGTAATTCGCTGCACTTTCTAACCCCTGTGAAAACTTCAGAGAAGGCCACTTTTCTATTGGATATGTCACTTTGCTGAAGTAGATATGGAAGTGTGACAGGAGGGTTCATTTTATTTTAGTTACAGGAGAAGGTCAATGATATCATACAATGGGTCATTGAATAGTTCTTTTCAGTGGTGGCAAATGGTATAGATCTTCCCAGGTCTGGCCGGGCTGTATGAAAAGAGGCAATAGCTGTCCACATCCCTGTCCTCTGGGAATTTGAAGGCTTGTCCTAGACAAGGGGATTTCTCACTCAAGGCATCAGAAACAGCAAAATTTGTGTGGCGAGCACAGCCCCAGAATCATCACTGCATAAAACTTTCAGTGACAGCCTGGAATCCAGACAGTTAGATGCTGACGTCAGAGCTGGGCTATTGTGCCAGAATCCGAGAACTGGAGATGAAAGGAGGCCCAAACATCTCAAGAGTAAACAGAGAGGGACTTAGAATGATGATGTTCCAGCTAGAACAAGTGCGGCCGTTCCCAGCTTCTTTTGAAGTTCTGGCTGGGGTGGGGCGGGTCAGCTGAGTTTACTGAACCTGAGACACAAACATGCAGAAATCCAAGGACTAAGATAGAATGCCATACAGAAGGGCCAGAGAGGGAGTTAAAGTGAGTGAAAGATCAGTGTGAAGGGAAAATATTTAAATTTCATTTCTACATTTTAGAAAGAGATCGAAGACAGAATGTGATAAAGCAACCTTGTTAGATAAACCACGGAATACCCAAACTCAGGCAGACATCTGAAAGCAAAAATTCTATTTTACGTGCTGGGTTGTAAGTTTAAGTAATTTACTTCCTCAAGAGACTGAAAATATGCCTGGTAGAAATTTCTAGATGAGTGATGTGGAAATGACTAAGAACATAGAGGCATTCAAATGGTTTTTTGTTTTTTTTGGTTTTTGTTTTTTGTATTTGGTAAGACAGGAGGTGAAAGCTTATAGCTTGATAGATTGTAAAATGTGTCTTCTGTTTCTTCTTCTCTTTACTCCTTTCCTCTTTCACTATTGAATTTGTGACAAACATCTATATAAAAACTTGAAAGCCAAAACCAAAAATATGCTTAATAAAATTTGTCTAGATGACTTATAAAGATAATTTTTAGAGTTAAAAAATAAGATGGAAATTAATTATGTTCGATTAGCCAACATATAGTAGTATATCATTAGTTTTTGATGTAGTGTTCAGTGATTCATTAGTTGCATATAATACCCAGTGCTCCTCACAACACGTACCCTCCTTAATACCGATCACCCGGTTACCCCATTCCCCACCCCCCTCCCTTCTGTAACCCTCAGTTTGGTTTCCGGAGTCCAGAGTCTCTCGTAAAAGGTAATTAATTTAACTAGCTAGTAAAAGGAAATTAATTTAAACTTAAAATTTCAGAGTCATAACATTTTTTTCTGAGTTTGTTTTGGTGTAGTATTGTTCTTAATCTTTTCTGCGTTCTGGACACGAGCGGCTGTCAGGTGAGGTCTATGGACTTCTCTACATAATGCTTTTTAAATGGATAAAATCAAATACACCAGACTACAAAGAAGCCAGTTATAAAAAATAAGCTAATTATCTTGAAACATGGGTATCCAAAAATTTAAAAATTGTGATCTGGTAATATGTACTCCCTAAAAATATCACTTTATAACAGGGAGGTCATTGTAGGTTTATTATAATGAGTAGTATGATTCTAATGAGATGAGTATAAACAATATTTGTGATATCTGCAAAATAATTATTATATGATATAAAAATATCTTAGATTCATAATGGTGAAAAAGTCAGTTATTGTTGCAGCTAGTATTGTCTGTTGTTTACACTCAAAATTGAAAGAAATGCCAGATTCCACTAATGAAAATAAATATGAAATTTTTTCCTATTCAAGTTCACAGACTCCCCAAGTTCTAAGCATTATGGGCCCCACTTAAGAACCCTTGCTCTAAGGAAATCATTATATTTTATGATATCTTCACAGAAAAGGTATGGATTGCACTCCATGTTACTGCGGTATTATTTAGAATAGCCAAAAATGGGAACAATGAATGTGTGTCCATCAACAGGTGAATGGCTAAAAAAAGATATGGAATATACAGACAATGGAACATTATGTAGTCTTTAAAAAGGAGTTCCACCAGCTGCAACAACACAGATGAACCTGGACGACATTATACTAATATTAGTCGTAGAAGGACAAATACTACATGATTCCACTTATATAGGGAATCTGAAATAGTCCAACTCATAGAAGCAGAGAATACAATAGTAATTTCTAGGGGCTGGGGGAATGGAGAAAATGGGGAGTTATTGTATAAAGCTTCAGTTATGGGGGGCGCCTGGGCAGCTCAGTTGGTTAAATGACCAACTCTCAATTTCAGCTCAGGTCATGATCTCAGGGTCATAAGAGGAAGCCCTACATTGGGCTCCTCACTAAGTGTGGAGCCTGCTTGAAGTTCTCCCTCTCCCTCTGACCCTCCCCTCCACTGGTGCACTCCTGCGCGCTCTCTCTCTCTCTCGCTCGCTCAAAAAAAAAAGTTTCAGTATGTGTATACATCTTCAGCAAGAGTATAAGTTCTAGAGATCCACGGTACAACATAGTAACTAGTTAATAATACAACACACAATAATAGTGCACTTCAAAATTTGTTGTGATGACACCACAGGTGTTTACATCTGTCTGAACTCATCAAATTGTACCTTAAATACAGGTATATCAATTTCGTATATCAATTATATCTACTAAAGCTGTCAAACAATAAAGATGAAAAAAAAAGTATGGATCATTGATGCAAGCCTACAAAAATAAACATGACCCCATATATTAGCTAGACACTTAAGCCCAGTGCATTTCTAATTTCAATGATTATAGTTTTCATTTCTAGGAATTGTACTTTTAAAACATCTGCCTGGTAATTTTGGTAAATCTCATTCCCTTTTACATGTTTTTGCACTTATTTATTGCTTTGAAATATTTACTGCACTTATTTAATGTTTTGACTACTCGTTAGAATTTATTCTTTCTTCTGATTTGCATGCCCAGTGGCTGGTTTTATTGCACGTAAACACCATGTGCTTTGCCACCTTATCGGTGGGAGCTCTTTGAAGCCTGCGTTTAAAGAGCTTTCCTCTAGAAAGAATTTATGTTTACTTCTGTCAAGTGCTGGTGGGGAAGGGAGCGGGGCCTGGGGGAGAGGCATCAGCAA
>CM052892.1:41155576-41179907 GCA_028534135.1 Potos flavus | reverse complement strand
ATTTATTTTTTTTAAAGATTTTTATTTATTTATTTATTTGACAGAGAGAGAGAGCACAAGTAGGCAGAGAGGCAGGCAGAGAGAGAGGGGGAAGCAGGCTCCCCGCCGAGCAGAGAGCCCGATGTGGGGCTCGATCCCAGGACCCCGAGACCACGACCCGAGCCGAAGGCAGAGGCCTTAACCCACTGAGCCACCCAGGCGCCCCGAGGATTTTATTTTTTAAAGATTATATTTATTTATTTGACACAGAGAGAGAGATCACAAGTAGGCAGAGAGGCAGGCAGAGAGAGAGGGGGAAGCAGGCTCCCTGCGGAGCAGAGAGCCCGATGCGGGGCTCGATCACAGGACCCTGAGATCATGACCTGAGCTGAAGGCAGAGGCTTTAACCCACTGAGCCACCCAGAGGCTCATTTTTAGAATTAAGATGTTAATTCACACAAAAATAACACAAATTGCTTATGCTTATAGCATAAATGTTGATTTGCCACAGGTTTAGTCTTTTTTCTTTCCCTTTTCCTTTCCTTTCTTTATTTCTTACTAATCTCACATTCATCCATTCTTTATTTCTGTAACAAAAAAATCCAAAATATGTATGTTTCTAGCACTTTGCAAGCACAGTGTGTACACAAACTAACAAGACAAGGAATCTGCCAGAGTAGATGGGAAAACAAAGGGTCTGAAATATCAAGAAACAAGAGCTGGCTCTATGCTATTTTTGTCTGATACATATTTCATGTTGGGTTTGACTCTTTGATGTCTGTGAACCATCTATTACTTCGGGAGAATTTTGTTACCGATTTAGATTTTCTGTCTTGGAGCCTTAAGCTCCTGTGCCAGACATGTTGAATTTTTTATAAAGCTCGAGTAAGACACAGTATCTGTATTGAGGCTTACCGCTGTGCATTTGAGAAAATTGGTTTTTCTGTAAAGAAAAAAACTCCTGTCACCCTGGCCCCAGGGAATGGGTTTTCAGATGTATTTAGAAAATGTGGTAATCCCTGCTGCCTCTTATCTCTGAGAGTGACCAAATTGAGTTGGATGAGTATTTATTGAGAGCTCACAGGGAGGAGATGACCCTCCCCAGCTTCTGCATCAGGTTTGATATCGAGGTGGGCAGTGATGGGGGAGGAGAGCCATCGGAAGAGACAGGAGCAGACTCAGGGTGGCAAGGGAATTCAGGAGTCTGCAGTGTCTATGATCTTAGAAATATCTTAGGGTATAGTGGGAAAGCAAGGTGAACTTTTTCTGCAAGGGCTTGGAATACTTGGCTGCAAGTGGGAAGCTACATACGACCAACACAATTAGGCCTTGGCTTTCCATCCAACAATGAGTCAGTGTCAGGTGAGGCTCTGACGCACTGAGAGTTCTGGGCCAGCAAACATGTGCAACCTTGAAGCGTCTCCATCTGATCTTTGGTCCTGATAGGACTGGGAGGGAGCAGTCTGAATCTCAGTGCTCCCCGCAGTCCCCAAGAGGAGTTCTTTTCGGCAAGTTTCCTCTGGGACAGTGTGTGAGGAGCTGTGAGAGGCCATATCCGTCCAGGCCCCCATCCCAAATCACAGAACGTTCCTATTCATTTTTTTGTGGTGCTTCAAGAAATGTGGGGAGTGAAAAGGTCATGTAGATGTTTTTGCTCTCATTTTTGGAAATGACGTCTATTGTGGGTAGGAAGTATGGTTTCTCAGGTCCTTTGAGCCCTTGGTTTCAACTCAGGATTGAAATCACTTGCAGAATTTCAAGACAGTGCAAAGAGAAAAGGTAGTCTATTGCTTAAAAAACAAATGATGAGTTGGGGAGAAGTTCTGTATCTATACCACAGTCACCTTTTTAACCTTTTGTGAAGGTGCTAGTAGTTATAGGCATATAACTCCTGGAGGTCATCAATGCTGTGCCGAAGTCTGTGATTTTCAAATTAGGGACGAAATGGGTGGGAGTAGGGATACAGTGGTGTCAGCTAGGGGCTGGACACAATAAATCCTAAAATCTTTCATTTGCCTCTTATCCATTCTTTGAACAAATATGTCTTAAGCACCTACTATGGGCATGAATTATTGTCAAGAGATATAGAAGCATATAGTCTTGCATGCTTTTTTATCACATGTCAAGATGGGCAAGTTTCAAATTCTTTCTCTTTTTGGGACTTGAAGTCTTTCTCCTGTTTCTTTCCTGCACTGCTCCTTAAAATGAGAGTCTCTATGTCCTTTGAGTATGTACTAAGCAAAGAAAAGTATATTTCTGACCCTTAACTCTTGCAGAATAGTTTTGAATAAACTAGTCAGTTAAAGTGCCGTAACTGTTTAAAGCATGCATATGAATAGAACATATTACATTTATGAAACATGTCTCATACTTGTTTCCATGTAGCATTTGTAACAAGGCAGAAACTGCCCCCATTTTGTAGATGGTGACTCAGAGGTTCAGCAGCTTGACTCTAGCTGGACAAATGGCAGAGCCTGGACTGGAAGGGGGAGTCCGGCGCTCCTCCCACTGCGTTACATTTCTTCCACAAATGTCAAGGGCAGCTGGATATTGGCCTTCTTTTCAAACTCCAATCAAAGTGACTCCTGCAACTGCGGTGGTTGTTTGAAATATTAAGTTGTTCGTTGGTATCCTTCCTCTTTAAAGGAAGTTCAGAAACATGACACCTAAACCTCATTGAAGAAGACACGTACCTTGATCTGAAAAGACATCTGCAAATAATCTGATCACCTTGTAAACTGCGTCCGACACATTTTTGAGTTGTTTATTTATTTTAGGTTTGGGCTGCTTTTATGGATTTAGTTTTAAGGAGTCTGGCATTGTTGCCATTTGTTTCACTCTAAAATTTGTTTTTGGGAGAAGCAGAACTTCTTAATTTTGGTGTGGTAGTATTTATTGATTAGTGAGTACATGCCAGACACTGTCCCATGTTACATTTTTATGGTGTTCTAACAGCCCTGTGACAAAAATACTACTATTTTAATATTATAGATAAGAACGTTGAGGCACAGAAAAATGAAACAACTTGCCCAAGGTTATACAGCTAGCAAGTAGGAAAACTGGGGCCTGAATTGGGCTGTTTTTAACCACAACACTATAATGCTCTGTGATGCAGTGATGGGTGTGTGACTGTTTCAAGGTCATTGATGGCTTTGGTCTTCCGATTCATTATTTTTGAAAAGAGATTGCACTAGATAACTTAGTTACTTAGCAGTACTCCTTATGTACGTACATTCCTTATTTAATCCTCACCCAATGCATCTAGAATCCTGACCTTAAACAGAGACACTACTATTATCCTCATTTCACATAAGGGGAAATAGGACTTAGGTCAAGTACCTACTAAAGGTGACATAGCTGGTGTAAGAACTGAGATTCACATCCAAGATTTTAATCAATGTAAGTAACTGCCTTTCCTTTTTAAGGGCTTGTGCAGCCCTCAAATTCCATACACTGAATCCTGGCTTTTTATTTCAAAGACACAATAATAATATGTTTGTTTCATAAAGCCATGAACTTATAGTTCTTCCAAGAGATGACCTTAGTCTACAAATGGCTGTCAATGTTTGAGAACCACCGACATAGATAATAGCAGCCTTAACAATGAAACATTGTGCTATTAATATTATATTATTATTTTTTCGAGGAGTCACATGTGTAGCAAACAGGATGTAACCAGACATGTTAGGCAAGCTGTTGCTAACTCAGAAGACTAAAGAGGATTAAATTCTCATTATTACTCACAGTTAGTCCCCAAATATCTGTGTATGTTCAGTTTCTTCAGTTTGGCAGGAAGTTTTAGAGAACCAAACAGCATGCCCTTCCGCCCCTGGCATATTCATAAGCTATTTTGGGGTGAGTCATCGGAATTCTGTGGTTTGTATATCCTGAGGGAAGAGAAGAGACACTGTATAGTTAGTATTTATTTGAAACTGTTAGTTGGGGGGAAAAATTCTTTGATAAAAGCTCAACAGTAGGTAAGAAATGCCTGCGGAAGAATCTCTCCATTGTTATAGATTCGGCTCATATTCACGTCTCTGGGAATATCACACAAATTTAAATCTTCAGACTGTTCCTATGCCCAGCGCATGTACCCAGAAGCCTGGTCTGGCATTTAGTTGGGAGTAAATAACAGAGAATTCACAACCGGCTAAATGACTCTTCTTCTGACCTTGGAGCCTCTGCTCCCAACGTCAGAGTAATGTTGGAAGTTGGATAGAGTTGTGGATACATGAAAACTGAGAGACCAAGCCAAACCTCTGAGGGCCATCGGATATGACCAATATATAACTGTGCATCATGATTTTTTTTTTTTGGTGTTTTAAGCCATCTTTATTTTGTGAATTATCTAATTTAATCATAATATCTAACCTCTGGTGGGTTCTGTAAATATTTTTGTGTATCCACCAGGCAAAATATTCTCTTCAAAAAAATCGTGGATTGTGATTAAATCACTACCACAGTAAAAAATAAGTGGGTCAGAATTAGTTTTCCTCCTTGTAGCTACAAGGGAGCCTGAGGGGGAATTCCAGCCTTCAAAAAATATTTTTCTCGTCTCATCAGGAAAAGAAACTGGTTATTATTGGAAGAAGGAAGAAAATACAAGTTAGTTGGGTGCTTATGGTGTGTCAGATGCTACAACTGGAGTCCAAAAAGTCTCATAGGGGCGCCTGGCTGGCTCAGTCAGTAGAGCACGGGACTCTTGATCTCTGGGTTGTGAATTCGAGCCCCACATTGCACATGGAGCCTTTAAAAAAAGGCTCATAAAAACTGTATAGATCTGAGGAGAGTATTACTTTCAGAATTGCAATGAGCTTATGGTCTACAGCATCAGTAGTCTGTAAGACAGGGTGATCAGGGAAGGGAAGTGGTGACAGCTGATACCTGGGTGCAGTTATCCCTGTGATCAGGACCACCTGATGGGTGGCTGTAGACAGACACAGTCATGGTGGACAACTCGGTTGGTCCTCATATGGGGTGAGTTAAAATATTGTCCTGTTTCCTGAAGAATAGGGAAACTACTGTTTGATCCTTAAAATGGTTTTAGATGGAACATAATTGGGCATTACATAGCATTGAAATACATAATGAGCAAAAGTTCTCTTTAATTTCCTCTCAGTCTCCTGATTAGGTCAAGTAGGAAGTTTTAGTTCTGCATTAGTAACATTTGAACTCTTCTCAGAGCAGGCCACCCTCTCTCTCCCTAGACTTGAATAATAACTTATTCAAACCACTTCTTTGCTCAGTTACATCTTATTTATGGCAAGTGAAACGGATTGTCTACTTATGTGAAGTAGACATCAAAAAAATGGGTCCATATAAAAAAGTGAGTTGGTTTGGGGCGCCTGGGTGGCTCAGTGGGTTAAAGCCTCTGCCTTCGGCTCAGGTCATGATCTCAGGGTCCTGGGATGGAGCCCCGCATTGGGCTCTCTGCTCAGCGGGGAGCCTGCTTCCCCCTCTCTCTCTGCCTGCCTCTCTGCCTGTTTGTGATCTCTCTCTCTGTCAAATAAATAAATAAAATCTTATAAAAAAAAGTGAGTTGGTTTAAAATAATATTAACTAAATAATCATATAAGCGATTAGCCAAATGGGCCTTGGGGGCTGACCTGAAGAGGTTATTCAGCATATAAAACTTTACAACTTTGGTGATTAAGAGGCAGATGGTTTTACAAAAGCAAATAGAAAACTTAGTTTGCATTGGTCCTCCCTGCTTGTCCAGAGTAGTCCTGCCCCAAGTATCGTCCACAGACTAGTGCTGGTCTGTGAACTTTTGTCCACCTGGAAGGAGAGAAGTACAGAAGTTGCAAGTAATCGTTTAGAAACTTTTATAGCTTATCACCATTGCTTTGACATTCAATCACTTGAAATGTCCTTCTAGGAACTTATTTTTATTGTACAGCATTTTACAAAAGTACTGGGCTGGAATGGATTAGGAAAGAAACATGATAGTTTCAGAAGCACTGATAGTGTATGTTTAGAGCAAAAATATAACTAAGGAAAGCGGCAGCCTAAGCGGTCCCAATAAAGGAATATGTGCTGGTGTAAAGTACATGATCTTCGTGGAATCTAGAAGAATGAGAGTAAAAGAGGCTAAGATAATAAGTACCAGTTTGTGAGGACTGGGATGGTCTCAGTCTTTTCCTTGTTGTATCCCCAGGATCCATCATGGTACCTGGCATGTAGTAAGCACTCTCTACATATTTGTTGGATGGATGAATGAATGAATGAATGAGTAAATGAATAAATGAGCTATGGCGTTTGGCAGGTGGGTCTAATGCAATCACCAGAGAGTATGCCCGATTATAGTGAGTAGTAGTTCACTATGCTTTCTCAGGCATCTCACAACGCTGTTCAGTTCCCTTTGTTCTGATTATACAAAAAAGTCAACTTCTAAGTATTAACTAGATTGTCAATGTACCTCGACTCCAAGAAGGTGGTGACTTAATTTAAAATAATTTTTAATTCCAGGCTCTATACCACAACAGGAAGGATAGGTTGGGTTATATTTCAGTAACAAACAACCCCAGTGTCTCAGTGGCTTAGCCCAACAATTATTTCTTTCTTTCTCACACACATGCCCAGCAAAAGACGGTGGCCTTGATGTGGGGCTTTGTTCCTTCTGGTCATCTCTGTGCATCCATAATAACCATAGCAGGGGATGTGGCAAATCACAACTTGCCTCTTGGATCTTCAGCCTGGAAACGACACGTTTCACTTCTATTTATTTATTTATTTATTTATTTATTTATTTATTTATTTGGCTAAAGCAATGACCATGTCTAGTATCAGTGGGGCGGGAGAAATATATCCCTACCATGTTTTAGGAAAAGTGAAAAGCAGGAAATATTTTGCAGAAAGTGTTGACATACACACTCCCCTATTGTGAATTATGTTAACGAGCGTTATTCCCTCTTCGACTGGTCTTCTGTGACTATCATCAGCACAGAGTTCCTGCCCTTTCAGATCTCTGGACTGAATCTTGAATGTGGTGACCCCTGGAATGTAAGGCTATTTGTATCCCTTTGCCTCAGTCATCAGCTCGCTTACTTTAGCTATTCGGTTCTGTTTTTTTCTATACTTTCAAGTGACCTCTGCCAGAGCATGTCGACTCCTTTGGTTCAAATTCTTTCTCCACTGACCAAACTTTTCTGCTGAATACACCTTTCCATAAGAAGGCAGGCTGTGAGTCTTAGTCTTGGTCAGGGAGATTTCTTCTAGTGAAATTTTAAAATGACTGTGAATATAAACATAAATATTCTTACACGGGATTGTTAGACTGAGTCAGCTTCCAAGAGGCTAATCAATCTTGAGAAAATCAAGCATGCTACGTTTCTAGAACTGCAAACCTGGGTGATAGGTTCTAGGTCCCTAATGATCTATAGATTCTTCTTTCCTTTCTTTCCTTCCTCCACTTCCTTCTTCCCCCCCCCGCTTTCTTCCTTCCTTTTTTCCTTCCTTCTTTCCTTCCATTCATCCATCCATCCGCCCATCTATCCATCCGTCTACCTACCTATCTAGTCTACCTGTTATCTTCCAAGGTAGGACATAATTACATATCTAGATTGGGCTAGAAAGATACTTCTGAAGTGCATGGAAACTTTCACTATCTAATGGAATATAGAAGATCTTCACCCTCTTGACTCAGTCTTAAAGCATCTGCCTTTGGCTCAGGTCATGGTCCTGGGATCCTGGAATCAAGTCCCACACTGGGCTCCTTGCTCAGCAGGGAGCCTGCTTCTCCCTCTCTGTTTGCTGCACTCCCCGCTTGTGCTTACTCTCTCTTTCTCTCTCTCTGACAAAAAGAAAAAGATCTTTACCCTCTTAAGATATATTTACATAATTTGCTTGCAAACTTACCAAGAAATAAAAGATTTTCTTTTATATATATATATTTTTAATAAAAGATTTAAAAAAGATCTTAATAAAATCTTTTATTTGATGGAGATATATATATATATACATATTTGTTTGACAGAGAGAGAGTGATCACACAAGCAGGGGGAGAGGGAAAAGCAGGCTCCCTGCTCTGCAGGGAGCCTGACACAGAGCTCAATCCCACAACCCTGGGATCATGACCTGAGCTAAAGGCAGATGCTAAACTGATTGAGCCACCCAGGCACTCCAGGATTTGCTTTTTAAAAAGTGGCCTTTTTGCTAGCATTATGTGGACTTCTAAAAGCCAAATCAAGATGAGTGAAATCTGACAGCATTCTTGAAAAGCCCATGATTTTCATAATTATAAATCAAAATATCAGTATTTGCCTCTGTCTACAGACAGATGACAGAGGGAAGTAGAGGTTTGAGACGTCTAAATGTGACCAGTAGAAACAGTCAAATGTTACTGAGCTGCTTTCTCCAAAACCCTTTCGACCAGGCTTTCCCCCCAGCTGCCTATATTGAACACATTAACAGAATGGTTTCCAGATCTTTACAACACTGTGCCGGTGAATACAGACTAATTACCCAGCTGAATAGTAAGGAGGGAGGGATCTTTTATTACTCCTCCGTCAGCTGTTGCACATCTAGACATGTAGCTAATAATTTATTAGCCTCTAATTTTGGAGGCTGGCTCTAGACGATAAGCCTCATAAAAAGCTAACAAGGAGATGCTTTTGATAAGGTGGTAAATCATTAAATGGAGAAATGACCAGTTGATTTATGACTTACTGGAATACTTTAGACTGTGAAAGATAAACCTTTTTGTTTTGCAAGTGATATCCCTGCTATCCCTTAAAAAAAATTTAAACTTGGATTACACAGCACAAAGGAAAAAACACATTCTGGCTAATTTCAGACATCTTCAGTTAGAATAAATTCTCATTACTCAGTATTGGTGTCCCATTTGACCATATAGGTGGTTGGTTCAGAAATATTTGTGCCAATGTTTCCTCGGGAGCTGATAAAAAAATGATAGAATTTATGAAGATAAGCACACAGGGGCAATATAATTTTTTTTAAAGATTTTATTTATTTATTTGACAGAGTGAGAGAGATCACAAGTAGGCAGAGAGGCAGGCAGAGAGAGAGAGAGGGGGAAGCAGGCTCCCCGCTGAGCAGAGAGCCTGATGCGGGGCTCGATCCCAGGACCCTGAGATCATGACCTGAGCCAAAGGCAGAGGCTTTAACCCACTGAGCCACCCAGGTGCCCCGGGGCAATATAATTTTTTGATAAAATACAATTTATAGCAGTATTTAGCTGAGAATTTCTTAGGACTATACATAATTTTGTAATAATTTAATTAGGCATACATAACAAGAAATTCCTGAAAATGACTATAATTATTATCTACACTCTCAGGCCAAATTTTTCAGGGATCACTTGGGGAAAGATATGTGGAGGAGAAGGTCATAATATGTGAAAGCAGGAATCGTGTGGAAGACACATTATGTAGACATGGCACATAATTACAAAAATAAAATAAAATTAGTGGAGTCAGGAGATGGGTCCTTTCCTGAAAGGACCCTGGGAAAGACAGTTATTCTCTCTGGTCCTCACTTGTCTAGAGAGTGGAGATTTAACTGAATATAATATTTCCATGCTATTTGACTTGCTCTGGTATATGATTCACTTTTTTTTAAAAGATTTTATTTATTTATCTTGTCTAGAGAGTGGAGATTTAACTGAATATAATATTTCCATGTTATTTGACTTGCTATGGTATATGATTCACTTTTTTTTTTTTAAGATTTTATTTATTTATTTGTCAGAGAGAGTGAGAGAGAGAGCACAAGCAGGCAGAATGGCAGGCAGAGGCAGAGGGAGAAGCAGGCTCCCTGCCGAGCAAGGAGCCCGATGTGGGACTTGATCCCAGGACCCTGGGATCATGACCTGAGCCGAAGGCAGCCGCTTTAACCAACTGAGCCACCCAGGCGTCCCTATGATTCACTTTTGAGACAAAAGCATTTTTATGTGTGTAGTTGTGTCCGGGTAGAAATAGATTGCTTCTTATTTTTTCCTTTATTTTTATAACTAACATTTTTTCTTTTTTTAAAAACAGATTTCATGAAAATAGTTGCTTCAACCTGTTAAGGTAATTACAATAGGAAATTATTCAGCCTTTACAAAGAAGGAAATCCTGCCATAAATTGTGACAGTATGGATATATCTAGAGGACATTATGCTAAGTGAAATAGGCCAACTGCAGAAACACAAATATTATATGATCTCACTTCTGTGTAGAATCTAGAACAGTTAAACTTGGGGTGCCTGGGTGGTTCAGTCGGTTAAGCGTCTGCCTTCAGCTCAGGTCATGATCCCAGGACTCTGGTATCCTGGGATCCTAGGATCTCTCTGTCAAATAAATGAATAAAATCTTTAAAAAACAAAATAAAATAGTTGAACTCATAGAAACACTGAGTAGAATGATGGTTGCCAGGAAACTGGGGGAGTGGAGGATAGGGAAAATGGAAAGAGTTTGGTGAAATAATACAAAGTTTCGGTTATGCAAGATGACTACGTTCTGGAGATCTAATGTACAGCATGGGGACAATAGTTAACAATACTTCATTGTATACTTTTATACCTATAATTTGCTAGGAGAGTAGATCATAAGTGTTCTTAACACAAATTTAAAAAAGGTATGTATGAAGTGATGAATATTTTATTTATTTATTTATTTATTTATTTATTTATTTAGAGAGACAGAGAGAGTACAAGCAGGGAGAGAGGCAAAGGGAGAGGGAGAAACAGACTCTCCACTGAGCGGGGAGCCTGATGCAGGGCTTGATCTCAGGACCTGGAGATCATGACCCGAGCCAAAGGCAGACACCTGACCATCTGAGCCACTCAGGCGCACTGGAGATTAATATTTTAATTACTTGATTGTGGTAATCGTTTCACAATGTATATGTATATTAAAATGTCAAGTTTTATTCCCTACAGATATACAATTTTTACTTGTTAATTACATCTCAATAAATATGAAGAAGAAAAAATTGCCTAACTAATCTGCCTACAAGCAGACTTTTTAAAGAACTCAGCTAGGGACACCTTGCAATATAACAACATCTAGAGACTTTTTTTTTTTAACTACCTCAGAAAAATGCAGTTAGTAACAAGAATGTAAAAACATGCCAATATTTGTTTGACTTTCATGATTCAAATCCATTTAGATATTTATTTGGCAATTACTGATGAGGTCCCTGCTACATTCAGAAAGTAAAGTTATTGAAGAAACACATGTGGCTCTTATCCTTATAAAAGTTGCAGTCTAGTCTTAGTTTTATTCTAATTTTCATTATGATTTTTTCTTTGATCTTCTAGCTGTTTAATGAAGTGTGTTTATGATTTTTTCCAAATCTATTTTCTTGTAATAATTGTTTTTACTGATTCCTAATATAATTGCATTGAAGAAATAGAGGATGGTTTGAATGATACTGACTGAAATTTACTGAGAATTTTTTATGGTCTGATATGTGGTCTGTTTTCATAATGTTCCATGCAAGCTTGAAAAGAATATGTATTCTCTGATCATATAGGGCTTAATTTGTGCCCATTACATAATATTCCTTATTCCCATGATTATATTGGTTTACTTTATCTATTCATCATATAGAAGGTATTTTAAAATTTTCCCCACTGATGGTGGGTTTGTCAACTTTTCCTTGCAATTTTATTAATTTTTTGGCTTTACATGTTATGAGGCCTTGTTAATAGCTACATACAAGTTTAGAGTTTTTATATCATCTTGGCTAATTGAACTAGTGAAACTCTAGGTAACTGCGGCATTGGCTGACAGCAGGACTGCAGCCCCCTGTGAGACCCTGAGCCAGAGCTACTCAAGAGCAGCTTTGGGATTCCTGACACTGAAACTGAAACTTCCTTCTGAAACTGAAACTGAAACTTCTTTCTGAAGCCATGAGAAGCAACTGTTTGCTTTTTTAAGCAGCTAAGTTTTGGGGTAATTTTTCACATGGTTGTACATAACTAACACTGTCTGATTTTCTCTATTTTCTCTTTCTGGAACTCTAGCTGGCTAACTATTGCCTTTTTTCATTAGCTCCTCCACATCTCTTAATATATCTTTTCCAATTCTATGTCTCTCTGTGAAGTATTAAGCATAAGTTACTCAGACTTAGCTTCTAGTTTTCCAGTTCTTTCTCTGGCTCATTCTTACCTGCTATTTAAATAATCTAGTGAGTTTTTAATTTTGGCAATTACATTTTCATTCCTGGAAGTTCTGTTTATTTCTTCTCACACATTTTTGCTCATTTTTTTAAAAAGATTTTTATTTATTTATTTGACAGAGAGGAGAGAGATCACAAGTAGGCAGAGAGGCAGGCAGAGAGAGAGGGGGAAGCAGGCTCCCTGCTGAGCAGAGAGCCCGATGCGAGGCTCAATCCCAGGACCCTGAGATCATGACCTGAGCCGAAGGCAGAGGCTTAACCCACTGAGCCACCCAGGCGCCCCCCTTTTTTGTGCTCATTTTTGATAACATCTTATTCCTTATATTTGGCCAATCAGAGTTGTTTCAAAATACTGTAGAAACTTGGATGAAGATGGCCAAAGTTCCAGAAAAGATTTGTGTTTCATTTTGACAAGATCCTGGGGTGTTCTCAATCTAGAGGCACATTTAATTCCATGTATTTGCTTTCATGTTCAGGGCTTCCCAGAGGTATAAATTAAACCTCTCGACCCTGACTTTCCTGATGGAAAACTTAGAATTTAATTATTCATCGGGGAGATATTTTCTTTACTGAACAAAAGACTGAGGCAGCCAAGTTATAAATGACATTTGCTCACCCTCTAGTCAGGGTTTGGTACATACTGATGGAGAGCAGCGAGGATTGTTTCCACAGCCTCTGTATCTCCAAGAAGACTGGGTCAATCCTCTTCATACAGGCAATTCCTGGAGCTGGTTTCTGCAGGTATTGTTGAAGAAATGCCCCAGTTCTTTCTTTTTGATAGGGTAGGCAGGAAATGGCTCTGACTCTTAAGAGGAATGCTCGAGCACACTGTGGCTAAGTGCTTGAGCATAGAAAATCTACCATTCTTTAAAACAAATGCAGATAGTGGCTAATCACACTTTTGTATTCCATCTCAAATATAGCATTGGAATCTAAGTTCACAAATTACTAGTATTGGTATCAATTAATTTTATTTTCAAGACCTACAGGTCTCAAAAACTTTAGAAAGTAGTCTGTTGACTAAAGGAAAATGTCTCTTTACAAATTGGCTTTTGTTTAATTTAAGCTTTATAAGGCAGACCCAGAGATACTGACCAAGACCTTAGTATAGTCGACTAGTGCTTCTTAAACTGCTTGTGGTGCAGGATAATTTTTTTAACCAATTTGTTTTCTCTTTCTTCTGTTTTATTACTTCACTTTTCTTTTTCTCTTGGTTTATAACTTAAAGGGGACAAAATTTATCAAGTATTGACTTAATTTATTGTTTCTTTTTCTTTTCTTCCCTAATATAAGCATTGAGAGCACTAAATCTCCTCTAAGTACTGCATTGGCAGCATCCTAGATTGAGATGTAGACTCTCATAATTTTGTTCTTTAAATATCTTACATGTCTTCCAAACCAAAAGTTTATTTAAGGAGAATTCACTCTGCTGAATGCAGTAAGAAAAAGAGCTGAAAAAGAGGTACAACTAGATGAAGGAAATGGCACAAGATAAAATCCGTTATTGATATTATGATATTATGCCCAGGATAATAAAATAAAAATTTCTTAGAATTGGTAAAAATTTATTGAAAGTGAATGGATGCAAAATAAACATTCACAAAATTATTCCTTTCTTCCTTTATACCAAGATTTAGAAAATAAAAGATTAGGAAGACCCCATACATGATCACAACTATAAAAATAAATCATCCTAAAATTAGCTTAGTAAATAAATCTGAAAACCACAAAATTTACTACAAGTTATAGAAAGACAAGAAAATAAGTAGACATATCACACTCATGAGTGAGAAGGCTCAATGTTGTTAGGATGTGTATCTTTTTAAATTAATTTATATACTTAGTGCAATGTCAATCAGAATCTTAATGGACCAGTGTGGACAGTATGCCCAAGTGATCCTGAAGCTAATCTGGGAAAATAAATGACAACAATTCCTTCTGCCTCTCCTCCTGGGGAGGTGGAGGTCTGGGCTGGGTGAGGGGTATGGATGGGAGGAAGGTGAGGAGGCAGACTGGGTGCAGAGGATCAGTCATCACCTGGGTCATCTTGAAATGGACAAGGGCAACTCTTGGACAAGACTTTTTGGGCATTTCCCACTGGGAAATGAGTGCATTTCCACAATCAACAAATATTCGTTGAACATCAACCATCATTCTAGGAATTAGGGTTGGAGCAGTGGACCAAAAAAAAAAAGAAAAAAAAAACCCCACCCTTGGGGAACTTAGGTTCTATTTGGAGAGACAGGCAATCAACTTGGGTTCTGCTGAATGGTTCTTAAGCCTTACAAGGGAGATCTGGAAACACCTACCAATATCCTAATGGAATTAGGAATAAATGATTCTTAAACCGTTTGTCTTGATTTCGTTTTTATTTGTCTTTATTTCCAATCCACAGCAGAGAGTTTCGGACATCTAGAATCTTTTGCTTAGATGTTGTGGTACTACCAAATGTTTCTACACACTCTCAATTTTTCTCCTTATTTCACTCAGAAGTTCTTGGACCACACTGAGTAGCACTGAAGTAAAAGGTTTCTGGAAACGTCTCGGGGATAGACTATAGTACTACGGACAAGCTCATTTCTAATGCAGGTTGGCTGGAGCAGTCAATTTTCCTCCATCCCATTGGCATTTCACTGTTGTTCCCCTTCATTCACAGAAGAGCACACAGATTTCTAAAAGTTTTGGTTCCTCTACCCTTCAAACTCGGTCTCTGTGGCAGGGGCACGAGGAGTGCCCACAGTGATGGGTCAGCCTGGCAAATGAATAGGAGTCCAGCGTCTGACCTGGATTGTCTTGGGTTTAAATTCTGAGCCTTTGTCGGCTAGCTCTGTACCCATGGCTATTTTGAATGAGGAAGGGCATCTACTGGGAAAGAATATGGGTAATCTTCTAAAAGAGAGAAAGACAAAAGCCCACGATGGTCAGAACATACATTCCCCTCTTTTGTATAATGAGAAATATTAGGCATTTTCATTCTCGAAGGTCCAAAAATTAATGAACAATCTATTTTCCCATCTCAAATTCTAATTCAGTTTTTCCTAATACCTAGGTCCCTCAGGCTCTCAGGCATGCTCAGGGCCTTGGTCAAATTATGTCAGAGGAAACTGCTATTGACTTCAAAAAAAGTTTCAGGCCTCTCTGAGCAACAGTTTCCTTATCTGTTAAGTGTATAATCTTGATATATGGTGGCGATCCCACTGCAGCCTATAATTGCATCAAATTAACACATCATATACCTTAAACTTACCCAATATTATATGTCAATTATACCTCCATTAAAAAATCATGTACCCTTTTAGGGTTGTTGAGAGTATTTAATTAATGTTTGTAGAGCCCCTAACACAGAGCCAGGAGTATTTGAAGCACTTGATAAATATTAGTTATTACCTTAGAAACAAGAGCTCAAACCAGTAACTAACTGCTTGTTCAGCTCTTGTTAGTTACTGGTTTATACAGACCAGTGATTTACTGGTGATTATGACTTACTTCTATGGCTAGGGTTTCTAAATTCAGGACTCCGCTGTCTATTTCCTGAAAAGTATTTTCTTAATTCCTTTTCCCTTCTGATTCTCATACAAAAAGAAGGGGCGAGCCAGTATAGGACTGTTTCTTTGGGTTTAGTTCACATTTAAATTTTGAATTAGGCTCTGTGGACCCCACTTTCCCTTTACCTTACGGCTTTCACTCAGAGAGCATTTAGGCTTAAGGAGATAAAGACGATGTGTCCCTAAAAGGCAGGGGGGGACACTGAAGCACTTCAGAGGAGGGATGTTTAGAAGAGCCAGAGAGACAGCTTCTGCAAGCAGACAGGGTGCCCTTCCACAGAGATCCATTCTTTCTGGCCTCAGATAAGGTCATTTTTGGCTCATTTCAGTTTCCCTCCCTAGGCAGAAGCAAGCCCAGTCCACGGCGGTTTATCACTTCATTTGGGAATTGTTTCTGACTCTCAGACATAACTGAAATCAAGATTAAGGTCTGTGAATCAGGTGAACAAAATGGAAATGAGGGCTGAAAATTCCCCTACCTACCTTGAAAGGCTAACCTGGAGCGAGAGATTGTTTTCTGGGTCAGGTTTCTCTTTCCAGGTGTTTTGCAGAAGCCCAGGGAGCCAGTCAGTGGGTATGAGTCATCTGGCTTTGGTAAGATCAGGAATTCCTACAACATGATACAGGAGTCCAGCATCGGAGGCAGGGAAAGTGAAGGGAAGCGGTGCTCTAGGCTTGCATCACTCCCCCACCCCCTGGTGGCCTAATTTCCGTCCAAGTTTTGGGCAGGTGCAGATCAAGACACCTGTTTTCTAAATCTCGTTTTTCTCCTTTCCTCTTCTGTTCTTTTTTTGTGCCCCCCCCCCATCCTGACTCGGTAAAGCCAGGGCAAGTACTTACTCAAGTTGGACGCGTAGAAGCTCATAAGCAGTGTGAGCGCGTAAAAATGTTTAAAAGGGAGAGAAAGTGGAAGAGGAGAGGCAGAAGTGGGGATGGCAAAGCGCACTGTGAAGAAGAGCACCCGCGGGCAGGCGAGGCGGGGACGCAGAGCCTGCAGAGAGCAAGGGGAGAAGTCCGGGTTTGTAACTTTGCGGAAGGGGGCATGCTTGCAAATGGTGCTTTTCTATTATATGCCCATGAAATAATGAGAGAAAGCAGAGACGATTGCACCTGCTGTGTTCAGGGAAAAGCAATTGCTGCAATTCACCTAATTTAAATGTTAAGGTGTTTAGACATTAGAAACCCGCCAGAGCACAGTTCTGTACATTTGAGATTGCTCAGCAGCCCGGAGAGCGCCGGAGCTCAGGGGCGCCAGGGGTTCTGTCCCCCGCGGCGCCCTGCGGAGAGCCAGGCAGTTCGGGTGACAACAGCGTTTGCCCGTCCCAGGCCTCCGTGGTCTGTCTTCCTGGAGCCGAATGAGACAAATCCTAACGGAAAAAGAAAATGAGCAGCTTCAATGCCCCTGGCTTGACAGAACCCCCTTTCATTCACAGAGGTCGGGTGTTCCTGTTTCACTACTCAGTACCGCTTGTCCCTAAGAGCCCGGGAGTCCAAGAAGCCGGACAACTTAAGTTAGTTCTCAAAGCGAGTATGTTAACTCCGGTGGACTGGAAGGAAAAAAAAAAAAGTGCTCAAGTACTTTTTCTCTTATTATTTTTACTTGGAGGACCCCTAGCGGCAGTTTATTGGCTGTGTTCTTCAAAGGCAAACGGAAAGAAGCCAGGACGTAGTGCAGGTTTGGGGGGCGGGGGTGGGAACTTAGTTTTCTCAAGGTCGGCGCGCGCGTGCCCAGCAGGACTTGCCTGCAGTTTGCAGACACGTCTGCCGTGGCCCTGGGTGACCTGCGGGCCCTTGCAAGAGTCTGCAGCCAAATCCCCTCTCCCAGCTTTCACGCCTGCCAAGCGAAATTCCCGCGGCCTAATTGTTTCACAAGTGGTTCTTAATGAGCTCATTGTTTATTTGACACCAGTGACCTCATTTTAAGACTGCAGAATGGCCACAATCTGGTCAATCTGGTCACTTCATCAACTAATCAGCAGATATGGATGGTCGGCCTCTGGCAGACATTTGGGGGGCATTACAAAGACAAGGTAAAGTTTTGTATGAAAGGGAACTGTTTTTTTCCCCTCTTAATTTCTGGTGGCCAGGTATGCCTTCCCAGCTGTGTCCTTAGAGTCAGGGACCTGATCTGACTTGCCTTTCCTTCATCTGTAAAGTGGAGGTGAGTGTACTTAGCTCATAACGTGGTTGTGAAGATGACGTAAAAACTCGAGGTAACTCACCTACAGCCTAGTATCTGGTTGATGCTAAATAATTAAGACCCTCCTCTCTCTCTTCCCCTGACTCCATCTATCCCCACCTGAGTCCTAGAAGCTAAACAGACTGGATTTCCCTCCTTCCCCATCTCACTCTCCCCCTCTCTCTTGAAATCACTTCCCAAGTAAATTACTTACGCACAAGTCATGTTTTCAAGCTCTGCTTTCTGGGAAGACAACCCAAGAAAAAATGACTCCTATTTTAACTATAATGTGACTAAGTCTCAAGGTGAATATCAAATTTTAGAAATACTTTAATACTTCCCATAAGAGTTCACTGATAGGTAAGGCTTAGTCACTTGCAGAGTAAGAACTCTGGGATTGCTCATTATTTACAGACTAAGGAACAAATTTGTATTTTGGGATTAGTTCTCAACCCACAAACTCCCAGTGAGGGTTCTCACTTGCAGATCAGATCTGGCTTGCCCCAGATCCATCTTACAACTCTGTTCCATGAAATCAAGGTATATCACACCAAGTTAAATCTGAGGAGGCAGAGTTTCTCATTAATGTATGCAGCGTCAAAACTGGATGTTTTAATAATAAATTGCCTGGCAGCTGTGGTTCAGGAAGACATGACATGATCTACTCTTTGCCAGGAAGGCGAGTGATGCTTTTTTTTTTTTGCATTTGGCTTAAGCTTACACAAGATAGTTTCCTTGAGCCTCTCTGCATTTACTATAAATTTCAAACATTTTAATATGACCATCAAAGTGCCACATATCTAGTCTCCACCCACTCCTACAGCTTCCTCTTGCACCCCTCTTGGCCTTTCTTATTGTGTTCTGACTCATTAATTTTTTAAAAATCTTCCATGAACCCAATGACCTCTTTTTCTTCCCCCTGGTGAAATCAGTACACGAGTGTTCTTCTCTTTGGTCCCCTTGTTCTCCTACTTTTCATTTGGCTAACTCCTTCCTACTCACTTTTGAGGATTCAGCATCATCTGGCTTACTGAGAGTTCTTTCCTTTCCCTAATCTAAATTTGTTCTTTTTCCCTTATTCTCTCTCCTTATACTACTAGCACCTACCGTAATTTCTAGTTACGGTTTGTATTTTTTGATTTATTGTCTATGTCCCCACTAGAAATATATGCTCAGTGGAAAGAAGAAGACGCCTGTTTTGTTTGTTTCCTGTACTTAGCAAGGTGTCCGGTTTGTGCAGAGTGCTCGTTACTGAATAACTGAAACCAATTCTGCTAATAAAAAAAGTTCCTGGATCATTTCCACGCACTAACACACCCAACATTTCCCTTGAGAAAACTTTTGTTTTGTTCAGCAGCCTTCTGGGGAATCCCCTTTGCCTCAGAGATTATTTCTGGCTACTGACAGTTTCAAATGAACAAAAATTGGTTCCTAAGAAGAATCTGTATCTTCCTACCATTCAGAAAAATAATTTTCCCTCATTAAAACAGGTATTTCAATGAATGTTTCATAGGCATCATGTATGCAGACTTATAAAAGCTCAAATTCCACTGGGACAAATTCCCATTACAACAGATAGCTCTGTGTAATGAAAAGATTTTTCACGTCCTCAGCTTGTGGGTTGAGAACTAATGCCAAAATACAAGTCTGTTCTTTAGTCAGTAAATAATGCGGAATTCCATAGAATTTACTCTGCATGTGACTAAGCTTTACCTATCAGCGAACTCTTATGGGAAGTATTAAGGTATTTGTAAAATTTGGTATTCACCTTAAGACTTGCTCACACTACAGTTAAAATAGGAATCATTTTGTCTTGGGTTGTCTTCCCAGAAAGCAGAGCTTGAAACCATGACTTGTGCGTAAGTAATTTATTTGGGAAATGATTTCAAGAGAGAGGGGGGAAGTGAGACGGGGAAGGAGGGAAATACATGAGGGTGTGTTATTGAACTTGCTGCTGTGATCAGTGGGGTCTAGATTCCCCTGGATCTCTGGAGAGCCTTAAAAGTTCATCTTTGGCAAGCTCCAGGTCTAGTAGACCTTTTCAGTGGCTTTTGTCAGAATCTGTCTTCCAGATACCTGGCTATTTCATTCAATGCTCATTTCTGTGCTGTTTCTACTTTCCGGATTACTTCTCTCCTTTTTTAAAACCTGTTTAATTCCTGATAACTCTATCTGATCAACTTCTCATTCCCATCTCATCCTTTAAGATTTAGCTTGGGCAACCCTCCAAGTGACCTCTCTCCTTCCCCACCCCCATTGCACTCCCGAATCACCTTGGTGCCTGACTCTATTTTCACATTTCCTACACTGTCCTATAAATTTAGGTTACTTCCTTCCTCTTCCAACCATGCTTCTCAAAGGGGCAGAACCTGTTTTTCATTAGCATTCATTGCCTTAACACAATACCTGTTCAATAAAATGGATGTGTTTTAGTTTTTCAAGTAGACACCAAACTCCTCAAGGTTGGATATTATGTCTCACTCAACCCTATATTTCAGTCTAGCATGTCTTGCATAGTATATGCTTTAAAAATATTTGTTAGTGCTAAGGGAAATCCCCTAAAATGTCCTTTTGTCTCTGTAAGAAAATGGAGCTATAAAAAGATCTCTGACTCAAGTTGCTGAGATTGCATTTCTACTTCAGAAACTCTGGCTATGAAAACATCAATGACTCAAGTTTCTAGGTGTCAGCAGACAGCGTCTCTTTTGTAAATTTTAAGTCAAAATAGTGACTCAAACTGTTTTAACAGAAGTGAGAAATGAGAAACCATGTAGATAATGCATTAGATGAGTCAAATGAAATTCAGAAAGGAAAAAAAAAAAAAAACCCAATTTTGAAATTAAGAGACCAGTTTTGAAAGCCTGCCTAGTCATTGCTTGCCTGAGACTTTTTTCTTAGAGTGTTCAGAGTGCCCACAAAACAAATGATATGTGTTTGGTAGACCTAAGAGAGTGACCTTGTTGTAAATTGCAAAATAGTTTTAATACATTGTATTACATTGACTTTTTGGGGCGGGGTCTTAAACAACAGAAATTTATTTCTCAGAGTCCTGGAGGCTAGAAGGTCAAGGTCAAGGTATCTATAGGGTTGATTTCTTCTTCTTCTTCTTTTAATTATTAACTTATAATGTATTATTTGTTTCAGGGGTACAGGTCTGTGATTCATCAGTCTTACACAATTCACAGCACTCACCATAGCGCATACCCTCCCCAATGTCCATCACCCAGCCACCCCATTCCCCCACCCCCTCCACTCCAGCAACCCTTAGTTTGTTTCCTGAGATTAAGAGTCTCTTATGGTTTGTCTCCCTCTCTGGTTTCATCTTGTTTCATTTTTCCCTCCTTTCCCCTATGATCCTCTGTCTTGTTTCTCAAATTCCTCGTATCAGTGAGATCATATGATAATTGTCTTTCTCTGATTGACTTATTTCGCTTAGCATAATACCCTCTAGTTCTATCCATGTTGTTGCAAATGGCAAGATTTCATTTTTTGATGGCTGCATAATATTCCATTGTATAATATACCACCTCTTCTTTACCCATTCATCTGTCGACGGACATCTGGGCTCTTTCCATAGTTTGGCTATTGTGGACACTGCTGCTATAAACATTGGGGTGCAGATGCCCCTTCGGATCACTACATTTGTATCTTTGGGGTATATACCCAGTAGTGCAATTGCTGGGTCATAGCGTAGCTCTATTTTCAACTTTTTGAGGAACCTCCATACTACATTGACTTTTGAATTTATTGCATTACAAGGACTTTTATAAAGTTAATTTCACATAATCCTTAATACTTATTTCCCTTTTTCTATTTTTATAGCTCAGCTTTGGAGGGATCTGAAAGCCTTTATAATCTACACATATATTACTATTGATGGAAAAAGTAATATAAAGAAATTTGGGGGTCAAACACAAAATTCCTAGTGTAGCAATTATTCTCTGGAATTTTGATCTCTTCTCTTTATCTTTCCTTCTAAGTTGGGTTTTTACTCTCATGTAAGTCTGACTATTTGGTCCTAATAGGAAAAACAGTTGTGCATGTTTTAGAGATGTCTTGAATTCTTTTAACCAGGGAGACACCTTTGTATTTTATTATAAAGTTGAGGTTTATAAAGCAATCCCTGGGAGAAGTAACACATGAACTTCTTTGCACCTGTGAATGACTGTATGTATATTTCATAGTGGAGGACAGTTCTAATCTTACAGATATTAGTTGTCTGAGGATAGTGAAGATAAGCACTTCAACTCCAGCCAACATAGTGACAGCCAATAAATAATAAATAAGAAGAGAGGTTCTCAGGAAAAAATTAGATTTCTTTATCTTTTGTTCAGGAATAATTCAAATTAAAAAAAAAAAAAGTCAAATGTTTCCGGGAGGATTAAGTGTTGGGGTGTGTGTATGTGTGTGCATGTGTGTGTGTGTGCGCGTGCCCGCGTACAGCTGGGAGAGAATTATAACCCTTCTTTATCTTAATGCCAATTGGCTTAAACACAAACACGTTTCTCTTTAATTGTCTAGTTGAATTCAGCCATTTTGTAAGAATAGTTTTTTTTAGAGATATGTATGTATGTATGTATGTATGTATTTGTCAGGGAAAGAGAGAGAGAGAGGGAGGGAGAGACTGAGCAAATGGGGGGAGCGGCAGGCAGAGGGAGAAGCAGGCTCCCCACTGAGCAAGAAGCCCAATGTGGGACTTGATCCCAGGACTGTGGGACCATGACCCCAGCCGAAAGCAGATGCTTAACCACCTGAGCCACCCAGGCATCCCAAGAATAGCTCTTTTAGACAAGGTCTTGGTAGGGAGGAGGAAAGAGAATTTTGGAGCAGCTCAAGAGGAAGGCATGCCTGCCTGGTTGCCTTCACGCTGAGGGCCTTTAGGAAGCAGGAGGGTACATATGGGTACCCTCATGTAGGAGACGTGATAGGATCCCAGCTTTGCCACTTACTAGCTGTGTGACTCGGGTAAATTGTTTAATCTTCCTGGGGTTTAGAGTGTTTTCTCATTTGTAAGATGTGAATAATAATAGAAAGGTCTCCCAGGACCGTCCTGCTAATTAAATGAAATTAATACATAGAAGACGCTTAGGGCATAAGCCCTCAGTAAATATTAGTCTCAGTCCTCCTCCCTGTCTTCCTCCTCCTTGTTTGTCCTCTTCTTTTTCTCCTTTGACTTCTTTTCCGCCTTGGTCCCCTGATGGGGAGAAGACAAGAATGTACCTGGAAATGCAAGACCCCTCAGGAAAAGGAGGCAGAGAGACAGAACAGATAATTCCGATGAGCCATAGTCTTTCTTCTTTTCTCTCACATGTCTCTGTTCAACCTGTCAGCCACCCTCTGTCCTGACATGGAGAAGGCTGCACCCCAAGTTCTCCACTCTCTTCGCCTCATGTAACCACTGAGCCCCTGGCACCTGTGAGGGGTGTAGAGAGGTTTAGGCGGCACTTTACTAGGGTGGAAAGGGGAACGCGATCACCTCTGAGGCACCTGGTTCTTTACACGACCCCACTGTGTCCTGGGACAAAGGAAACAAACCTGGCCATGAGCCTCCCTGGGCTGGCTCCCCTACGGAACACGTGTGTGGCAGGGGAGAGGAGTCTCCCATCTGATCACAATGTAACCACGTTTGGGTCCTTTGGTGACTGTCTCCCTTTCCAGTCCGTGAGCACCGACGCTCCAGCCCAAACACTTCCAGGCGGGAGGTATTGAGTGCTCACTAGGAGCAGGTGCTCGACTCAGTGCGTTCTGGGCATTACCTGCTCTCATTCTCAGTCTCCCGAAGTGGGAGACACGGCTATCGCCCCAGTTTGACAAAGGCGACACTAAGGCACAGAGAATTAAGGTAGCAGAATCAAGATGAAACTAGGCCATTCTGGCTTCAGAGCCTCCTTCTTAACCACTGACCTCTAAGGCTCCCCCCAGCCCCCCATATTCCACTCCTTGTGGCCTTCCCGTATGTGCTTACAAGCCGTTACAAGCCTGCGACTTCTGTAAGGCATGCCTTTTCCCTCGATTCTTTGCCAGGGGTGCTTCCTGTTATTCTTAAAAGTTAATTCAGGCAGTAAATACTTATTACACTCTATTGTACTTCATCACGTATTTCTCTCCTCTACCAAACCGTTAGGTCTTGTTTCCTATCCCTAGGCAATTGCACAGGGCATGGTACAAAGGAGGTGCTCAGTAAAGTCTGCGGCTGGAAAGAATGATTTGTGTATGGGGTTGAATTTTTTTTTCAGGATATGATGGTGTAGACACATCCACCTATATATAGTTGTGGCAAACCTTGAGGGTCGCAATGAGTTAAAACACTTCACAGCTTCTATTTATGGTGAAAAGGCTAACAATTCCCCAGGTGGTGGCTTGCATTTCTTTTCTTTTCTTTTTTTTTTTAATCCCCAAATACTTTTATTTTATTTTTTCAGTGTTACAAGATTCATTGTTTATGTACCACACCCAGTGCTCCATGCAATACGTGCCCTCCTCAATACCCACCACCAGGCTC